>BOPP01000034.1:8419750-8441128 GCA_017312745.1 Gryllus bimaculatus
GCGAGCTCGTAAAACAGAGGGAGCGCGCGTGCCAGATTTTCCACCCCGTGAATTCAGGTCCCGCCCCGCAGCTGCGGCGCCTGCTGGGCTTCGGAGGCGATGCTTGCTTTCCCGGCCTGTTAATCGCCATCAACGCCCAGCCCATAATTCGCGCTATTTTGTACAGTACGCAACCCGGACCCTACCACTTCGTGAGCTCTCTAAATATTTTTTCTAGGACTTTTTTCCAGCCGATAGTCGGTTATCCTTTACATCACGTTGGGACACATATTCGTCCATACACTAGACACCAACACACTTGAAGGCTCCTCTGATCTGTGGTCAGCAGAACGCGAGGCCCTCCGCGACAACACATACATGAGAGACTAGGGACAAACAACCATGCCCAAGGCGGGAGTCCAATCCGCGATCCTTCGGACCAAAGCGCCGAGTCGGTACGTGCTCTTAGCCTCCTCGGCCATCCAGGTCGGGACTGATAATAAATACTATTTTTTTCTACTTTTGTATAAATATCACGAAGCGTTAGGAGCAGATGTTACCCCATCCACACATCACATATTTTTGCTAATAATTTGCGTGAAAGAAGTACATTAAAAATAAAATAATGTACTACATGGGTGGTCGTGCAGTTTGTTAATGCGTCCTGGAATACCGACACGTACTGTTCATTTTTTAAGATCAATGTGGGATGACCGATATAAAATAGGAAATTACCCTATCGCCGGTTGCAAGGAAAGGACATGGAACAGGATGGGGGGGGGGGGATAATCGGGCGCAGCCCGTAGCCTGTTTTCGGAATTGCTCCGCCAACCGCCTGTAAGTGAATGGAGAAAACCACGGGAATGACCGATCAGAATTCTCTTTCGGACAGTATTCAAGTTCAGCCCTGATGGTGTCGGAACGCCGTGTACAGCCGTGACTCCTAAATAGTTACTCCTAATATGGTTGCCAGATGTCTGGTTTTCGACCGGACAGTCCGGTTCTGTTCGGTCGAGAGAATTTTGGTAAACCGGAGGAGAGCTCTTCGGTTCTAAGGAAATTTTGTGTAATTCATTTCGTCACTCGAAGGCAACTCCATTCATATGTGGTACATTTTCATAAAAGAAGGAGCATCAAACTTGACGAAAATTGTGCAGTTTGTCTGTTGTGTTTCTGTATCCAACGCTCTAGTGGAACGAATCACCAGCGTCATGGGAAATGTATGGGAAATACATAACGAAAGAAATCGTCTCGCCATAAACACTGTAAAAAGTGGATGGTGTGATTTCTTTTTTGCCAAAAGTTGGCTGCCACCTAACTGTACCCAGCATGTTTTGCAGCTTCCATATTTTCCGACCATTTTGTAAACATTTATAAGTGATCCACGTTGCTTGGGCAAAACCCACTGATGTTGGGAAAAGTGTTTCCCGAAAGTTAACTCTGGGTAATAATTAATAAAAGTTATTAAATCTTTTGTGGGCGATTATTTCCTTTACCATATTGTGGATTACCACAGGATATCTGCTACCACCACGGAATTTAAACAATGGTATGTAAAAAGGTGATTCCAATATATCACCGGTGTCATTGGTAAAAATCTGATGTGGATCCTTAAAGATCTAGGAATGAAAGTAGATGTGAAGAAACTTCTTCAAACCAAAGTTATAATATCAACAAAGAGCCTAGTGCAGCAATCATAAATTCGTATTTCAGTGTAATTTAATTATGTAATTCAGTGTCATTTTAAGCTATTGATGTATTGTGAATGTGCGTTGATTTTGTTAATCTGCGTTAATCATATGAATGTACCATAGAATGGAGAAATAATAATAATAAGAAGAAGAATTAAAAGAAGAAGAAGAAGAGAAAAAGAAAAAGAAGAAGAAAAAGAAGAAGAAGAAAAAGAAGAAAAAGATGAAAGAGAAGAAAAAGAAGAAAAAGAAGAAAGAGAAGAAAAAGAAGAAAAAGAAGAAAAGAAGAAAAGAAGAAAAGAAGAAAAGAAGAAAAAAAGAAGAAAAAAAGAAGAAAAAAAGAAGAAAAAAAGAAGAAAAAAAGAAGAAAAAAAGAAGAAAAGAAGAAGAAGAAAAGAAGAAGAAGAAAAGAAGAAGAAGAAAAGAAGAAGAAGAAAAGAAGAAAAGAAGAAAAGAAGAAGAAGAAAAAAAGAAAAGAAGAAAAGAAGAAGAAAAAAGGAAGAAAAAAAGAAGAAAAAAAGAAGAAAAAAAGAAGAAAAAAAGAAGAAAAAAAGAAGAAGAAGAATTCCGTGATATTTAAAAGTACATTTTAGCCATCCCCTGATTAAAACAATATTTGACTTAAGTATAACACATTTACTCAAAAATTACCCAATTGCCGAGATACGTGCACAGTGTCCGGCCCATCTTACATTCATTGATTAATTAATGGTTCCGGCCGAGTCGACTGTCAAGGTCATTACTCCATAAGTTTGGTACGTTTTTTTCGGGAGGTGGCGGTGATCTTCCCCCAGTGGATTGTGAGATCCGGCGCCGGCCTGCTGCCGTCTAGCGGTGCCTCCCACATGCGGTACACAGCACCAACCAAGACATGCTCTAATTTCCCGACTGGTATCCCGTCATGGGTGGTGGTCTAACGTGGATACGTGTAAGTAAGGGGTGATGTTAAGGCAAGGAAGCGGAAGAAAAGATCGCGCACGGTCCGTGGTCCGTTTGTTAGGGCACCGCTCCGGCATTCGCCTGGGGTCGATCTCTTCCAAACAACTGAATTCGACCTAGCTATCTAGCTAGTGTCCAAAATCGTGAACGTTAGTCTTCGTAATCAATCATATTGTCATAATCAGCGACACTGTGTCGAACTAATCAAACTCAACAAACTGCACAACTTTACTGATAGATCCAAGTGTTATTTATGGTGAAAGCAATGAACACAATTCAAGCTGTCGGTGATTCCTGGTCAACAGTTGTGGTACCGAAAGAACAACATCTGCAGACTCAACCTGGAAGGCGGTACAACCGTATTTTCCGTATTTTAGATTTTAAGTCCATTAAAACATGGTGCCATAATCAGCAAAGCTAACTCTTGCATTTAATGTCATTATATGAATTAACAGTTTTATTAGCTTACTCAATAACAGTTTATTCACAAAACATTTCATAGGCACATGTCCATATATTAATTATAGTTATTCATCTTACTCCCATTCATAAACTTTCAAATCAAATTAGGTGTATCTGAAGTGCATAAATAATTTAAAGTGTTACCAGAGTATCAAAAATATCATTGGACTATTGAGTCATTAATTTAAATTTCAAATTAATTATTGGACCTTCGGGCCGGATACATCATTGGCTCCATCGGGCTTCAGATTCATCACTTTTAGACATTAGGCATAAACGTATACATATTTTTAAAATAGTACATTTTGAGAAGTAGATGCAGCTAATAAGCATTTTCCGAAGCACACAAAAGAAGACCTTCTTCTTGACTGTGGGTTGTGGCACATTGCAAAGCATTTAAATGAAGACGTGACATTTCGCTAAGAGTTTTAATCAGGCGGGACAGAGACCATATGTGGAGAGATAAATCAGGTAACATAAAATCTATTTTGTTTTGTATTGTAAATATGTTGAACGATAATAAGTGAGAACAACTGATTACATACAATAAAACGTATATTGGCATTCCATTACGGAAGGTGAGCTGGGCTACGGAAGTGAGACTGAGTGGCAGCATGTTATATGTGAATCGTCTGATCCGAACATTGATTTTGGTGGATTTGTAATGATTTTTTAACAACTTGCATTGAAAGTGTTTTCAATATATCCATTCTAAAGTAAAGAATGATTGGGTTTCGCCGTACAAAATATTGCTCGTTGTGAGAAGCGGTAGTGGTGTTAGTGTTTTTGTGTTGTTGCTGGATTAAACAATTATTAATAAAGAAAATTATGATTTTTTTTAATTTTAAAGAATTGTTTCTACTTCTTTATTAAAACTTATTATTATCACCTATATGTTGTGGATTCAACATCTAAAGCTTGGCAGCGACAACGATACGAAGAATAGTAGGAGTAATAGGAGCAGAGTAGGAGTAGTAAGAATAGTGACAGGAGCGGTAATAGTGGTAGGAGGCGTAGTAGTGGTAGGAGTAGTATAAATGGTAGGAGTAGCGAAAGTGGTAGGAGTAGAGAAAGTGGTAGAAGAGAAAGTGGTAGGAGTAGAGAGTGGTAGGAGGAGTAAAAGTGGTAGGAGGAGTAAAAGTGGTAGGAGGAGTAAAAGTGGTAGGAGGAGTCAGGAGTGGTAGGAGGAGTCAGGAGTGGTAGGAGGAGTCAGGAGTGGTAGGAGGAGTCAGGAGTGGTGCGAATAAGTCAGCTGTTTGCAGCAATTTGCTCAGCATAGAAAGAACAAGGATTAGAACAATATGAAAATGGTTTGTGACATGTTTTATAGTACAATATGGGGTCCTAAATCTTATTCCTCTTTGTGTAACATTATCTGTTTCTAATCTACGGTAATGAACTTCTATTTACTTTGTCTTGTTTGAAATAAAATACTTCCGATATCTGTCAAGAAGAAATTCTAATATTGCTTTGACATTGTTTCGTTGTACGATGTTTAATCATTCTGAATCTGATACACGTGTTCATCAAGCAATTCACAGAAATCTGACGGAAATGCCATTTGCGTTAATTGTCTACGATTATATGAACTGGTCTATATTTTATCCTCACGTCACGAGATTTCTCCTCTTGTGGTATCAGCTTTTGACGAGTACCGGTTGTATACTGTGACAGCTAGTAATTGTCTGCAGATTAGATTTTGTGCGTACACTGCTACGGTAGGATTTGATAGTAAAGTGCGCCTTAATGCATAGATTTATTATAAAATGCACATTTCAGATTTACGAGTATTTTAGGCAAGTCGTTAGTCCATTCCTCTCGTGACTTCATTGCTAGTCATTTATATGTATCAGAAACTGCAGCACTGGGTATTGGGCAAGAGCTGTTTCTCCACGCGTACTATGCATAATGTAGAATACTCTCTTTTCACGGCTCAGGATATACACTTTAGAAAATGGAATACTTGTACAATTTTTTTTCCGTACTATGTACAAGAATGTTGTCATATATAATAATTATATAAACAGATAAAATTCTATAATATTCTGATTGTCATTATAATATTAATAATCAAACACAAATTTTGACAATAAATAAGTATGATTGTAATAATCTTAATTTTCATTAATTTCAAGAACAATTTATTTTTCATATATGACGTTACACTTCTTGGTTACAAGCATACATTTAATAAAATTAATAGACATGTGTACATTTAATAAAATTAATAGACATGTTTGTTATTAATTTATTATCATATGCAATCAAAATTCAGAAGATATTCAATAAAAAATCCAAAATAAAAGGTACAAAGAAAATAGAGAATTATAAATTACTAAGTGATTAAGTTTGGTGAAAAAATATATATTAGAAGTAAGTACACCGAGAGAAGTGACACAGTGAGTAGGGCGCTGGATTCGCAATTGGGAGGTTCGGGTTCGATCTCCAGGCCGGCCAACTTGACCGGGGTTTTCGTGGTTTCTCTTGGTCAGAAGGCGAATGCTGGGAAGATTCCAAAACCCCACGAACACATTCCATCTCCCACTACTCCATCTAATACCTCTTAAGTTCATCCTAGTCACCCCTCATGTTCATCCAATAATAATAATAATAATAATAATAATAATAATAATAATAATAATATCATCAATTCCCCCCTAACAGATATTCAAGGCTAACAGCATTGTCTTAACCAATGGATACAACAAATAGGCTGATCCCCATAATTCCGTTGATCTCTCCAGGGTAAAATACAACTGGGACTCGGAGAGAGAAATGTGTTGCGTGACAAGTAGTGACCCATCTGATAATAATAATAATAATAATAATAATAATAATAATAATAATAATAATATTAATTATAAGTACCAAATATAAAATAAACGGGAGAGAACTTACCAAAATCGTGTTAGTCATGCGCAATTAAAGAATCATTAAATTACATAAAAATGATTTAAGGAAATGATTAATTCCAATCACAAAAACGGGAAGAATTCCCAATATAAAAAAACACATCCTCATTATATGCCGAAAGAGACAAGTAAGCCGAGACGGAACAGACTAAAAGAAGATAAAAGAAGAACTTTAAAAAAAGATAATATTTATTTTTTGAATGTACAACAATCAAAGCAAGAAAAAGAATAATCGCAGTTGGAAGGGGATGGAACAGATCTAAATATAAGGACATCAATAAAAATGCAAAGGCAAGCAGAATCTATATTAAAATATAAACGTTATTGAAAAGATTTGATTCTAACATAGAAGTTATGGTCTTTGTTGTTTTATATGTAGTCTTTCTGAGATTAATCTTGAATATTTTGTGGGTTCATTATCTAAAATGGTAGGGCTATCAAGTTAAATGAATGAGTCAAATCAAGGCGATGTCGAGATCGATTTCGTGGTGATGCAAAATCAAGGTAAGTCTCCTTAATGTTATTAATATTCTCTTTTATTCTTTTCTTGAGCACATTTTCTGTCCCACATACTAGGCATTTAATGGAATAAACTACATAATAAAACCCACCTTTTCAACAAATAATTGTTTTGTTTTCCCGATATTTAATTCACGGATAATTCAATTTTAATTCACGAATTTTCCAAATATTTAAGTATCGATTAGATTCTTAACAAGATATAGAGTACTTTGGATCGAAGAATAAACATTGGAAATGAAAAATTCAGAATGTTCATTTCAGTATCAAAGTTTTCATGTCAAAACTTAATATTGTTTTTGATATTCTGAACTTACGTTCGGAATTCTTTTATACACTGAATTTGGATCCCTTGTCAAAGTCGGACTTTTTCAAAGAAATACTGTATTAAATGTTCAGGCTCAAAAGATATGAAGATACCCGAGAATGAACCTGTCTTCATTAAAGATCAAAGAGAAAAATGGACTCCATTGGTTCAGATTGGCTTGCCAGATTTTTTTGAATATTAAAGACAAATTAAAAAGCTGAAGTACTAAGAAAATGAAATAATGAAATAAATATAAAAATGGAAACAGGAAACCGCATCATCTACCGAGATAGATTCTTTCGAAGTTGTTGATGGTAATGATAATGACAATATTTACAAAATTGATTGTCTAGAAACAAAGTATTTAGTATTTAACTGGTGAAGTGAATAAGGAAGTGACTGACTTTCTCGTGCATAGTAGACTCGAAAAACTAATTTAAAAAATGTGACAATGCACAATATCAGATATGAAGTTGAATCGCGTGTCTCAACAGCAATCAATGACAACTGACATAACAGATGATGGCTTGTGAAAAAAGAGACTAATAGACCATAATAAACCAAAGAGGGCTCAAAAAAGGGGTCATGAAAACCCTCCTTCAGGATTAATTGGTGATTAGGGTCACGTCAACTGCTAAGGTTATTAGCTCCTTAAGTGTTGTGCACGTTTTTCTCGAGAGTTTGTGGTGATCTTCACCCCCGCTGAATGTAACAATCCGGCGCCGACCTATCGTCGGCTAGCGGGATTTTCCCCAACCAGATATCTTCCTCTAGCGGAGCACCGCTCCAGCCGGGACAAGCTCAGATCTCCTGATCCGTCTTCCGGAATGTGTGGTAGTGTAGTGCATGTAACTGTAACGTAAGTGTACGTAAGGGGTGAGGACAGGACAATAAAGAGGAAGGAAAGATCGCGTGCGGTCCGTTTGTTAGGGTACTACTCCGTCATTCGTCTGATAAGCAGGATTTTTGGAACTAGCTTCTCAGCTAAGTCGAATTCAGAATTTGGAGGAGAATTGTAGCGTCCGGCTGCTGTGATCGGTAGTTTTCCCTGGTTTCTCCTATCAACACCATGTGAATGCTGGAGCAGAACCCTTACAAACGGGCCATCCACCGCGCGCATTTTCGTCCTCCTGCTTGACGTATCCTCACCCATTTGTTTGTCCTGACTGATGCGACGTTCTGCTGGAGGGAGATTTCTGGTTGGGGAAACCCCTTCAAGTCGATGAAAGCTGGCGCCGGATCTCGGCGTCTTCCGGGGGAAGATGACTATCCCCGCGAGAAAAACACGCACTATACTTACAGGACCAATGAATTTAGTAGTTGATGTGCCCGGAATTACTAATTAATCACTGAATTGAACTGTTGGGTGCAAGTACATTGCTCCTAGTAGCCAAACCCTTCCAATTATACTCTTTACGAAGCACAGTTCGACATTACTAATATTCATAAAGTAAGAATCAAAAAACGTCAGGGTTACTTCACTGAATTACAGAGCAAGAGGTAAATTTTACGACGAATTGTTGTATACTCACCAAAATGTTAGTTACCTACACCGATCTTTGAAGTAGAGACGTAAGCACATTCTCGTGTGCCGAAAACACGCACCTCTACTCGCGTGTAACTCAGAACTCGCAGTAACTCCGGTGGCGACACAACAAATAAAGAAAGAAAACAAAATTAAAATGCGAGGCTATCATGTTATGACAACTAAAACGAGTAGACGATGTGCTCAGTGCACGAACTTATATAGAAGCCGTGGTTCTTTCGAATTGATTTAATATATTTCATTCCTGTTATGTAGGACCTGGCTCCACTATTTATATTCAACAATGAGTTCATTCCACGTAATGAAGTCAAATCAGACAAAAAATATTTTTCAGACCTTGCTGCCTAATGAAATTTCCAAGTATATTTCAGTGGAAACTCTCCATTTGATAGAATTTTGTGATAACTTTCTGACACGAAATAGGTGAGATAGAATGGTTGGAGTATTAATTCGAGTAAATTTATTTCTTAAAATTAATATTGATACGGCTTGTAGACAAGAAAACACCACTTACTTCGTTTAATATACATAATTCCTTCATAACCTTATGTGTAAGTTTGAACGCAAAACGAAGTCTGATTTTTAAATCGTATTTATTTACACGTCTTTCGTTCACCAAAAATACGCGAAGAGAAAAAAAAATGGTTCACCCCTCTAAAACAATATATCTTACGCAACCGGAGTAAGGCTTCCAGTTGTTTTCGCGCACTTACGACCAACATCTAGCACCAAAATTATGGGAAGACATACAAACGAACACGATCGCCAACAACAAAAAAACGGCTGGTGCACATGTGACCCGGCGGCGGCGCGCCGCCTCGCCGCCTCGCCGCCTGGCCTCTCCGCCCCGCGCGTCGCCACGCCGCCCCGGCGCCCCCCGCCGCCCCGCTTCGTGACACAGGCGCCGCCAGGGAGAATTGTGTTGGGGCCGGGGTGCAGCGCGGAAGGAAAACGGGGACCGGGAGTGATGGGTGGTGGATGCGGGAGGTGGAGATAGAGCGTGTTGAAGTTGGTAGGAGTGGAGGTTCGAGTAGCGGCGTTGGAACGGGAGACTGGAATTTGGGTGTAGAGCTGGGTAGGAGGAGGGAGTCGGACACGAGTAAATTAGTGTGGAGACGGAGGGGGGGCCATAGCAAGGGTGGAGTTGGAGTGAGACGGGTGAGCGGGTGGAAGGCGGATGCGATCGGATACGAGGAGGGGCGATGCGGGGAGAGGGTTGAGGCGGAACGGAGGGTGTGGGGGTGAGGCGTGGGGCGGGGCGGCGGCGCGGCGGCGGGGAGCACATGAGTCGCGCGAGTATGCGAACGCATAATCAGACGGCGTGCGGGTCGCTGCCGCGTGGCCCAGTTCGCCCCGGCCCCCCTCGCAGCCCTCCCCGGGCAACAGCCCCTGCCCCACCTTCACCCTCCCCCCACCCTCTCACCCCGCGCCCCTTCGTGTCGATATTTTTTCCTTGCGGCGCGGCCGGCGCTCGTGCGACGAGGGGGCGGGGTCGAACAGTTACGAAAGAGGGACTGCGCGGGGAAGGCAGGGCGTGGGAGGCGTGGCAAACCCGCGGCGGCCTCTGTCCGCCCCTCCCCCTGCGCGCCGCGTGCGTTCTCTTCCTGCCCCATACCGGCAAATAATTTATAATCGATTAATGCGTTTTTAATGTGATCTGCTTTGTCGTAATAGTCTATGTGGCGGATTTTTAAACGCGCGCCGATGGAGCCGTCTGCGGCCAGACACCTATCGCGCAGGATTTTTATGAATGCCGACGAATTTCTTCCATTTTGGCGGCTTGAAACGCCCTCCGTTCCGCAGCCCCGCGTTTGGGAGAACGTGCCCCCTGCCCCCCCCCCCGGGCTCGTTCCAGGCGCAGACGGGAAGCGAACCCAAGACCGCTGCGAAAAGAAGCGACGACGATGTTTAATTGATTTCCTCTCTTCGTTTTTTCGATATTCCCTCCATTTGGCTAGGGCTTAGCGCTCATACGCGTTAGATAAGGCTCGAAGTGATTGAATTCTTAACGCCGACTTTATTTTCTCGCGACCTTCTTTTCTGTCCGCAAAAGAGCGGAGGCGTGCCATTAAGAGGGAGGTGGGTAAATGCAGGGTAGTGCTGTCCCCGCCGACTGGAGCACAGGAAGAGCGCAGAAACAAAATCGATTGGACATCAAAATAGCTGCAGATTGATACAAGCGACGGTCAGACGATAAAAGAACCACTAAACCACCTCTCTCTCTCTCTCTCCTCTCTCTCTCTCTCTCTCTCTCCTCTCTCTCTTTCTCTCACTCTCTTCCAGGGCTCGGAAAATAACTGTCCTTCGCAGTAAGCACATCGAAGGAGATGTTCTTCAAAGGTCTCTCACGGGAGAACTTACTTCAAGAGCACAGACTTCCTCTTTTCTCTCCATTCTACTCCAAGCCGTGTAAGCACATACAAGTTTCAAGCATACCACGGGATGAAGTGGGGCATTGAATGTGTAGTAAATTGTGAAAGGAGTAGAGGGCTTGTTATTGGCAAGAAGGAAAGGTAGAATTATAGGGAATCACACTGGCGAAAATGTGCAAAAGGCAAGCAGAGTGATTTTTGAGTTTGCTCGTACTGTCCATTAATATTAAACTGTCTCCCACTCTGTCATACAGATGTGAGAGCGACATGATGCGACCGTCCTATTTATTTGTCTGTCGCCAAAAACAGTTAAAAACTATGATGTACTAGTACTAGAGGAGAAATGTATGTTGTGAACGTTTTCTTAAAGTCAGAAATCCATATCCTAACCCATATACAAGTTGAATAGTGAATACACATGGAAACGAGCGATTTTGTGAGAATTGATAAGAAAACATTCGTTCCCGAGTAATAAAAATTATATGCAGAGACAAATCATCTACATATTTTTGCATTTATTCCTCATGGTGCCCTTCGTGAAGGAATCAGCGTACTTCCGCATGATCATAGAGAATGATTATTTTAATAACTATATTTCCCATAGAACTCTAGAAAATGTGCTCAGATAGAGAAGTTATATTTATGTCATGAAGCAAATCAAGGGACCCTCTCAAGGTCAAAAGAGCTCAAAGATCAGGGAAACAGGGCGAAACATCTGATCGAGATGGCGATTATTTATCCACAAGCTGATGTAAAATGTTTGTTAAATGGCCGTCACAAAAGCTACTTCGCTCTGGTTACGAAGAAATATCCTGAGACCCCCATTCAAGCGGAGATCCTAGCCAGAGACAAAGCGTGTCTGACACAAATTCCGAGCGAACCCTGGCGCTCCTGGAGCGATTCGGGGAAGAGAGAGAGAGAGCTAGTGTTACAAAGGAAGTTCAGCGATAGACTACTTGTCTTCGTGAGTGCTTTAGGTACGTAAGTGTGATGCGAGTTTGCATGCGTTATTTTGTGAGTGACACAAACGATGGTCCCTGAAGTCGATATTTGACACTCGGCTTTGTTTGCATTGCATATCACAGAACATACGAAAACAGATTTGCCTAACGTAGTTTCAACATATGCAATGCATCGTCTCGATTTCTAAGTCAGGTACGTGATAAGTAGCTATTTATTCAGCGATGGTTCATCAACATTTTATAGAGTATTTCATTGCAGGTTGTAAATATTTAGGTTGGTTGATTAATTGATTGATTTATTGATGTTTCCAGACAGGTCAACTTTGCTATGGTCATTAGTTGCGTTAGTGTAACAAACGTTTTATGCCTGGCGGTGGCGGTGTTTCTCTTGGTACATATACACTATGTGATCAAAAGTATCCGTACTCGTGGCTGAAAATGACTTACCATATTCCTGGCGTCCCCCATCGGTAATGCTGGAATTCAATAGGGTGTTAGCCCACCCTTAGCATTGATGACAGATTCCTCTCTAGCAGGCATAATTTCATTCAGGTGCTACAAGTTTTCTTGGGGAATGACAGTCCATTCTTCAGGAAGTGCTGCACTGAGGGGAGGTATCGATGTAGGTCGATGAGCCCTGACCCGAAGTCGGCATTCCAGAACATTCCAAAGGTGTTCAAAAGATGCAACCACCAACCCCCAATTTGTTCAACAGTGGGAATCGAGACGGCGTTTAAAATATCAACGTAGGCCTGGGCCGTGATAGTGCGTCCATGAAAAATACGATCACACTGTAGCACCATTTTGGACGTGTCCAGATACTTTTGATCACATAGTGTAAGTAACTTATTCACCAATTCAAATTGTTTGTCACACAGGAATGAATATTCCTTGCCATCAAAATTCCCGCAAACGGCGATTCTTATGACTATTCAAAATTCAACTCATTATAGTAAAGCTGTGAGAGTAGAGATTCCAGAGCTCAAAAATTTGCAAATACTGTATACCTTTGGTATACATCATAAGACGTTATTGACTGTGAAATAAATATTTAAATAAATTAATAAATAACTAGATAAATGCCGACCTGTATTACGGAGGTGGTTAAGAGCGTATAGCGACTCAGCGCTTCGAACCGAAGGATCGTGGTTTCGAATTCTGCCTTGGGCATGGTTGTTTGTCCCTAGTCTTCCCTCTGTATGTTTTCGCGGAGGGCTTCGCGTTCTGCTGACCCCGGGGAATTCTATATGTGGGTTGGTGTCTAGTGTATGGTCGAATATGCGCCCCATCTGGACGTAAAAGTGTAACCGTCTGTTGCCCTAGGGACGTAAAAGAGTAACCAGCTGGATAAAGATCCTAGAAAACACTATATAAATACATAAGTAAAGATAATAAAAATTTGAAATGCTTCATCAACCATCTTCGACCAGCTCTAGACATCGCCGCGGCAAAACAGATACTATGGAACACCGTTCTGTTCTTCCCACTGAGTCGGCAGCAGCATTGCCAGAGATGGTGACCGGGCGTCCTCACCCTCACGTACAACTCGTCAGGAAGGGTGTTTCCCATCCTACGGTTTGGTGCGCTGGAAATGTCGACCAGGCTCATAACCAACACTGCCACTGGCAACGAAAACATCAATGTCTCCTAAAAAATAAAACGTCCACCTAAAGCAGTGTCATCTTGAAGAAACCGGTCTTATCCAACGCAGCCGCCACTTTAAAACGCCATGTCTTGATGTGGTCCTATCATGCTACGACACTTTAAGCTCAGCAGAACTTTTGCCAGGCTCTTTTAAGAAGCGGTTTCCGCAATGGATGAAGTCTCAGATATTTCAGTGTGTTTACACAACAATACAATTGTCATATCCCGCCACATTGACGAGTTATCATTCACCATTCGCTCTCTGCAGAACCTGGGAGATCTTGCAGGACAAGATATTCACCCGGTCCCCCTTTCTTCTGAAGTTAAAAACGTTCTAACAAGGGCAGTTTCTAAACTATGGATGATCTAACGTTTTTTTAATTACCCCGACCGTTTACCGGCGACAATATACGCCATCGCTTGCACTAGAGGAGTTCGGATGAATGGAAAAAAACTGTTGTTTTTTCCATATTTAAGCGTCCGTTGGTTTCCGCGAGGAAACAAATATACAAAATTTATTCATTATTGAGTCATTATTGAGAAATTTTTGAAAATGTAGTGGTTGCTTCGTGCAAAGTTTCCGTCAGAATCAAAATAACCATTTCAAACTTGCAGGGCCTCCATTTCAGTCAGATCGATCGGGGAATATCAATTTTGGTAGAAAACGTCTGATTGGTTTGGATGCTATCACTCACCACATGCGGGCACACAGACAGAGATCCAGGCAGAGACAGACGTTTTACCGACAGCCAATGTTCGGTATCAACGGCCCACACGACGTGAATTCTGATTACACGTTTTAGAAAAAATAATTTACATCTGCGGAAAAGACAGTCACATTTTCGATACCAGGGCATCTGAATATGAGCGTTTCTGTCAAGAAATCTCCTATTTTTGTAACAGCGTTGCAAGTTTTTACTATTCAAGTACCTAGTATGGCGAGAAAATAAAATTAACTGATTTGTGTTTAAAAATGAAAAAAATCTATCACTGGTTGTGTGAAAAACACAGTATATTGATTTTGGCAATTTTAATTGAGTTAAAACAGTTAAAAATTTGCTACATATTACAAGAATCTTCAACGTTCACGAAAAGTTACGCAAGTCATAGTAATAATTCACTAACAAAGAAAAGTAACGAGGTATTCTTTTCCGGTTTTGGTGAATTAAATGTATGTCGTAAAGGATAAGATAAGATAATAAGATAAGAAAAGAAGTGGAAGATTTTGCTTTCCGGCAAACGCAATAACACATTTAATAGTGATTTCTCCAAAAGTGGAAGTTGAAAGAGATGTAGTAAGTGTTTCTGAATCGATTGATCGTTTGACTTGTTATTCCAAGCGCGTCAACTGCTGAGGTAGTTGCTCAGTAAAAGAAGTGGACGTTTGTATCGCGGCAGGTGGTGGTGATCTTTCCCCGCTGGCTGCCGAGATCCGGCGCCGACCTACTGCAATTTTCCCAACCATATATCTCCCACCAGCGTGGCATCACCCCAGGAAGGACAAACTCTATGCTCCCGAGTGATGTCCCGACACGTGTGATAGTACAGTGCATGTGAGTGTAAATGTGTGTAAATAAGGGATGCGGGAAGAACAAACAAGAAGGAAAGATCACACGCGTTCCGTCGCCTGTTTGTTTGGGTACTGCTCCGGCATTATCTGGTGTTGATCGGAGAAACCGCGGAAAACTACCGATCGGTGCAACAGTTCGATATAATTCTCCTCCAGACAGTACGACCTAGCTGACAAGCTAGTGTCGAAAACCCTGCCACCGTCGGAACTCAAACCCCGGGCCGTTCTGGTCACTGCCGTGACATCAGATGATGCCCTGTCACCTTTCGTAGTGAGTGTTTCAGAAGAATAAACGATTGAAGAAACATATTGTATGTGTTTATGGTTACATTAGTTTATAGGGATGAACATTGCGAAGACTTAATAAATCTAGTAAGCTTCTCAATGCAAAAGTGGCCATTAAGTTGCATAATAGGGCAAAGATTAGACATATATTACTGGAAGAAGACGAAGAGAAATTTCAAGCTTATTAGGGACATGGCGTAAATTAATTGCAAAAAAATAAAAGAAAGAAGAAAGAACCAAAATAATAAAGTTAACAGAGACAATTGCACAATATATACAAAATGTTCGTCTAATGGAATGTTAGTTACGGAGATGTGTAATAAAATTACGGAGATCAAATGACTCACTATTAACGACTTCATTTTGTATTACACTCGCTATTTCAATTTATATTTCAATTTTCTCAGATATGATGTATTTATTATCATGTTTTTCTTAAAAATCAATATCTTGTTTCTCATAATGGAATGTAAGAACATTTTTAAGAATGTATCATGAAAAATTATATAATTAATTTTTATCTCAAAAAATCCTCACTCACGAAGTAATAAATAATTTGGAATTCTTCCCGCGAAGTTATCAAAACCGATTCCTTTGATTTTATTGAACCATTTTCTTAGAGGTAAATTCAATATTTTAATATAAATGAAAAATGTTTTCTAAAAATATCAATATTCAAAAAAATTAAATGTTTTATATATGTATTTCAAATATAAAAGTTTAATATTGCAAATGAACTTACTCGTGTATTCTCTCTGATGCACAGAGTATTTCCGGGATTACCTTGCCCATCCATACCTATCCACGTGAAGAACAGGATGAGATGAACTGCTCGTGTATCGCCGATTTTCCTGCGAACTTGTGCCTCAGGAATCTCGTCGTACGGTAGAAGGCAATGGAATGCCTGCAGCCCTTTGCCTGTTCCTTAACCGCAAATGTAAATTGAGCGTGAAATGTCAACTTCCTCGCCGCCTCCCCATTACGGAGCCCATCCGTCTCGAGCTCTGCGTACCCTGATGAACGACCGTTCGCAGGCAGACGCCCCCGCCACGGTAGCTGCCTTCCGCCGATTTCAGTCTCTCACACATGGCTGCTTTTGCTTTTCCCAGAACTGCTATGCCTAGTTTTGAGGAAAATTAATATCACATAGATTGACTTATATTTTAGGCATAGAGAGCGCTTAGAAAAGGCGGGCGAAATTACATATCGGCATAGGACTAGGTT
The DNA here is from genome assembly GCA_017312745.1 of Gryllus bimaculatus. NCBI lineage: Eukaryota > Metazoa > Arthropoda > Insecta > Orthoptera > Gryllidae > Gryllus > Gryllus bimaculatus. The sequence goes on from BOPP01000034.1 coordinate 8,436,163, forward strand.
TGAAATGTTTCGCTTTTTGTTTCCTTTGTTATATTATATTTTCAATTATTTGGTAAAAGTTTGAATAATTGAGCTCACTTATCCAGTAAGTCATTACTATTATGATTACGGTTTCATACATTAATATGTTCTGGCTTACATTTTTTTAACCTGCGAAGAGTGGTTATCAAACAGGTAGATTCATTATTGCCTTCTACACAGGGTAGAGCACACAGTGATGGGCATTATAAGGACAACCAATATGATTTATTCAATGCATAATTCTTTATTTTAACAATAGAAAATTCATATTTGGCAAATAAATTACTTCATATGTGTACATTTATGAAGCTAGTAAGTTAAATAGTGGAAAATTATACTTCACATTTTATAAAATATACAACTAAAATAAGGTAGAAAATATAGTGATGGGCACTTTCAATATTGTCGTAGGCACCTTGTAATAAAGTTATGGGCACTGAGAAAATTTGATTGAAAAAAGCCTAACCAAATCACACAGCATTGTTGAACACAATTGGCCTTTTACGTTAATAAGTCTAAACATTTTACACAAAAATATATATTTTCATCGTCTGAATCCCTTTCCTCTGCAGAATCTTCTTAGCAAAGTCATGGTTTGTGAAACACCTTTTGACACAATAGGCAGAACACATCGTAGTTCTTAAAATTCAATGTATTTTCACACTGGAATCAGTCCTGAAGTAAATACTTCCGTGGACTTCTCGAGAAAAGAGACTTGCCACTCCTTCTTTCCATCTTGTAAAGGCCTTTATATGTAATTGTCTGATAAATATATTAAGTCGATTTTATGAGATTAATAATGATACACTGAATTTCTAAACATGGATTAAAAACAAACGTGCATTTGAAGCTATATAGGGTAACCGGTACTATCGTGGGCACCATTATAGTGATGGGCAAAGAAACTTTAAGACGGGTAATAAGATTTTCAAACAGTGAGATGCCCTCTACATGTAATCTCTGTGCCGCGTGTGTATTTAAGTTTGCAACTCCGGAATATGAATTAAATGCGACCGCACAGTGAGTGTAAGTACACTTCAATAATTAGTGGAATGCTCCACATGTCTTCTGTCCATCGAAATGTTGTAGATTGGTTACCGGAGGTGTGACCAGTTATTAAGGATTTAAGTCAAGTCATCTGTCTCAATGTATATTTTTGTTTAGCAATGGAAACAAGGTTAGAAAATTCAATATTAACATTCCAGCAATGCATAAAATGCAAGTTCCTAAAATTAAATGATGGGTAGTTCATGCCTATCATTGTCCTGTACGTCAGAAATATTGAAAGTTATGGATGCTACATTTTGTTAGTTCTGGTCTGCTCTGAGAAGGTGAAAACACATGAAAACGTAGATTATAAACCTGTCTACACTACGCATAGCGCATATTGCAAATGTAAAAAAGGTCCTAACTATCCATATATAACAATAAAGACTCCTAAGTGATAAAGTCCTGACAATAGAATACACTCCATGGAAAACACTCCATAAGAAAAAGGTAGATGGAAAAGAAAAGGAAGAAAGGGTAAAGAAGGAGAGAAAGAGAAAAAGAGAAGAGAAAATGTCCCTGTCAACAAAGAAATAAAGAAGAAGAAAAAATTGTAAGATAGTTTTGCCTGTAGAACATGATAGCACTAACAGCAATATCACTAGAACTAAATTTGTAAGAAAAGTGTTATTTAGAAATAGCACTGACGGAATAGACACGCAGAATAAGCAAGAACACAACATCCAGAAAAAAACAGTAATAGGGCTAAGCTCAGTCAATTCTGCACAAAGAAAGACATATTCATCCATGCAAGGCTAAAACACACATATAGGAGGTGAAAGAAATAATAACATTGAATGCATGCAAATCATATAATTCTTGATAGTTAGGACCTTTAAAAATGTGGGCAGGTAATCATAAACATATATTCATTAATTTATTCTACTAAAATAATTTGTATTGGAGAGGATTAATATTTTTAAAAAAACCCTTGTGGAAAGCTACCCGCGCTTGTGACTTGCTCCGATGGAACATATTTTACGATGTAATATTATACAATCTGGAAATTTCTTCTGGAATGGTTTCTTCTGGTCTTGGTTTAAAAAATGTTAAAATCCATTTACGTTCGTTTTATCGTTTTGTCGTTTAGAGCAGGGATTCCCAACAGGGTTGATGTAGACCCCCTGGCGGTCGATGAAATTTTGAAAGGGGTAATTGATGATTAAGAGGTTGATTGTGGGTCAATACCTAAATATAAACCTGCTCATCATGAGGATAATCAAGATCCTATTGATGGCAAAAATATTAATGAACTTAATTAACAACCTTCTGATATAAAGCAACAATCGTACGATAGTAAATTACAAGCTCACTCCTCTTCTTTATCCGTCGTTCATCCTTAGAAATTAGTGTTTAGAAAACTCAAGAAATTACAACTATGCATTTAACGCACTTACGTGCACTTCTTTGTATCATGATTATGATGATGTATGTTACAGAGAAAACGGAAAGGGTCCAATGAAGCAAACAAATTGTTTCAAAGGGGTCTGGCCTTGCAAAAGGTTGGGAATCGCTGGTTTAGAGTGACGTTTGGTGACGTTCGTATTCGTATATGTTAATATAATTTTCTAAATCGGTCTGTTTTATAATAAATTGTTGATGATATTGACGTCGTGTTATGGCGCTGATGATATCGTCGCATTTAACAAAGTTTTTAAATGCATTTAAACTACTTTCGTTTCATTTTCGGGGAATTTTGTTCAATCCGTGAGTGGTTTTATGAAATTTGGGACATAAAGCTGGCCTGTCAATCTCCGCCATAATCCTACACAAAATTGTAACCAAATATATAATCTCTTGGCCAATTTCTAGATTATCTCATCTTTTCAAGTTTTCATTTTATTTTTCACTCCTTTGATCATGAAAGATATGTGAAAACGTAACAATGTAATAAATCGCACTGAATTTGTTTATAGCAGCAGTAGCTTGTTTTCGGATTGTCATGTTACTGTCCTCTATGTTAACAAAGCAAAAGTGTAGATTCTGTGGTTCAATTGTTTAGTAATTTGCTCTCTCAATTTTTTGGTTCAGACGTATTTATTTCGTTTTTGTCCCTCTGTCCGATCATACGTATTGTCACCACGTCATTTATGTCTTCCTGCAATGTCTCATTCACTTTGCTCGCGAAGCAAGACGTTCCTTTGACAGGTCACTGCGTAAAATATCTTGGCACACCCGTCGGTCTTCCTTGCTATTCACGATTTACGTGACCGCCCAACCATTCCCCTACCCGCCAGCGCTTCGCAGTTCTGTTCGCCTACGTCGTCTCTGCTTTGAGTCTCGCCCCTGGCCTTCGTATCACGCCTCAGCTGCGGCTATGCGCGCCTTCATGACACGACGACCCCGCGCGCCTTGCTACACCTCAACGCACGCGCACGTGCTCCTCCGCCCTTCTCCGCCATCCTCCGCCCCTCTCCGCCCTCCTCCATCCTCCTCCGCCCTCCTCCGTCCTCCTCCGCACTCCTCCGCCCTCCTTCGCCCTCTCCTCCCTCCTTCCGCCTAATCCTCGCACCCTCCGACCTCCACCCTCCTCGCCCTTTCCGCCTCCTCCGCCCTCCTCCTCCTCCTCGCCTCTCCGCCCTCCTCCGCCCTCCTCCGCCTCCTCCGTCCTCCTCCGCCTCCTCTGCTCCTCCGCTCTCCTCCGCCCTCCTCCAACTCCACAACCTCCCCTCCTCCGCCCCTCCTCCGCCTCTCCTTCCTCCGCTTCCTGCCGCACTCCTCCAACCTCCACCCTCCTCCGCCCTCCTCCGCCCTCCTCCGCTCTCCTCCGCCCTCCTCCACACTCCACAACCTCCGCCCTCCTCCGCCCTCTGCTTTCCGTATTCATACGCCGTCATCTACCCTTTTTGGCCTATGTATTGTAAACCATATATTAATAAGTTCAGCTAAGGCAAGAAGCCTTTCAAGAGTAACGTATAGGTTGCTAAAGTAGCAGACGTTGTTAGAGAGATCCGCGATATGAATTCTTCCTAAAGATATAGGTTTTAGAAAAACTACACGAAAGTTAAGAAATTAAAGTGAAATTGTGTCGGAATTGCTTTAAAAAACTATGTATTTGTGAATAGATCTTGAGTCCTCACAAGGAACAAAATTAGGTATTGACGATACATTAATTTTTGTAAAACACTTAATCGAAAAAAAACTTGCATTGAAGAAGTTCAAGAGTTTCCAGATATAATTAATTAATTTAAGAGTTAACAAATGTATTGACATAAATAAAGGGAAGAAATAGTTTTGTACTATTTTGGAAGTGTCTTAAGTTTTCATATAGTGCAATAGCGACTCGTGATACATTACTCTCTGCTCTCTTTCAGTCCCACACCCCTTCCCGACCTAACTCTCCCTCACGCGTGCATTCACAGTAACCTCAACCTGTCATGCTTCAGTCTCTGCCCTCGATCCTTTCAAGTCGCGTTTTCCAATTTCCGTAAACATCTTCAACTCCGTCTCCTATCCAACTGCGTTTCTATCCCAGTTCCCCTCTCTCCCCGGTCCTCACATTTCTAATTTCATCACAGTCCTGCTTCCACTCCGTTTGCGGCCTGTCTTTTTTTTCTGTCGACTCTCCTCCCTCTCTCCCTTTCATACAGCTTCTGCGCCCCGTTCTCTTGCTCCTCCCTACTTCCCTTGAAAACCATCTCAGAATCCACCCCTCCCATCAACCACACGCACACTCTAGCATGACCTCCTTTGCCACCACCGTCTTCGTCCCTACCCCTGCTCCCGTTCCAGCACCCACGCCTGGTACAGAATAAGCGATGAATTGGCCGACCCCAACCAAGCTTAAAGACGCGAGGGGAACACTAATCTATGAAGCATTCTCCCGTTCGGCCCTTGAATGTATCATGGGCAGCCGTTGCGAGGATCGGAGGCGCTGGCGCTCAGCGGTCGAGTGCAG
>BOPP01000034.1:8447211-8479744 GCA_017312745.1 Gryllus bimaculatus
CCGTCTCTCCGTCCGTCTCTCCGTCCGTCTCTCCGCGTCGTTTCAAACTGGAGTTCCAAGACAGTCACCCGATTAAGAATCCGTAGTGTCTCGAATTCCTTAATTGTCATTACTTCACGGAGCTTAATTAAGCAATTCGGCTAGAAACGCCGGTCTCCAAAGGATACCTCAGCTTCTCATAAAGGTATAGCGGAGTAAGATAGTAAAAATGGGGAATAAATTATATTCTGCACTGATGAACTTGTTCAAAACAACAAAAAATGAATTTAACAGGGTATTTTATAAATCAAATTTTAATTTTAAAAAATATATTGTTTTTGACCTTTCGGGTGCAAATAAACAAAAAACGCGATTTTGAAAGAATGGATTAAAAATCGGCAGAGATTTGTTTCCTACTAACTTTTACGTTTGTTCTAACAGTGATTTTTTTTTAATTTTGAAAGTTTTTTATATTTACAGTGACGTTCTTTAAACTAAGATATCTTGAAAATATTGAAAAAGTCGTAGAGACTCTCTAAAGCATTCAAAATATTTTGACGCCGATCCATTCTTAATATTATTTGCCTATCAAAAAAAAAAGACGATGACGAGCGAAAACCGATTTTTCGTTCTCTAAGTCGAAGGTAACGGTAAAGTGAAATTGGAAACATATATAATGTTCCATTGTTTTGAACAGGTTTATAAGTTCTGAAAATGTTTACCCCCCGAGGGGCTATTTTAACTATATTACCCCACTACCCCTTTCGAAACTTCGTTTTACATTTAATTGACAAGTAATGACAAGTAAAGGAGAATTTCAGAGCGATAACTTTTCCTTAATTGCGGAAAACAGTTCATAACACATACTCTGAACAATAGAATTTTTAGCGCAAAACTCTAGCAAGAAATGCGCTTATCGGTAATAAGATTACAAAAAACTTCTTTACAATTGATTCAAAATCTTACCAACGTGAAGAGTTCGGCAATGTGAGCCTTTAGGAGTTAAAACGTTGTTGAAACGGTGGAACAACTCTCAGATCCAATTTGTAAATCCAATTTCCTTGATTTGGGGAGAGAAGAAGATGCTTTCAATAACTTCGTGTTCGGGATCCTAAAACCTGCTTGCAAGGCTGCTGAATATTTTTGTACTCTGATGGTAGAAAAAGAACAATTAGAGACAATTTTCTTTAGAAGTATTTTAGGCTTCGTCCAAGTGCATCATTTAAAATGCACGAAACAGTCGTTCATTTGACTCACGCAAGCGCTGAGATGTCGTTCAAGCAGTTATGAGAGGAATGTTCCGACAGTTCACGACTCGTTCTTTTGACGTTTAATTTCATTATTTCTCCACGAGTACTTTTATTTCAATGATTAACTCACCAATTCGAAAATGGTTTGACATAATAAATGGAAGACCTCTTTATCTGCTTGAGGATCTTTCTTGTTTCGACCCAGGTGCCGTCAGGAACAAGGTACACAAAAACAATTTGAGTTTCATTCGTAAAGAATCACCATTCAATGTGAATTTGACATAGGAGTATTGTAAGTCACAATCATTTTGTGTAATTAATGGTACAATACTGCAGGATGTAGAATCACCAATTAAAAATAACTACTTTTTTGTCATGAACACTAGTGTTTTGCTGATGTCTCCACCTCATGAGTTCCGTGTTACCGATTTCTTCTAATTTGTTTATATAATAAGCTCCTTGGGAGCAAATTCTGTTTCAGTGGAATTCTTATTGTTAAGAAGCATTTCGTCGTTGATGATGCACAATCTCGAATGTGACGGAAATGGCTTTTTTTACATTTTGGTACCAATGTTTCAGAATTTGCTTGTTCTTTAATCTACAACCTGCAATTGCACGTTGTTATTTCGCGATTTAAAAAATGGAGGGTGGTAGCGCAATTCTGGCTTCAGATTCGGATGTAGCGCATCGATTTACATAGAAAAACATGAGTCAAGTCTTTGGATCTGACAACTTTTATTGTGCACGTATCTTATTAATTAATTAATTAATTGATTAGTGTTTCTCGTCGCATCAACTGCTAAGATTGTTAGTCATGTAAGTGTAATGCCTGTTTTTGTTCAGGAGGCGGCAGTGTCGTTCCCTATGGGATGGTGAGATCCGGCTCCGACCAACACTTCGGCTAGCAGGATTTTCCCAGGGTTTTCCCCAGGTATGTCCCACCAGCGGGACATCGTCCCAGCTGAGACAAACTCTAAACTCCAGATTGGGCTCTCGACGTGTGTGATGGTGTAGTATATGAAAGTGTAAGTAAGGGTCAGAATATAACAAAGAATGGGAAGGAAAGAACGCGCGCGGTTCGTGTAGCGTTTGTTAATATACTGCTCCGGCATTGGCTTGGTGTTCATCGGAGAAACCACGAAAAACTACCGATGAAGGAGCAGCTGGCCATAAGAATCATTTTTCAGACAGCAGCTGAATCCGAACTAGAGATACAACTGATGTCAAAAATCTTGATATCTTCGGACCTCAAATCATACGACCTGCCGGTCAGGGGATCTACAGTGACATAAGTTGATGCCGTGGGCAACCTATGCCGGTAATTATTAATTGAAATATGAAAATATCAAAATCAACATTTTATTAAAGACGTTAATTTAAATTGTATTGTTCAATTGTATTTACATTCTCAACATAATTACATTATTTATATATTACTTAACAAAAGTGTTTAATAGCCCATGTAAAAAATATAACATTTACTCGTATTTACGATTCTTTATTAACAAAGCTAATCCATATTTTTTCCACTAATTTTCTCACTTGCGATAGAAAAAAGAATAAAATTCTGGCTTGCGCAGAGGTGTGCCAGTTGTATTGTGATCTTGAGCATTTTCGAAAAGGCTCCATAGCCGGACATTTCATTTTTGAAAATATATTTAATCCCGTGATTCTCCCCTTTTCAGATGTGTCAGTTTGAGATTTTTTAAACATTTTATTCAATTTAGGTCGCTTTAGAAATAGATCATTGAGCGATCATTTATATTCTGCAAAATTAAGAACATTAAAAATATAACAGGAAAATTAGTTGGTGTATTTTTTATTATAATTTAATTTTGCCAAACACATTAAATTAAGAAATTTGTACACTTGGGGAAGAGACCATCTAGATATGGCAGTCTTCTAAATAAATTCTAAATGAAATTAATTATAATTATTAATAGGGATCATTAAAGTTATAATTTAACTATTTTTATAGTATATTTTTTATTTACTAGTAAAATATGTCATGTCTAATTATAATAGAGTACAGTGGGAAAGAGGGCCAGAAATGTAATTGCCCCCTGTTGTTTTTGGCAATGCACACCTATGATAAAATTCTAAATAAGTTTTAAAAATTAGTACCAGCGCAGGAACACAACAAATTCATCTGCCTTTTCCCTTTTTTCTATTGACAGATAGATTCATATTTATTTTTTCTTCCCGCCGATTCACTCAAATGAATTGCAATAAATTTGGCGGACTGCAACTGCGACAATTTCGTCATCGGACAACTTACAACTTTCACCGCATGATGTCGCTTCAAGCGTTGGTTGCCAGGTCTGTAGAGAAGAATCTGTGCATTTGAAAAAATGAGTTCCTTACACTCTACACTCATCATGCCTCGTACTCAGATTGACATGAAATTTCACCAACTTGTTCAGCACAGAGCATTACTCGTGTAAGTAAATTTCCATATGAAGTAGATATTTATTGTAAATAGTGTTTTTGCGAGTGAGAATTTGGAATTTTCGTGGCATTACCGTCTGCCGCAGAGCGGGAACCGTCGCGTGCCTCCGGCCCTTTGTTCGTGAAGCCGCTCCGACACTATCAGGATGTCAATGGCCTCGGAAAGAATGGAGGTGGCTCTAAGAAGCATTGCAAGTTCGATAAGGCCTGAATGGAACACACGCATAAATAACATATTATTATTATTATTATTATTATTATTATTATTATTATTATTATTATTATTATTATTACGTTCATTATGATTATTGTGATTATTATTATATTTATTTCGGTTTTTGTTGTTGATGTTGTAAAGATAGAGCTTCTTGAAAAGATTCTCTAAATGTAGAATCAAATTTGACGGTTTCGTTATAGTTTAATGTAATCACAAAATAAATAATTAATTTCACTTATAGATTGAAAATAAACAAAATTAAATGTCATTGAACTCAAAGTGACTAAAACATACTAGGTTTACTCGATGTATTTTATTATGAGTGCAATCACTCTTTTAAAGAGTATTCATCTTGTACTCCTTATATCAACTTCTAACAACGAAGTGGATAAATCTTGCTCGCAAATGTGTGGTAAATTACTTTCTCTAACTCGTCTAATCAGAATATGTTATGTGGGTAATACTGAAAAATTGTTGGATGGCCAAACGTCTGTGTATGGTCAATGCTAGCACCTAAAACTATCAGATAATTTTCTCCACAGTTGATATTCCCTGATCGATATGAACGAAATCCAGACCCTGAGAGTTTGAAACAGATATTTGGATTTTTGGAGGTACTGCGTAACGCGTCAGCAAATTTTCAAAATTTCCTCAAAAAACTCCTCCTATTAAGATATGTTCTTGGATATCGTACATGACTCATAAAGTAATGACTTAAGTCCCATTTTCGTTGATTTCTCGACATTTTAAAATTTTCTTATGTTAGAGATAATAGGACAGACCACTTAAGAGTTGGCAAAATTGATAACGGTTGAGCATGGTATCGCAGCAAAGTTCATAGTGAGTTAACCCCATAGAAATGAGTTGGAATCTCGCGCGGAGTAAATATTTGTGATGGTTGGAAGACTTTTGCAGGTTCATGTAGAAGTATATGGCATAACCGTTATATATACTGCGAGAAAAGAGTGCTGTTGTAGAGTCACTAATTTATTTTAAAAGTAATATAGTATGTATTCTTCTCATTTCTATCTTGACAATCGGTAGCCCTACTAAAACACAATGAAGACACCAAGTGCACCGTATGTCAAGTTCTGTCCTCTGTATTTTCTTTAAAACAGAATTGATTTACCTGATTCTTAAGGGTGTTCGTGAGAATTATTGAGTGCATGTTTCCTTTTGCACTTCAAATTAACGAGGTACAAGAGAGTAAGGTCTTTACCATCTGCCTTGAACGACAGAACGAACACGTTACAAAATATATCAGTTGATATTTGATATGAATCTTGTCAGTGAACAATAAAAACTGTATGTCGTGTATGCAGAAGTAGTACGCACGTTTTCTTAAGATCTGGAATCCTGATAGACGTCGCATAACATTCCTGGCGCTGCCAATACGACGGTTTGCTACGTCAGACGCGGAGGTTACATGGAGTCCTGATGCAAAAGACCTCTAAAGAAACAGCACAAACAAACGGCCTTCTGGCACTTCGAGTGAATAAAATCGTTTCGTGAAGTCATGAACAAAACTGTCGTTTGAATCTTCTGACTAGGAACTAAATTCCACGATTATATACTTTCGTTCTTGAAATGTTCCTAAATTCCTATTTGTTAGAAAGTTTCTTTCCCAAGGCAGTTTCGTTTCTAATCATAGATTCTTTGGGATGCACTTCTGAATTACTTCTTTACGTATTTTAGCTTATGTGCACAAGGACCAATATCGAAATACCTAATTCACCTACTTTCGTCTGAGTTCTTATCCATAGTATTTACATCAACATTGATTTATTAATACGTTCTTCTTTCACTTTCACGTTCACATTTTGAAATAAAAGAGCACAACTCACTTCTCTTTAATTCATTACCATATTACTCATATTGCATTTTTGATGCAAAAAATAACAGATATGCATGATTAAAAAAACTGTTAAATGTATAGGAGAAAGAAGACGTTCAAGACATTATTGCAACTCTTATTTTCTTCCATTTTCCCCATGGAATTAATCATATTCGGGTAAATTCAAATTTCCGTGACAAATCATTCAATATATTAGCCAGCAACGGAATTCGAAATCATACCTCGCAATTATTCGAAACGAAGGCAATCACGTTATTCGCCAGGGCAGTGTATAACCACTTGGACAAAGTATAAGCAATAAATTACAGAACGAATATATCATCAATAAACAAAGCTAAAGTGTTCCTCCGTAGTATATAAAACCGTTTTTGCGCAATTTTATTCCTGGGTTATAAAAATTACCATGAAAATTGGAAATGCGCGCAAGGTGGAATCCCTACGTGCGGGAGGTTTACGCGTCACGCCGGGGAGGCTTTAACCTTATCCCGAACACGAACGAGTTTTAAAGCTTTAAAGCACTACTTACAAAGTATCCGGAGATGTTTTAATCGCTTTCGTAATTGTTATGTAGGTGAGGCTCATGGAAATCGCGGAAAAAGAGTTGTGACCGAAGTAATCCTCTAGAATTATTAGTTCTGATTTTTGTGCTTTCGTCTACATTGCAAGGAAATAAAGTCCCAGAATAGTTGTGTTCATCAAACGTTAATACCAATATTTATTATTCTTTTTATCGCAGTTATGCTCATGATATGGTTTTATGAAACAATATTAAAGAATTTATAGTTCTTCCAATAACATGGATTATTATTACTTGCTATTGTGGATTTTCTTCAGCCAATGACGTTCTATTTTTTTCCATCAAAAATAATTAAAATTTGGGCTCGCGAATGTTTATTATGATATCTTAAAATAATATGAAATTTGTTGAGAACGTGTGTAATTATTGTTGTTTTTTATTAATTTCCTATCAGGGGTTCCCATTAAAAATCTTACAAGCTCACACTTCTCACAAAACCTTTTGAGTTTGCGATACTGATTTCCAAAGTATAAAACACTTCGTCCGAACACAGCACTCCATTAACATACACACAAATATTAACGCTCCAAATGAGCTCATGCAGTTGAGTTTTCAACTGACCCTCACATGTGTTGATACATTGGCACTGAAGATGATTCTGTTTTGATGATGTTGACAAACTCTTCTCATTTCCAAAGCTGATTGTATTAATGTATTTACTGACATTAAAATATTTTTAACATTGCCGTGCGCGAAACACGATTTTTCGTGCTTGTTCTCGTTCATGACCGAAACGGTCATTTTTTTCAATCGAACAAATAGTAAGCGAGAAGCGTGTGCGAAACATCTTTCGCGCACAGCGTTAAAACTAGTAAACGCTACACACGCGCGAGGTCATTCGCGAACTTGTTAGTAGACTTCAAATCCTTTTATTATTTGAAGATATAATTGCCATTTAATTGTACTTCGCCAAACACAAATCTCGCATATACATTTTTGAATTTACTTTACTTGTGACAATATGTGTGGAGCGTTCAAAACAAAACAAACAAAACAGGTAAAAGCGTACAAATAAGAACGTGAAAAATTAACTGCGGTGTTAATATTTTATAAATATGTGTGTCTATCTTGATGTATTTGCTGTGTGCATTTCGTTATTTTGGACAAATACTGGAATATTGCCGGAGATGTTATAATCTATATTTCTAGCTGCTTTGTTTGACATATTTGGACATTGCATTTTGATACAATAAGGTTTCGTAACTGAATAAACGATACACACAAATGTTTTGCAAAATGGATTCAAAAGAAATATATTCAAAGTTTTGTACCACATTTAAAATACACCAGACCTGTTCCATATAAATCTCTCTATTTAAAAAAACACAAATTTTGAGAAGTTTTTTTGTTTCCAGAATTATTTCCTTTTTGGCACTTAAAAGGTTTCTGATCAACACTCCTCAGCTAATAATGATCAATTTGACAAAGTTGATTTATGCATTGTAATCTGAAATTGTATTATCTTCAATAATGTTTTCTTCTAAACTACGAAAGTATCTGAAAGTTTCAACAGGAAATGTGCTCCATTCGAATGTTTCCAAGAAAATGCAAATTACATGTCCACTCTCTATTCTTCCTTTATTCAAGTGTTGTTTTAAACTTACAAATTACGAAATAATGTGAACCACTTAATATTTGCAGGAGCGTATGAATGAAGTAAAATTGCGAAAACCTGCACAATCTGGTAGTAAAAATTGAAAGTTTATTAAAAGAAAATACGAAAAAATGTTTTACGGTAAATAACGTCAAGAGTACCTTTAAAATGCTTATCATTACTATTGAAATTACTCGTGAATAATGTAATTACATTTGGAGTTGTCCAAACAACACTACGTAAAATATAATGTCAAAATGAAATCGAATTACATGTATATTGGTGACCTGCGTGATTACTCCGCCTTCTGAATATTATATGAACAAATGAATTTGGTTAATGCGAATCTAATGACTAAACAGACGTTTCCCTCATGATAACCACTACAAAGTGAACACAGACCCCTCTAGAAAGGGCAACCGCAAAGGTCATATAATTTAATTTTTTGTTCCTCTCCGTAATCATATCAATGGAAAATTGAGCCTGCCTATCACAATGTTTGGCAACATCGCGGTTACGGGCAAACTGGCTGATGACCACAACTAATATTTCTAAAACCGTGCTTCCTCTTTGTGAAGCAACATACCGAATTGGAAAACGAAAAACAATTTAGTCTCATACCATCAGACTTGCGTACAAGGCAGGGATACCAGAAAATAGCTCTCTGCGACCTTATGTACGGCCGGGTGCACTCAGTATGTTGGGCTGACTTATCACTAGGTGGAAACCATGGCACGTTGGTGACTGAAATGCGTGGAAAAATAGTGACATCACTTCTGTTGAACGAATGACCGTAAATTGTTGATTTATAATAATAATAATAATAATAATAATAATAATAATAATAATAATAATAATAATAATAATAAAAGCATTATACTCTGCAAATAACGGTCAAGTGTTGACAATACTCCATGCAGATAATGAGATGATGGTCTAGTGAATAAAAGTATTAATATTTGTCTCAGTTTTAGAATATATTATTCCTTAATCATGGATTACCACATCAGGGCCCGAATGGAGATCCCGATGCTTCCATAGGCAGGAGCCACTTCCCCTGACTCCGCTGTTGAGTCCACTCCAAATCCAGAAAGGGCTGTACACGCACAAGCAGTAGCAAAGTAGCTAGTACTACAAAGCACACTCGGAATATCACGATAAAAAACAACAACAGTAAGGTGGTGGTGCAATTCTGGCTTTGGATTCAGCACATCGGCATACATAGAAAAACAGTGTCAAATCTCTGGACCTGATAGCACCCTAAAACAAAAATCATCATTTGGCTGTGGTTTTTCGCAAAAAAAACAACAATAACTGAAGGTTAGTGGCACAATTCTGGCTTCGGATTCGGATTTATATTTTACAATTATTGCACAAACAGATATCGATGACTTTACATAATGTAAACGTGACTTCGAACTTATTAAATATATGTATTAATTAAAGGGTTTAATTTTGGCATAAATGTAATTTTTACCTATGATAATATTTGATGAAAATTGCTTACCTATTTGGGAAATATTCATGAATAGCATTGCTCTATTTCCTAGAGAAGTACATGAAATAAAGTAATTTGAAATTTGTTAAACAAATTAACAATGGTTGTCAGCTTATGGCTTATTTTCATATGCAATTTTCAATGATTTGACCATTGTCTCTTTGCGTAGAATTCAAAGTACTGACAGGTTAAAGTAAGTTACAACATGAATGGATAATTTACCACAGAGTAAATAACGTTTTTCACAAGATTGCTATTCGATATTTTTTTAAAGTAAGCAGTTGTAACCAAATTTTCCTATTGTTTATAAGAAATGGCGTAGATGCCTTAAACTACTTGTAGATATAGTTTTTACTGCAGTGTCAATTTCAATTACTTTCCAAGTATGAACTAAAACAGTTGTGGGGCGGAAATATACGCATGGAAGCTGGTGCCCTTCTCAGCGATGGCGATGCCTGTTGCAACAGCAACCTTTTTTCACCTCCTTTTTTTGCTAATTTTGGGAGAAATAGTGCTCGGGATTTGTTATTTTTTCACTATTTTTTTAAAATAACGTATGCATATCGTTTGCCGATATACATGCGTTTTCTAAGAATTTCAAGATTATTTTGCAATTTAGTTTGTAGGTTTAATTGTAAAGAACATAAATATAAATTATAACTTCGCGTTTGCTTCTATACTTTAGCATTTTTAAATTTTCACCACATAAAAAACGTTTCTATTCTTGAAATAAAAACAAACAATCGGTGGATGCAATGACAAGTGGAGTCCAATATTTGATATGAGGCAAATCATATTTCTTTATGAATCCTGGTTCTTGTATTGATGAGAGATGCAATATTTATTCTCAAACCGTTCAGTGACGGTGAAAGCTTTTCAAATGAATAGCGTTTTGGAGATTAATAGCAAAAAATAAGAAAATTAAATTCTTACTCCAAGACTTTCGCATTCACAATGGCGAAATCTTAAAGTGTGAAGTATCCGGAGACCGATGTCAGTCGTCCCTGGGCACACAGTTCCCCTTTCGCTCAACATTCCATTGTGAAAACGAGCGCTCCAAACAGATTCAGTATTTAACAGTATGTTTGAGAGTTCCGAGCTGACTTGATTTCTCTGCGTTTGTAGCGATCAGTATGTTTTGTGCTTTACTCCCAACTTTTTCACTTCTCATTCTGTTATTTGAAAAAACTGAATTTTAAGAAACTGGTGAGGTGGAGAAACTTTCGAATGCAATGTTTCAGATGCCAATAAACAAAAGTCTTCTGATAAAAGATATTACGAAATCATCGTACACACACGTACACACACACACACTCCGGGAGGAATGTAGACAAGGTATTTCAATGACATTTGGTATGAAAAGAGCTCGCTTACGTTTTCTAAATACCTCAACTTTTACTCTAACAACATAAAATATATAACAATACATCTCTCAAAATTGATAATTCAGGTACAAATATCACCATCACTTTCATCTAATTCCTCATTTTTATCAGAAGAGAATAGAAATGGCTGGAAGTGAAGGAATTTGAAGGAAAAGAGTCGTTGAATAATTGAACAATGATTATTAAGTGAAAATGTTAACACTTGGTTGTGATTATTTGACATTTAGATGATTGGAGAGTGCTACATTAATTGAATAGTAAATTATACAAATACAAGCAATACTTTATTCAACTTAAAAACATACGTTTAGCATCTTGTGTACTTCAAGTCACAACAGTGTCGAATGTTTCTTAGAGCTGCTTGATGTAAAAAATACTTATGAAAGGTCGTGTAAACTATTATAGTAGTGTATAAGTAATCGAAAGCAAATGTTAGATTATTATATTCAATTTCAATTTATATTTTTGTGTTATCTTTATCTTTATTATTCGTATGCAGTAATTTCTATTTCCTGCTCTCAAATTTAAGTTATGCTAGCTACCACATATGAACTCTATTAATTGTTAACTTGTGAGTTGCATTCATTGTTAGAAGACTTTCCACAACATTATCAGATGGTTAAGAATATTTACAATGAAACATTACCATTTAAAACTTTTCAATTATTGCCGGCGTCGGTTGTCGATTACGCATAATGAAGTCGCTGTGATTAAGCAGCTCGAGGCGCTCATGGCCCCTGGATGGGTGACCATCTAGGACCCCCGGTGACTAACTGCGCCGAACCCATGACCGATAGGAAGAAAGGCCCTGTCGTTACAAAATGAAAAAATCTGTACATGAGTATATCCGTAAGCGAACACTCAGCTCTACCAGCAAAATGGGAACGCTGTTGCGATGCACAACTGTATTGAAATTAAATGCTTACCCGCGCTATAGATTTGAAGTAAAATAAATACGAATTTTCCCACCTCTTTTTGTCGAATAATATTGTTTTTTGAAACTAGTCCTTTTAACCATCCATCAAAAATGTACTAATGACGTTTAACTGCTGTGGAATATATTGTCACCTTGAAGGCATATTTTATATCGTCAGAAGAACATCATCACAGATAGACCTCCTGCTTTCAAAAATATAGGTGTTAGTTTTAATAATGTTTATAATGAAAATAAAATACTACAATAAATTTACAAATAATTTATAATTACGTGACGACAGGTGACAGAGAGAGAGAGAACGCACGACTGAACTAAAAATAATGGACATTTAGGATGCTTTAACTCTGCAGAAGTGTAGAACGACTCAGTTGCAAAGAATACCATCGAAACATAAAAAAAGATGCGTTCATCTTGAGTATTTTAAGAAAACAACTTTTTGATCTGAAACAAGATTTTTGAAGGTACGAAAGCAAACAAAGCTGACTTCTTGTTTTAAAAATTCGTTACAATGATTTGACGTTATGAAAGGAAAATGCAACTAAAACAAATAAGCCGCATGAAGACGCTCTGGAAGGAGTTCTAAATCCGCAAATTTTCTTCCCAGAAAAGCCGTATTTATCTTCCCGCGAAAGAGATAAATGCGAAACTCGTAATTTCCTTATCGCATCGATCAGGTGACGAACGCCCCACTTCACCAATCCCCATTTAGCTGGCGCGCAGAAGGACGTGCAAATCCCAAAAGCGTATCGCGTCGGAAGCTTTGGGCGGTAAGCCTGCCCGGGAAAATTACAGGCAAAAAGAAAAGAAACGCGAAACCTCAGCACTTCTGGAGCCTTAATTTCATAACCTTCTTTACTCGACTTTGCTCGACCAACGCTGCCCTACCGGCGTGGTGCGGGGGCAGCGGTGTAGCGGAGCGGCGCGGAGCGGAACGGACCGGAGATCTTTTCGCCACGTGAATCCGGTTCCAGTGGCTCCTCTATGGGGGAGAGCAGAGGAGAGGAGTGAAGAGGAGAGGAGTGGAGTGGAGTGGAGAGAAAAGAAAAAGAAAGGGCGGTCGCCACTGCTTAGCTGGCAAAGCTCGAAGCTCCCGACTTGCACAGCTGCCTGGGTCGTTGAGGCTGGCCGCAGAGGGTGCAGGCTTTGTCGTCCTTTTCTATACTTGCCTCCAGCTTACTTGCGAGTATTAAAAATTAAATATGTCTTACCCGTCAGAGCAGCCGTGTTTAGTCCGTCTAGGAGACGTAATTTAAATCATGTTGTTTGTAAAGTCCGTTTTTCGAGTATCCCAATAGAAAACTTTAAAATTGACCTAATTAATTAGCATGCGATGCATTGAGATGGAAGGAAGCCGGTGGTATCAATTGAGCACAACTTCAAAACTGCATATTTCTGATTGGGATGTACAATATAACAATTTTTATGTTTCCGATTGCGGTATTTCAAAATCCACTTTATGTCTGTGGTGACCAATTGTTTGAGTTGTCAAGTGAAATAACGCCAAACTTCCTTTACATGATTTACCATGTGATCGTAAAGTAAATGGAGTAGATTGCAAATGTTCCGCGCACATGGTCGCTAAATTAGCGGAATCGATAAATCTCGATTTAAGTTGATTGGTATGCTGCAGCGCGTCAAATGGTGAACTGGAGAATCTGAATTTTACGTTGTGCAAAATCACAAGAGAACCAGAATCGATTTGCGTATCACGTTGCAATTCCGTAACAGCTAATTGATAGAAATAGAGATAGTACATATTTTTGTTTTTTTCGAATCCAATTTTGAATCATAAATAGTTTCTGAGTTTCAGAATCTCTAGCAGAAATATTAAGAACATGAATTAATATGTACAAAATGCGTCATTTCACGTGCAAAAAACACACTAGAGCGTGTTCTGCACAATGAGATCAACAAATGTTTTTATGTTTATTTTCCTATATGCCACTCCCAGTTTTTACTGTTTGATGATAAATAAATATATTCTAACAATTGTTATTGCACAGGCGTTTGCCGACACATTTTGTTGTTTCATAATGCCCAGAAGCTTGTTCTTATGAAGAGTAAAACTGATAAATACGTCGCTAAGCATTGCCAAAGAATACGTACTTTTCGTGGACGCAAACGAAGATACACAGAATTTGTGAACTAAAGGAATTAGGATAAAAATAACGTCTTATCGTTATGGTACGTGGACTCACCAACCGGCGCAGAGCCTGTAACGGCAGTGGGTCACAGGCAATATTTATAGGCTACGATGGCTGAGAGAAACAGCCGTTGCCACTGCAATGTCACTGGCCGGGAAGCCTCAGGACTCCTGATAGTAGCGTAGTAGTGTTTTAACTGTAGCTACATCGATAGAGAGAATTCGGTCACGATCTGTTGCACACGTCCAACGTCTGATTGTTCTAATCGGTTATTTTCCGTAGTTTCGCCGGATAATACCAGGAGAATGCCGGAACAATACCTTAACAAACGGGCCACAGACTGAGCGCGATTCTCTCTTCTTCATCCATGACCTCCCCTCTTTCTTTACACACATACAGGGTGCACGGCCAAAATCCGGACAAATTGAACATTTTTCTTTACACTATATTTTTTGTTGTAAACATGAAAAATTAAACAAAATGTTTTTACCACGTAATGTATAGGATCATATGGAATAAATTTATTCTATATATCCCCCACTTGCTTGAACGACCGCCTCCAATCTGGGTCTGAACCGCTCGCAGGCACGGTGCAAGGCATTACGGTCCATTTCGGCGAATGCTGCTTCAATAGCGACTCGGAGAGATGCTACGTTCGGGTGTCTCGACTTGTTTGTCACTCTCTCAACCACGCTCCATACATAATAATCCAACGGATTTAAATCTGGGCTGTTGGGAGGCCAGAATTCCTTCGACCAAAACATGTCGATATTGTCCGATAACCAATTCTGCACCAAATGACTCGTATGGGCGGGCGCACCGTCTTGCTGGAACACATATGGCCTTCCAAATGCTACGTTGTCCATCCACGGCTTCACAACGTTAGATAAGACATTCACATAAACCTCCTTGGTCACATTTTCCCCTTTTTGGAAGAAATGAGGTGGCATAACATCACCTTCGGACGAAACAACTCCTAGCACGTGCACATTGGCCGGAAATTTTGTTCTCGATACCACAGGGACATCCTCAGGGTCGCGGGCAAGCCAGCGGTCATTTCTTCGATTAATTTTTGCGTCTACCGTAAAAATTTTCTCGTCGGAAAAAAATCTGATTCGTCCAGCCGCCTTGTTCCGTAAGGAGCACAAAAGAAGATTGCACCGTTCAACTCTCTTCGTCCTGGCGGCTTCAGAAAGCATCTGTCGAACTTTGATGGTGTAGGACTTGTAACGGAGGTCTTCCTGGACAATCTGACGCATAGTTGTCTCACTTATTCCGACAAGCGACGCAATTTTTCGGATCGATTGTCCTGGATCCTCAAAAATCAGTTCTTGAACGCGTTGAATGACTTCTGGCGTCCTGACTACGCGCTCCTTCGAGTGCACTTTTCTCGCGGGTGTTAGGAGACCTTCCTCTGACTTCTCCGACTCCTTGTATTTTGCCACGACATCATACACTGTCGATCTCGGATATCCGAAGAAGCTGATAATCTCCGTCGCTGAGCGACCAGCGCGAACACTTTCAATTATCGCTGCTCTTCGATTGTATTCTTCGCTTTGTCTCAACATTGCGACTGTTTTGAGGTTATGTCTGCTTAGTAGATGGGTATACGATATTCATGTAACAATCGCGACATCTTTAGGTGGCATAAAAGCGCGGGAGATTCAAATCTAATTTTGTCCGGATTTTGACCGCGGACCCTGTACACACACTAATACTCTCAAGGATAACGGTGGAGGAATACCCGTACATATCGCGGAATAAAATGCACTTCACGTACGAGTGTAATACTCATAGTACATTTCACGACCGGAAATAATAAGCAACCAATTAAATAATACTCGAAACGTTTTATATGGGTAACTGTTGTGCATTTAATATTGATATACGAGTTTTTCTACCGGCTTCAAAATTTATGACGCGGATAACAAGTTTCGGCGAAATCTGTCAGCATTCGGGAAACGCTGTGGACTACTTTGTCATGCACTCATAGTGCAACTGAAAAAAATAGTTTCCTTTATAGAAAGCGACAAGATAAGTCAGTTGTAAAGAGATTCGCGGGTAAAAGCTCAGTGGTAAATGTTTACAATAAGGAAAAGTTTCACTAGGGGATAGATAGGCCTAATTAGTGCCACTTAGGGCTGTATACTCCGAGCTAGTGTTTCTGTTCCTTTGTCTCTAAGAGAAACGTTTCTCCACGAGGAAAACGATTAGTAAGTGAGCAGTACAATTTGAAAATAAATGTAAAGGAATTTTATTACATAATTTATCTCAAAGTAATAATGCATTTTTATTTCACAGCGCTCCAAAAAGTGAAAGAATTTGGTTTTCTCTCATTTTATGCAGTATACTGTACACATTTACAAGAAGACAACGCTGTCACTAAAAGGACATTTTATTCTTATTACGTTGTTTAATGATACGTGTGATTTTGGAAATTAAAGCGTGTTAGTCGTACTGCGTGCACAACATGTCATGCAAACAAGACCCACATGCCCAGTTAATAAATCCTTTGCTATTGAGGACTGCCGATATCTCATATTTCTGTGAATTATTAGTTTTACTTTATCTCCATACTACGTACTTGCGTATAAGGTAGAAACTATTGAAATTTTGCGATAGAATAAATGATATTTTGATTAAAAAAACGTATTGAAAAGTGTATTAAAAAAGTGTATAAATATTGTTCCTATATATGACGTAAATTACTTCGTCTAAAACTTTCCATAGTTAGAATCCACGTTTTGTGTGTCCTTGATACCGAAAAATTGTTTGACGGCAAAATGCGCGTCTGTCCGTCCGTCGTCCGTCCGTCGTCCGTCTGTCGTCCGTCTGTCGTCCGGCCGTCGTCCGGCCGTCGGCCGGCCGTGGCCAACACTTAGAGCTAAAGGTGATTTTACACGAAATTATTAATTCATCGATTGATTCATTCATTAATGATTCTGAGAGCGTCAACTAAAATCGTTAGTCCCGTAAGTGTAGTGGAAGCTTTAATTGCTGGATGTGGCTGAATGGGTTGTCTCTGAATGGTGAGCTTCGGCGCTGATCTACCCGTAGGCGTGGGGGGTTTGTCTCAATCACGTATCTCCCACCAGCGGAACACCGCCCCAGTCGAGTCAAGCTCCCTACTGGTCTTCCGGTTTGTGTGGTAGTGTAACGCATGTAAGTGTGAGTGAGTGTAAGTAAGGGCTGAGGATAGGGCAAGGAAGAGGAAAAGAAGATCGCGCGCAATCCTTGGCCTGTTTGTTAGATTACTGCTCCTGCATTTGCCTGGTGTCGATCGGAGAAATCACGGAAAAATACCAATCAGGGAAGCCTACCACTAGAATTCTTCCCCAGGCAGCAGGTGAACGCTAAGTAGCTATGTTTCTAGTTTCAAAAATCCTGTCCCCGACGGGACTCAAACCTTAAAACCTCCCGGTCAGAGGCACTGCAGTGACATCAATTAATGCTCTGAGCCACCTGAGCCGGTCCCTTGATCGACCACTATGAACGCAGTGCCCTGTGAGTTAGAAACATATATTTTTATTTTGGTGGTTACTGTACGTAAAAGCGTAGCATTTTCAAAATTGCTCAAAAAACATTCCATTTTTTTTAAATTAAACGTTTACTTCGAATGGAGCAAGTAACTTTTAAAAATAGTGCAATTCCTATTTTTCATGAACTCTCTGAGCTCTGGTTGTGTAATGATAGCCTGAATATCGTGATACACTTACATAAACGAATTCGAATTCCATCTGAAGGAAACGCTTTGTGTTGGTTGGAAACCCTTTTTGCGGGTTCAAGAAGTATTATAATATTATGTAACCGTTATAAATATTTCGAGATAGTACGTATTTTTGTTCCACCACAAGTGGACTGTGTTGATCATTTCAATGGTTGGTCACTCTTCAAATATCATAGGTTATGTGGACTCACTAGAACGGTAGCAAGTACAAAGGAAAATCCAGACATTCAAACTGAACGAAATATTTATAAGAAGAGATCATAGAAAGAAGCTTACTGTTCATTAAGAACAGAAGCACTTAATGAAATACCTGTGCGCATGGAACTTCATACATTTTACAGGGGCCGGGACAAGCACTCGCCCCTTTCTCTCGTCGACAATTTGGTGAATAACGTTTTTGAATGAAAAAATACTTCTTTGTACACTATGTCAAAATATTGCACACTATGTCACTGCCAATAATAATTTTTCATTAATTATTCCGGAGGTGTCGTATTACAAAATAATTCTGGATTAAAAATACTACCTCTTTTTAAAATCAAAATTATGCCGTGTATAACAGCGTATATTAATCAGAATACAAAATATCACTAAATATACACATTTAAATATTCGTAATACCTTGTAATAAATTAAAAAGTGTATACTTTCGAACTACCAATAATCCGACTAGTTTTCAAAATTTTCGCGGCATCTAAGCTCGCCTTTAAGCAGCAATAGTAAATTTTCGATTCCGAACATGATTGTTTTAACTAATTGCGCATAAACGAGCATGTATTCATATTGTTGCGGTCTTTCTTCACAAACACTTTGCTTTCCTGCGGTTTACGTTACGTATAAACTAACTAATGTTTACTTTTCTTTCACTGTCTAAAATAAAGCTGATTTTTTATCGTAAATACTTTCCGAAGGCCCTGCAGAACTTCCGTTCCGACAGGCGAAAACAGTAGTATCCACATATTTAATAGATCTATGGCTCATTACATGCTTGAAGGGTACCTTGGTCGTTTCGATTCAAGTGAAATTCTTCAACTGAGTTCCGAAATTGATTTATGACTCGTAGGCCCCATCTTATTCCCTTACATTCAGTTCCTTTGTCATGGAGTTTACTTCACTTGATATGTTTCATGATTCTATGCGCCAAATCTCGACTATCTGGAGAAAAAATGTAGTAGAGGAGGAATCAGTGGGAGCGTTTATGTAGTAACTATGTCAATTTCTTCTCGCACAATCTAAAATTTGGCGTACATTATACATTAATGTACATCTCGATTGAAATGGCTTATTTAAAATAATTCTAGAAAAGGGACCGTTCGTTCTAAGAGAGTCTAAATACTCAAATATTGTACTCAGGAAATTGAACAATTCCAAAAATGTTTCAATTTGTTCGAGTTTTTATATGTTATTTTCGTTTCAATTAATTGGATCAAATTGTAATCTATTAATTGGAACAAAATATAGTTAAGTTAATCGATTTTTTGCTTTCAACTAACCGATTATTAATAGTGTTTCATTAGTTGTTGCCATCAATATCCGCGCGTCTCTGCGATTGCGACTGATTTTGGACCATCACAAACTTAGCCCGCTAGCCGGCTGTTAGAATTGCAATGCACTCGCTAAAGCTAATGACCGCTCTAGCTAGTGACTTTCCGACATCTCACGAACAGCACTTCGAGACTTGGAAATGCGCATTAAGTTGCTGCGGATAAAATATGAATGGTGCCCATAGTTTGCCGAGGAATGATTTATTGACATTTATCAGGCTCAGGCTTTTGGAGATTATTTGATTGAAATACGACGCCGTGGCTCTTTAATATCTTTGTAGAGTATTAGCATGATAACGATAATTTTTGTCACAATTACAGTCTTTCTGACTCTTTATTTATCGTTATTAAATTTTAAATATTATCTGCATTTGTGTTCATAAACTTTCTTTAATATGAACAGACGTAAGCCTTACTTATTGTTATAACACATACGTTAGCGAAGACAACATTTTTATTGTAGGACAATAATAGCGTCGTTACACAAACTGCCACTGAAACATGAATGTACGTGAAGTGTTCGATATTATCTAAGTGTAAGTATACCAAATTTTTGTACTTCCACATGATTTTCATATCTGAAGATAAGCTTTCAAACAAAAATATTATTAAGATAAAGATATTTATTGTACTACAGAATTAATAAGCGGGGGTAACTTCGACGTTCATTGAGATTGGGTTATAATTTATTGATGACGTGGGAGTAATTCAATGTTTGTACATAGTTTATTAAGCGTGGAAGAAAAGAATGGTCCATTATCAGAATGCAGGAAGCGAACAATTAGAAGGCTGAACTAAATTTTGTTAAGTCACCTTCCATACCTACCACAATAGAGATCAGTTTTTCGAAGAATATTATGAAACACTTTCCCTCGAAAATTTCATAGGGTACTGTAAACCGGAAACTCGAGTTAATTTTTAAAAATGTAGTACAATTTTCTTCAAAACTTTGAGTTTATTTAATTTTTCAATATGCAAAATGCAAATTACTTGTGTTTAAAACAATACCAAAGACAAAATTGCACTGTAGTTACATCCTCTGAAACGCAAAAATACGTTGGTTCAGGCATGTACGTTTTCATTATTAACAAACACAACAATTAACTTCATTTGCTTGATGAAAATGTATGGAGAGAGTAAACTAGTCTTCGAATGAAGGTAATGAAACATCATTTTGACCAATAAACGAAAAATTGACAATCCCGAAACATACCAGGGGATGAATTTGTTTCAATTATATGCTGGATAAATTGTTTGTGAATCGATTGAAACAAAAAAGTTGTGAAGCAAGAATCAGTTATCCCTTCAGTAACGAAGAATTGGAAAATTGGAAAGCAAAATAACGAGCAATAATACTCGTTTAGTAACCTAATAAAAAAACGAGGCATCAGTCCATTCCGCCTGAGCTTTCAATCTTGTGTTCTGCCTCCATAGGTGAATATTTTCCGATTTCTGATTTTCCAAACATTTCGAGCGAGAGAACATTTGTCTAATTTAGAAAACAAAAGAAAAAAGAAGAGAAATGTCAAATGAGCTACTGCTTCGCTAAAATATTCGTTTTCTCATTATACTTAATGTTGCTACAAGGGCAATTGCTGGTGCCCAAGAACTTTATCCGTTAGTAACTGGTACCAAGAGATGAGAATTTTGTTGTTAATAGCTGTATGCGTTTCCATTGTTAAGAAATGTATGATATTCATAATTTCAAACATGGAGATGAAATAATATCTACCACCACCAGTAAACTATTCCAACTTGCATTTTAATGCGAGCTTAAATCTGCTTAGCTACAACGGTGTAGAATTACGTAAACATATGTGTCACATACCAAATGCACTTAGAACTAGAACGACATTTTACCGAAAAATATTTTGCCTGTTAGAGAAGACATATTTTTAATTTGCATGGCGTTTGCGTTATATCCGTAATGTGAATCTACACTTTAAACTCGCAAAACGAAAACTGACTTGGAATAAAAGTAATACATGAAAGTCAAATATCTTTATCTGTACTTCTCAGTAGTATCATAAACGTCTCTTTATTTCTTTTAGAAACAGGAAGAAATTAATTCGAGCTAAATATTGAAACAGTCCGGTAGGAAACAAGCGATGAAAAAGTGATGAGAGGAAGTTCGTTGGACTGGCGATTTAATTTGTAATCTGCAAGCGTACACCTATCACGGCGAGTTTTCCGCCCAACGATGTTCAAGAATTCAGGGAAACATGAAGCCAAACACGCATTACTTGACGCCTACATTGATCGCGAAGTTTTCTTCCTCTTTCGACACCCGTACAACTATGCAAAAGCAATTCGCACGCAAGTGCATTCTCACGGCGAGAAATTGTGTCGCAATGAAATTTGTTTGAACCGAGTTGGAGCTGCCGAGAAAAAGTGACAACAGCGGTGTTGAATCATTCGCGCTCGTACCGGGAACTCGAAGAGGATTCGTTCGCCTCGCGAACCCCCTCGGCGTGTCGTTCCTCCCACCGCGCGAAAATTCGCGGAATAAGTTAGAAGGCCGATGAATCCCTTTCCGAGTGTACCGGTACTGTGAACACTATACAGGAGAACGACCGTTGATTCCTGGGGGAGTGGCATATTTGATTCGGGTTCATTCGATGACATGCACGTTGAAAATTGCCTAATCATCGAGTACCTCTCGTGATTCGAATAAACGTTCCATCCCTACGCTCGGCGGGGCTTGTCAATGACGGGTGAGTGTGCTGCGGGGTCGGGGGAGATTCGAGTCCGCGGCCGCGCCACGAGGCCGTTTGGGACGGGAGGTTGAAGGGAACGGTGACTGCTGGTCGAGGATGTGGTGCAGTGTGTGCAGGCACGGGATAGTGACTGCAGGTCAATGCTTCGGGCAAACGAGTAAGTGGTGTGCAGTAAATTACGACAATATAAGGGTGAGGAGCAATGTCAGCATACTTTGCAAATATTATTATTATTATTATTATTATTATATTATTATTATTATTATTATTATTATTATTATTATTATTATTGTTGTTGTTGTTGTTGTTGTTGTCTCTGTTAATTTTCCCTGAGTGCCTTTGATTAATATCATAAATTGAATTTAGAACCTTAGAGGGCAAGTCAATTACGATGCGAGAATATTGTTGTTTTATTTTGTTTCAACGTTTCGTGAGTGGTTCACGCCTGTATTCATTAGGTACTGGAATGAACATTATATTACAATGTTACAGATCCAATATTATATAGCCTCACAGTTAGAATAACTGAATTGTAATAATAGATCCATAAACCGAATTCATTAAATGTATTTTAAAAAATGTTGAAATTTTTATTTGTAAGAACAGGAATGAACTATAGTACATCATATAAGGCATTCTTGGTTCGAGTGACAGTAAGCGTTAAAGTTCTAACATGTCTTCCATCCTCTGTTTCCTTCCGTTAGTTCTTCCATATATTGATCACGCCACGCTGTATTACATTGTAAAGGCCATACAATATATTAGCAAAACACTTTAAATTAACTTAAAAATGTAAAACACCCTTGATTGTATTACATTGATTGTATTTTCATTAAATCAGTACAGTGACAATTAGTTCGGATGAATTAGCATAAACGGTGTTAAGAGTCTTAATAATGATGAAAGGATAGAGGACAGGGAGTGGGAAGTGCAAACATAGCAAGAAGATGCGAGTAGAGACGGGACGAGAGGCGGAGGGACGAGAGGCGGCGTGACGAGAGGCGGCGTGACGAGACAGACTAGGACCAGAGAGGCGGCGCGGACGAGACGACGGCGGGACGAGAGCGGCGGACAGAGGGCGGACGAGAGCGGCGGGACGAGAGAGCGGCGGACGAAGGCGCGGGCGAGAGGCGCGGGACCGAGAGGCGGCGGACGAGAGCGGCGGACGATGAGGCGGACGAGGCCGGGACCGGGGCGACGGGACGCGGGGCGGGACGGGACGTCGGGGGACGTGACGCGGGGCGGGACCGGGCGGGACGAGGCGGCCGGGCGGGGACGACGGGGCTGGGACGGGACGCGGGCGGGCGGACGCGGCGGACGGGACGCGGGACGCGGACGGGCGGGAGAGCGCGGGCGCGGGGCGGGACGGGACGGGCAGTGGACCGGGGCGGGACGGGGCGGGGCACGCGCGGGAGGAGCGGGACGGACCCGGGCGGGACGGGAACGCGGGGCGGGACGGGACGCGGGCGGGACCGAGATGCGGGCGGACGGACGCCGGGGCGGAACGAGACGGCGGGCCGTGACGGCCGTGACGGGACGGGACGGACGGGACGGGACGCGGGCGGGGCGGGACGGACGGACGGGACGCGGGACGGACGGGACGCGGGACTGACGGGAAGTGGCCGCCAGGTTGGAAGCGCTCGTAGGGAGCAAGCGGCTCGCCGACGGAATGCGTGCAAACGCGGCAGATGCGTGCCGCGTTCGTTTGATTAAGCCGATGCGAACGGAACGGTGTTGTTTTTGTTGCGGGAAAGGGGGTGAGCGTAGGGCGATTAGTGGCCTATGTGGTAGTACGCGTCGGGGAAAATAGGGTTGTGGAAACATGGTTGAGAAGCTGAGCGACAGCTGTATGTAGTCTATAGGAACTGCGAGACGGAACTAGGTTTCGGCTGTGACAACATAGGTAGTCGTAGTAAGATGTCATAATGACAACAGCATTTAAATGAGTCTTGCAAATGATAAAGAGTTTCTACAAACTGGTCGCGAATGCAGAGATGATTAGTGCACAAAAAGTTGTAGGTGAAATAACGATGGTAGCCGCTAGAAAGACCAGGCGTGATGCGACTGGAGCCTAGCTTGTTATGACTACAGTGTAAGGTAAACGAAGAGGGATGATATTAGGAAAGAGAAAGAAAGCGAGAAGTACTGGTCACGGCCAGAAACGGATATGTCGGACAAACGGAGCGGCGGTGTTAGTAGCAAAGTCTATGGGCATTCAAGCTGAGAAAGGAACGTGGGAGGATAAAAGGCGTGAAAAAATTAAAGAAGGGCTACCGAGCAGTAACAAACTAAAGCCCACATAGCACATAAGTCTCGTTTGCTAATTTGCAAATTGTCAGTATCTCAATTTTTGCGATCGACGAGTTTATCATCTGTTACTACCATAATCACATAAGGTATGGGTTATAAGGGTATTGTGAGTTTGTGTGTGATAACGTGTCTGCGTTTAAATCAAAGAATAGAAGCGGCTCTCGAACATTCAAACTATGATATTTAAGTTGCACAGATAAATAAATAATAAACAGTGTTCGGGTTTAGACCAGTAACGGAGAATAAGTGAGGAGGAAGACAAACCTACAAGTTAGTATGAGCATGGAGTATCTACTTGTACGCTAGGTCGTAAGTTGTCCCGTCGTTAAAAGTATTTAGAATTAAAGAATTATGAGCAATGCATTATAGTAACAAGATACGGTATATTCCTCCAAATCGAAAAAGTCTAAATTTACAAATAAAGAGACAATGTGTGTTGATGTGGGCTTACTTTCTTACTGCCTCAAGCCCTCCTCAATGTATGCCAGATTATGCTTGGACTGCGAATTATGGATGGAAAAAGTGAAGCAGACTCGCACACGGGAATGCGCCCATCACGGCCTCAAACGGAATGAAGCTGGCCGTACTGCGCACGTGGGGAGACGGCGGGAGTGCCAAATGCGCCGATGGCTAGAGAAAATAGATGGTCACAGCTGGGGAACGAAGACCTTCACAGAGGAATTGATTGGATGGCAGTGTCCTGGATCCAGTGACGACGTTGGCAACTTCGACCAAAAGCAGATATTAGAATGGAGTGGAAAACAGGCACGTTACGAACAGAGGGTGAAGTTTGTTTGTAGCGAGGGGCAAAAACGGGCGGGAAGGTGGCAGCGAGTTGAAGCCCGTAGATTAGAGGGTGGTACAGTGTCGTGCGGAGGTCCGCCGGAGGAGTGAAAGCCCGTAGCAAGGTCAGTAGGGGCAGGGGAGGGGGGCTGGAAAACACGGATACGTATCGAGTGTGATTGCGTCGGAGGGGGAACGGGAAGGCGAGGTCAGTGCGTTGGAAAATTGGACGCGCCAATGCCGCGGGCAGGCGCCGCGTGGAGCGAGAGGTCGCAAGTGCAGCCGCCCACGCCGCATGACGGAGATTGAGTCGGCTCGTGGGTTCGCCGACGCAAAGGGCACAAGCGGAAGGGAGTGGAGGAAGTTGGGGAAGGGGCCCGCAAGATAGGTCCTGTGAGGAGGGTGGGATTTTGATGTGACGCCCCCGAGAAAGGGAGGGTGGGAGAAAAGGATGGGCCGGGGCGGGTCGGAACGCGAACGACGGGGTGGACGGGCGCGTAGCGTGAGGCCGTACAGTCGCGGACGCCGCCAACGCGGACGCAGCGCCGCAGCGCAGCGCCATCGCCGCGTACCGGCGGCCCCGTGGCCAGACGCGAACCTGCGCGCGACGACTGCCCCCTCCGGGCTCGCGGCGACGACGCGGCGCGCGCACTGCTCCATATCCTTTCAGCGTCGCTCATCTACGAGGTATTCAGCCGGCGAAATTTCGCAGCAGCGCTGTCCACCACCCCTCCCTCCCCATTCCCCCCCCCCCGGGGCCCCGCACGCGCTTCACTCGGCCGCACCGCGCCCTCGCCGGCCTCGTCACCCCGGCTCCCACTCTATCGTACATTACCTTGTCCCCTTGTCCTCGTTGCCGCTCTCGGCCGCGCCCATCATCCCAAGTACTATAGTTTTGTGCTGTGACTGTGTGGGTGTGCGTGTGTGTGCATGCGACATGTGTGCGTTCGACATGTGTGTGTTTTCGACATGCGTATTTGCACCTTTTCAGCCCGCGTTTACTATTTGTCATTCTGTGTTGATTTTTCAGCATCTACGTGCATTTATTTTCCTGCAACTGTATCTGTATTTATTTTTTCTATTATGTTCTTTCGGTTATTATCTATTTCTAGAACGCTAAATATGTACTTCTTACTATACTGGAACTTTCTTGTTTACCAGATCAATATTAAAAATAAAATGCAACCCTTTCTTTCTATAAAACAATTCTTTTTTGTTCTTTTATTTCTGCATGTTTTATTCCTAATCCCAATACACTGAAATTTTCGTTATCTTATTTTTACTTTCTCGCCATGGGATAGGGAGAGAGTTATATAATATTGCACGGAAACACAACGCATATTCGGCATAAAAACTTTTATTACAGGGCCCTAATAACATAAAAGTGGATAAATCCAGTTGCCAAATTTTAAAAATATCCTCTATCACGTGTTGCAGCCAGAATCCATGTTTTGTGGTTCGTAGATACCGAGTAAAGTGGTATGTTTTGTGGTTCGTAGATACCGTAAAAACCGAAAGGAGGCAACACGTCTCTGTCTGCCTGTCTCTGTCTCTGTCTGCCTGTCTGTCTCTGTCCGCCTGTCTCTGTCTCTGTCTGCCGGTCTCTGACTGCCTGTCTCTGTCTGCCTGTCTGTCTCAGCCTGCCTGTCTCTGTCTCTGCCTGTATCTGTCTCTGTCTGCCTGACTCTCCCTGCCTGTCTGTCTCTATCTCTCTATCTCCGTCTCTATCTCTCTATCTCCGTCTCTATCTCTCTATCTCCGTCTCTAACTCTCTATCTCCGTCTCTAACTCTCTATCTCCGTCTCTAACTCTCTATCTCTTTCTGTCTCTGTGTCTCTTTCTGTCTCTGTGTCTATCTATGTCTCTCTCTGTGTGTCTCTCTCTGTGTGTCTCTCTCTGTGTGTCTCTCTCTGTGTGTCTCTCTCAGTGTGTCTCTCTCAGTGTGTCTCTCTCAGTGTGTCTCTCTCTGTGTGTCTCTCTCTGTGTGTCTCTCTCTCTCTGTGTGTGTGTCTCTCTCTGTGTGTGTGTCTCTCTCTGTGTGTGTGTCTCTGTGTGTGTGTGTGTGTCTCTCTCTGTGTCTCTCTCTCTGTGTCTCTCTCTGTGTGTGTGTCTCTCTCTCTGTGTGTCTGTGTGTGTGTGTCTCTCTGTCTCTCTCTCTCTCTCTCTCTCTCTCTCTCTCTCTGTCTCTCTCTCTGTGTGTGTCTCTCTCTCTGTCTGTTCCGATTTTCTGAAAAATTGATATTCCCCAATCGATCTGACTGACATCACGGTCCCTTGAATTTGAAACCGATATTTTAATTTTTCGAGGTAGTTTACATAAAGCCTATGGGACATTTTCTTTTTTTAATTATTTCCATTTTTGTTTAAATTTGATTGTTGGATAGTGTGAATGTCGTTTAATAGAATGATGCAGGTCTCATATTCGTTGAAAACTTTGATTGCTCGAAAATTGCAATAGTTAAAAAAGTTTTCGGTGTTTTCCTACAATTAAAATATTAACGATAGTAATTTTTGGTCTTAATGAAATCTGTTTCTTAAATATATAGTTTGAAAGAAGTTCATGTGCAATATTTAGAAAATTAGAATATTTTTCGCGAAATTTTGCGTGAAAAAACGGGCGAGAAAGGACGTGCTCTTTTAAGCAGCACTAGCTTGTTTATCATTGGGAAACATTACCAGGCATCACATTTTTTTCCTTTCTATTGATTGATTAGTGTTTTCGGGCCCGATAAATGCCAAGGTTATTAGTCCCGTAAGTGTAGTGCGTGTTTTGTCGCGGGAGGTGCTGGTGATCTCTCCACGCTGGATGCCGAAATTTGGCGCCGACCGACATATCGGCCTGCGAGGCTTCCCCGACCAGGGGCACCGTTCAATCGGGAGAAGCTCCAAGCTCCCGGTTTAAAGGCTTATTCACAAAGCAAACATAAACATAAGCATGGCGTTAACAGAGAAGTTAGGACTACGTCCATAAGCGGATTCATTCACATTGCGTTCGCTGAAGCATAGCACGTGAGACGTGAACTTAAAACCTTGCAAGCTTCAAGCTTCTGTGCTTATGCTTAAGTAAGACATACGAAATGAACCATCACAGTGTGTTAACTCAAAATCGAGGATCGAAATAAGATTGAAGTTGATAGGCGAACTAACGCCATGTATTATGGCCATGGGCACAGTCGGTACTTAGAAATAGATTACCACATCTAACCAATAGTAAACTACAATGTCTCACAGCCAGTAAAAACTCTCCTTTTATTTACGTTTATTTTATACATTGTGAATACTTCAGCCTATCATTTATGTTTGTTTATGTCTATGCGTTATGCTAATGTTTACATTTGCATTGTGAATAGGCCTTATGTAAGGGATGAGGAAGTAAGAATCGCGCGCGATGTGTTGCGTTTGTTAGGGCCCTGTTCCAGTATTCGCCAGGTGTGGATCGAAACAAACATGGAAAATAACGATCAGAGTAGCCGGCCGCTAGAATTCTCTAGCAGACTGCGAAATCAAAAAGAGTATTGACAAAATAAATCATGATTCGTTATAGAAATATATATGTTCGGTTGTAGAAAAGTTGTTTATATTTTGAGGAGTTATGAAGTTATTTTTCTTGCTCGATTGCGATTGAGGGTTTTTGCCACGACCTATCGGTCAAGGCAAAAAAACATTCTATATCGATCGTGGAAAAACAATAACTTCACGCATTTAATATAAAAAAACATTTATGGACCCTGTTTTCTTATACTATATGATGGTTCACTTGCATTTGCCCGTTGGCTATGGCATTTTGTTTCTCGTTTTCGTGCACTTCTTTCTCATTTATTCTATTGCACTTGAATTGTGAATATTTATTTCCTTTTCATCTTCATTTGATTTTTTGCTTTCATTTTCCCTGATAGGGATTTGTTTCTTTCACCTCTTTCATTTCACTGTCGCTAAACACTCGTGGCTTTTTTTACATTATCGCCGGACCTGCAAGCCACTACATACCTCTTAGCCGTCACACCAGCCAACGTCCTGTCGTGCTATTCCTCCCTTCTTAACGCTTTAGACAGTGTGTAGGAAATATTTCTTGGCTGATAATCTTTACGATCCTTGAAAGCTTGTCGTCACTCTAAAAGATAGTTATAATGCATGCGATAAATCCTGTGACATTCTCAGGAACTATAAAGGCTGTCACGAGCATACGAAATGCCAGTACACTACTGTTCTTGTACTTATGAATATAAAAGACCGGTAATTTCAAGCATTATTGGATAATGTGATTATATTCCCATCCTTTTTACTGTATTTTTCATTATTTTTAATTATAACTTTATACTAGCAGAAAAACTGTCCCAGTATAGAATTTTTACTTTCATGCATTTTCTCTACTAGCTACAAAATAAATACGAATTCTTTAAATATATTCTTTTTATATATTTTTCACACTGTGAATTTGAATTCCAACGGTAGTAAATCAAGATTCCCTAAATGACGGTGTTGCCTGCAATATAATAAAAAATAAAAACGAAGAAAACATATGATAGTGTGTGTTTCAACCGATTATCTAAAAAAAGAAATATTATAAATTTATATTAAAATTGAGTAAATAATGTATTCCGCCCTCATCTCCCTAGAAATGCATTCAATATGTTTTGAGCTATATAATTTCTAGAATTTTTAACTAAACAACCTATCGTATTTTCAAGACGCTTTCTTGATGATGGATAGCTTCAAGAGTGAATAAATAACATTTTCGAAACCCACCTCCTACTCTAGCTAAGTGTTTCATTCTGTCTACTATCTAATGTTTAAATGAAATTAATCATCTCATCTCAGTATCTATTTCATAGAATTGGACCTTTAGGCCGAACGCGTACAATCGTAGCCTTCAACCTCATTTCAATTTCTCATTGACTGGCCTCATTCCCCTTCCCTCCACGCCCGACACCCTCCACGCCCGACACCCTCCACGCCCGACACCCTCCACGCCCGACACCCTCCACGCCTTTTCAAGAAAACGTAGGTTGACGCCGGATGTCGCCAGCCATCTGGGGAAGAACACAGCCATCTGCCACGGTGAAAAATATACTACTAACGAAACTAATTACATTAGCAGCTAACGCGCCCAGAATCACTAATCCGTCAATCAATCCATCTCCTAGTCTCCACACTTCTCTCACTAACCCCAACACACCACACTTTGTTCTTCACCCTCCCCATTTTTCGTCTCATCTCACTGCCGTCATCCTCTCCGCCCCTACCCGCTACCCGCCGCTTCCCACTACTCACCACTAGCCGCCCACAGCCCACCGCCAACCACCATCCCCGTCAACGCGCAACATCTGCCCCTCCCTGCCACGCTGGTGCACAGTGCTCAATTTCGGTTCCGTATCTGGGCAAAAAGTATGGCTTTTACAAATTACTTTGAATTGGCGCAGAAACTGTGTTAATAAAACTTGCTTTGTTGTTTTTTCTACTTTTATGTTTTGCGCACTGTGGGTCGTAAACAACGGTTCGGAAGTAACGTATCGTTACCTCCTACGAACTAGCGATAGGGGGCGTTTTGTTTTTAGAAGTTTTTAAAATGAATAATATAGTTTGTAAAGGCCTTTCAACGACTCGTTTTCAATTTTTACAATAATCATGCACAGTTTTGCCCAAAAGTTCCTGTTTTACGACCCACAGGGTCGACGAGTAATACAAACACGAGAAAATAGACCGCGTGGTTCCGCACTACAAATATTCTTTCTCTAGTTGCTTTTGAGTTTCAAAATGGCAATCACGATCTGCAATTGAATTTTATTATTCTTTCATTATCAAAACTTTCTTGAGTGCTGTGCACGCAATTTGCGTCAATCGACGGAATAAACAAATATTTTGTACACTGTCGGGCATGAAATTCTACTCATAGAAAATCATATTTAGGGGTGCAATTTCTTCTATTAAAGGAGAGACGGCTCAGCCATTCAACAGAAAAATGTAGAAAATATAAGATGATCTGCACCTGTAATTTCTATTAAATTCTCATGGTTTGCACATTCTTTCGTTTTGTTATGTGTCGACATCAATATTTTGTCATGCTTTCTCGAGGAATTTAAATTTTTCAATTCAATTATTCCAGAATCTCTCCAAGAATTGTTTCTCCTATATTCTACAATACTTCTCTTTCAAGTCAATCTTAATCTTCTAGAAGGTATAAAAAATACAGGGAAAAATCTTCTCGCCAAAAAAGTCAATAAAAGTGTCTATATTTTGCAGCTTATATTACTACTCTTAAAACTTATAGATTCTTCTTGTCATCTGACAATTTGAATAGTCGATTCTTTTTAACACAAATATGCTAATATAATAAACTCAAGAGAGCTATTTACAAAACGCACCAAGAAACTAAAAACTATACAAATGCACGGAGGGAAACGATTGCACAAGATATTTATACAGCATCAAAGTAAATGCCGTCTGAAATGCTTATTAGAAAAATGTCTATATTTGAAGACGCTTTTTCTTTTGTAAGTCGCTTTTAATTTCAAGAAATTTACATTTTTGTATGATATGGATTAATATTTTGTAGCTTGCTAATTAAACTACAAAACTTATATTACACACCTGAACACTATGTAAAACTACATACTTCTAAATCTCATTTCACAACTCGACTTTATGAGTTGATTATTCCTCCTTATGACCCATCCATATGCTCTCTTACACATTTTCTATTGGTAGGGTTTTTGAGAATCCACTTTTTAAGTCTCCGCCCCACATTGTTTTCCCATTTTTGTGCAGTTACGGAGAGAAAACTCCCCTCTGTACCTCGCCCTGTCGCGACACGTCGCCCGATATCCCGTCGTTCCATCGACCCGCCGTCCCTTCGTCCCGCCGCCCCCCGCTGCCCGCCGTTCTAGTCTCAGTCATATTCGGTTCAAATTTTGCGAACGGCGCCGGGCGGCGACCACCTACGGGCGCGCGCCGCGCTTCAAAGCGGCTTCCCAGGGCTCGCAGCGCGGCGCAGCGGGGAGTCGGAATATGAGCGTCACCTGAATTTTTTGCCGCCGTTTTCTATTTCCGTCTCATTAGAGAGCGGCTTTAAAAATAGCAGTTCCCGGCGAAAGCGGCCGTGTTTTAGACCTGTTTGTATTAATATTAATGATTTTGCATTTCCCCCGCTTTTTTTCTTGTTTCTTTGAACGATATCGCTTGATCCGGCCAGTCGTTGCGCAGGGCACAGATTACGGGCGTGGGCGTCGCAAGCCCAGGCGCTTTGAGAGGCGGCCGGAGGCGTTTGCCCACG
Source organism: Gryllus bimaculatus (assembly GCA_017312745.1). NCBI lineage: Eukaryota > Metazoa > Arthropoda > Insecta > Orthoptera > Gryllidae > Gryllus > Gryllus bimaculatus. The sequence goes on from BOPP01000034.1 coordinate 8,479,447, forward strand.
CCTCGGCCGCGCGGCGGATCTGAGCACCGGCGGTGGCGGAGGGCGGCGCAAAATACCGGAGCATATCGTCATCGCGGGGAGATGCGGGGCGACGGCGAAGCTGTAGGGAGCGCGGCGGAGCGGCAGGCAGCGCGAGCCGGTGCAAACGCCAGGCGGCAGGATCGCAGATAGCTGTATCGGGCGACCCCGCTCGCGTGCTAGCGGGACATGAAAGTGGCAGAATAGCGGGCGCCGCCGTTCCAGCTGCCGCACCCCGCCGCCGCGTCCGCCGCCCACCGCATGGCCGGACTAGTGCTTT
>BOPP01000034.1:8481238-8502950 GCA_017312745.1 Gryllus bimaculatus
CGTCGCCCCGGCACTGTCGCCACGCCACCGTCGCCACGCCACCGGCCCCCGCCCCCTCCTTTCCGCGCTCACTGCTAGTATTGTTTTTTCATTACCCTGCCCGACGTCCCACCACATCATCACTCCCCTCCTCGACGCCTGTCATCTCCTCGTCCCGCCATCGCGTCACCCCGACACTTCGACACCCCGCCACCTCGTCTCCCCGTCACTGCATCTCGTTATGTCGTCTCCTCGCCACTTCCTCACCCCACCACCTTGTCACACACCAATTCGTCATCTCTCCGCCTCATCACCCTTCCACCTCTTCACACTCCACCTCATCACTACATGTAACTTAAAGTTCACTACAAGGATATTTTGGAAATACTTGTAATGAAATCTTCATTGGTAGAGTAAAGTAGAATCGAGAAACAAGAATCAAATGTAGTTAGTATGGTCTTCGGCAGGGAATTTTCAAGAATGTTCGGGCTAAGATGTATTGGTTGGTATGTTTGTAGAGACTGAAGATACCTCAATTCCCGAAACACACCTTACAAGTAATACGTGATACAAAACTTATTTGAAATGTCGATAGTTGTAAAAGAAGGTGAAGATTTTTTGAAATTTTAATTGATAAAGTATTTAGTTTCAGTCTATATATGTAATACAATTACTTGAATGTTGATAAAACTATCAAAATATGCCAAGGGGTTTAGAAAGGGACAAAAAATTGAAGAATTATTTACATAACGTTACCCCTGAATTAACATTGTTGCTTAATCTGGTCGTATAAAAATGATGTATTTCGTAGACGGCTCTCCAAGCAAATAAAAAGCAAAAAGACGTTCATGTAGACGGGCTACCATGAAGTATATTTTGCACAAGTTTTTGAATGGCAGTTGTTTGCCTCAAATTATAATAGAAATGACCGCGATTGTGTATGAGGAGTAGAACCAAGTTGTTCGTAACGAAGGCTAGATTACAGCGATAAAACCCCATGGTATGTTTAAATTTTGCAAAGAAAATATTGAAGGAATTATGTAGTATGTCATTTCACAAGATGAGGAAATTAAAAAAAGTATTTCTAATACATTAGAGGGAAGTTGCTTGAAAGACAATTAAAGGCGATACTTCTTTTCATTATTTTATACTAGAGATATACTAGATCTATAATAGAGAGATTAGAAGGCAGAATAAAACGCACATCATCACTGTCTGTAAGTGAACTTCGAGTTAAAAAGGGGCACCATTGACACTTAAAAATTTAAATTCATTTCGTTTTTGGCGATTCTTTAATATGCTGTATTTAAATTACACTTTCTAACACTTCTGAGATTGATATGACGTAATTTTCATTTATAAAAAAATTATATTTTAAAAAAAAATATATTATAAAAAAATTATTTCATTTATATTAAAATTATATTTTATACACATTTCATGTTTATTTACAAAAATATTATTAAATATTGTAAAGAAAGATGTAGTTTAGTTCAAAGTGGCTAATAATAACATGAATACTCCTTGTCAACACTTCTCCCCACGTCGAAACGAAGCATTTTCCCTGTACATTTCCAATTTTCAATCCTACTTTGAGTTGAATCTCAAAGTCGAAATTTGTACTACAGTTCCTAATTGAGGAACTAGATACAATAACCCCTTTCGAAATCCCCGGGATCAATGCTGCACAGAAAACTTTCTCTTAGTTGCATACGCTGCTCCTACACAGTTCAGAAACACAGTGCGCGCCGCTCTTATTGGATGGATCATAACCGGCAAGTTACGAGCCGACCAGGAGGTGACAGTGACGCGACGCAAATCAACTTATGCAATGTGAGTGTTTCATATAAATAATTGGGAGACTAGTGTTGCTAGTGACAGTAATAATTGGGAAAAGAATTAAAGTGAAGAGTAGGGAGACAAATGTTCATTTACTGGTTGAGGAAAAAAGGAAAAGAGAGTGTGGTACGTGGAAGAAAAATATCACGAAGATAATCGCAGCAGCGGTTATGTTTGTCTCCATTCTGGCAAAGATGTCCCCAAAAAAATTTCGATGAGGGAAAAAGTGTAGATGAATGTTCTTGAAAATATCTGTAACAAAAGGGCACAAATTCAAAATTCAAAAATTTGTATGGCATTGTGAAAGGTTCGCAAACCTGTTCTTCTAACTAAGTGGCGTTTGTGTATTTAAAAACAAATACCTCTAGTACCACAAAGGGAAGATGATTGGTCGCTGACGGTTACTAAAACCCTAAGCTGTTGAATGGAATGAGAAGATTTATCTCATGGGGCAACTTCTTTTGAGAATGAATCCGATTGTAAATGTGATGCATGAAGCAAATAGCGGTCTTCAGGATATGCTTAATTACATTAAATAATCCATTCCCTCCAAATTCCACTTCACTTTTCATCAAACTTTACCTCAAAATTCATTTGATCTCAACTTTTGACGAAGTACCTCCATTTCATACAACGCATAATGTATAATTACATTATGCGTACATTATGCGTGTACACATTTCGGATTTTTATTTCTTACTATAATACATATATTGCAGGTGAAAATTTGGGGAAAATCCGTAATTTCAAAATTTGGAGGGTGTAAATTTTAAGTGGTACGGTTCTTGATTTCATGATTTTTGATTTCATTGATTTTTTTTCCTAAAGTAACTACATATCTTACCCCAGTAGATGACAGTCGTAAGTCAAAAAAATGAATTTTGAGTTATTTGGTGGCTTAAGTTCCTGTTAATGAAGTCCATGTCCTGAAAAAATGTCACAACTCCATTCATAAAGATAAATTTTGTAAGTTTTCTTGTATGGGTAGCAACTTCAACAAGAATAAACATGGAGAAAAAGTTGTATGAACTGGTAAAGCTTCAAATAAGGAAATATGCACCATTCATTCTTGAATATAAAACTACTTATGGTAAAAAGTTCTAGCAGATCAACACTAAGCAAAAATACAGAGATCTTCCTCACACAAGATGCTTGAATTTGCAAAAGCCTTGTAAGAAATACCCTGGCAAAACTGAAACCTAGAAGGATTTAAGTGATAATAACCAGATTCCTTCTCAGTTTCATAATTATCATAGAAATAGAATCAGAGATATAGAATACAATATCAGAATAATTATTACAGAAAATTCGAACGAATGCGGAACATTGCAAAATGGAACTGGTCGTATCAGTGATAGTTCCCATTCTAAATCAAAATAATTAAATTGAAATAATTTTGTACTAATTTTGTTTATTTTTTACTAATTTTGTACTAATTTTGCTATTATTAAGTCAGTTTATTTATATAAAGTTAAATAAATATTTACAAATGCAGCCACTAAAATAATGAAAATAGTGAAAATTTGTGTTCGTCGTATATGCAATAAATCCTTACCATTTCAACAAATACTGAGTACAATACACACAAACTCAAAACAATTATTTTTAAATTAAAAAAGTATGCATAGTCAACCCAAGGTATTTGTAATATATGGTATATTATTAAGAAATGTTAAAATTTTCATATACATTATTTTAACTTTCCTGAAATAATGTTTTTTTTTGTTGTCTGAAACTCTTTATATGCTTCTCCTGAAACACTGCTCATTTTGACTTTTATCAGTGTTCCACTAGTGGGTGAGACATGATGTAGTAACAGTATGTGTGAATGCACAGAAAAAATTAAGGATATGACTCTATTCCTTCTTTGGAAAATTTCTCTCTGCGTAACGAACATTTTTTAATTCACCTTCGATAGATTTGTTTGCAAATATTATCTGAATTACATTAGGTAGATAAATATTTTGCTTTGTATTACAGAAATTACTGAACCCAATACCGTTTAGTTTAAAAAGCTACAACGTAGTGCTGAGTTATTTACATAGAATTGAGTAATGTACATAGAGCTAAGTAATGTGCATAGAGCTAAGTAATGTGCATAGAGCTGAGGAATGTACATAGAGCTGAGGGACGTACATAGAGCTGAGGGACGTACATAGAGCTGAGAAAGCGCATACAAAAGCGAAAAAATGGTGCGAGGTTTAATACAAGATGGCTGCCATTTTTGAAACCACATACAATAGATTGGTTTTAAAAAATTTAAAAGACCAAAACATATTGATGTACGAAAAGAATGGAATTTTTCTGATGGTGAGGCGACCAACTTATTGAAATGTAATGACCGAAATCAAACAAGGAAATGCGTAAAAGGACATTTAGGAAAAGACGCTACTACGTATTTAGGTAAAGGCCATACTGTATATTATTATCTTCTATATCTAGCTTGATTCAGAGTAAGAAATAAATTGATAAGAGCAATATAACTTGCTGTGTAAACAAAAGTTTTTGTGTACCTGCTAGCTTTTAGAATAGGTATACCCATTACGCCAGTATTTCCCAGAGAAGAATGTCGAAACTCTCCCTTGGGTATAATTCGATTTCAATCAACTGTATTTGTCGCTCTCTTGAGACGCACGTTTCGTTAGTCATAACGAAGAAATTTTAGCAACGGATCTGATGAGGCGGTCACGCGTTCCCTTTCAACAGATTTTAATTACAGCCTACAGGAATACTTAAATTTTTAGACTTCTGGAAGATCTCGGCAATGAAACTATTATCCTCTAGTTTAGTTCTCGCAATAATTAATGGATGGAGCAATTAGTATGATGAAGCAATTACTTTTTTAGCCTGATCATCTTGAAAATAGAACAAACTATCTTTTTCCAACACGCATTCAGTTGCAATATTTATCCCTCGTAACCTCCTTAAAACTAAAATTTTAAATTTCACTTCTATGACGCATAAAATGTGAAGAAAACAGCCTAAAAGTATTTGTTGTTATCACGAAACAGAAAAATAATTTATGTGACGAACGGCAATGTTCAAAGAATTATAATTGAAATGCACCATTAAAACTCAGTTATTATCTCTCAACTTTATGCATAACGTAGAATCAAATCAGTCGAGCAAAATCTGTAAAAAAAAAGATATAATTCGTTTGAAAACTGTTGATGGATACTTCCGGTGTGATACTTCGGTATTAGATTTCCCTCCATATTGTTATTAGAGACCATGAAGACCTCGGTACCTCTGCATAACCTTGAAATTAGAAACCTTTATTCTTATATATCCTGTAAAGGATAGCATGTTTTTTACGAAAATTTCTAGTCTACGCAAGTCTACGAAAATTTTCAAATTCGAAGAGGGATGAAAGTATGTTGTAAAAGCGCTGGTAACGGTTTTATTTTCTTGTCAGTGCTGGTGATGATAATGATGAGTGATGAGCGTGAGGGAATGCTAGTGTGATATAAGCTTGATAGCAGTGGAGGTGATAGAAGCGGATGAGAACTTTGAGCTTGGTGGCAGCGGGGGTGTCACGTGGGTGTGATCGACGCGGTGGTGTGACGTAGCCGCGATTGTAGCGGTGATGTGTACGCGTGATGGAAGCCAGTATGTGACGTAGCCCTGATGGAAATGATGGTGTGATGTGGCCGCGATGTAAGCGGGTGTGAGAGGACGTAGGCCTGATGTGAGCGGTGATGTGACACAGGGGTTATTAACGCGAGGATTTGATGTAGCAGCGATTGTAGTGGTAGTGTGACGTACACGTGATAGAAGCGGCGGGGTGACGTAGGCTTGATGGAAGTGGTGGTGTGATTGGTGGTGATGGAAGTCGGCGTGGAGGAGGGCGTGATGCTGTGACGAAGGCCTGATGTGAGCGATGATGTGAAGCAGGCGTGATGAACGCAAGGGTGTAACGTGGACGTGATAGTAGCTGCGGTGTGATGGTCGTCAAATGGTGACGGCACAGGTGCCGACGAGCAACCGGCCCAATTGAGGCGCGGTGAACGGGTGGCAGGTGCTCTCTAATTCACGTACTTCCCGTAACTTCTGTCTGGCGCCGACACAAAATGCCTTCCTTTCTTTCAGGCCGCTTCACCGATAGAGCAGCTGTGACGGCAGCACGGAGCGGGGCGGAGCCGTGCAGATGGGCGGCGAACAGGTGGGCGGTTCAACAATCCTTTTGTGAAGTAGCTTTGCATTGCATTTTACGCAAAACTCCACCGGATGGTTTCAGTGACTAACATGACGTGTGCACGTAGGTGTTCGCTCTTTTTATTTTGTAACGGAACAACAACATCTGAATGACGTGGAATATATATTCTTGCCATTTAAGAATTTTATTTACTTTTAAAACGATAGAACATTCATTGAAACTGCATTGAATTAGATTCAAATTTTGTCTTCGAAGTCTATGAATTCTCTTCACTATCCTAAAGAAAGGAATCGCAGAACAAACAAATTTCGGTTAATTGAATCAAGGTTACAAATGCAAATGGTAATTCATGTATCAAGGCAATTAAGACTGTAGATAATTGAAGTTAGAACAGCTATTCCCCGCGTACTATCTTCTAACACGCCGTAAATTAAAAAAAAATCTTCCACGTCACTGAAAGTCTTATCTACATACAATATGACAATTACGCGAATAGTTAACTTACTCTGTGAACATTTACACTTCTTCAATAAACGGATGGAGATCGATCCAGTGGCTGAAACATGGGTTCGTGAAGAATGCTTCCATCTCACGACTCATCTCTTGCATGGCTTTCCGATCGGGTTTCAACCAACATATTTTACAATACGCTCTATGTTCCGTCAGAGTGCTAATCTATTTACGTTGCGTAGTGATCGAAGCATCGATACGGGTATGGTTCCTATTCGCGGCACACGGTTATTCCATTATGATTCGGTTAATAATCCCGAAGTCCGGAACAGACATGTGCTCCATGAAATTTAAGGGAATGGTAACACTATAGACAATACAGCAATTATTTGCATGCCAAAAACGTAAAAAAAAATTCTATTGCCCTATACGTGAAATGCAAATATTAAAAGGGCGGCGTCTTCCTTGGAGCGTTCTTGTCGCATGACGTCAACTATGTCATTAGTAGCGGAGCACTGGAGTATGAGAATTTAGCCCATATGCTCAGTGTGACCAAAGGAGTAATATAACAATCAAATATTTGGATTTCTCAGACTAAATCGAAACTGTTTCATTGTTTCCGAATTTAATGGGATTTATGAATATCTAGTTAATCTAACAACTCTTAAAAGGTCGGAGACCACATAGCTACTTTTGATTTTCTGTCCACATTCGAAATTCATAATACAGAAGTTTTGTATTTTCCCGATTCCTGGGTATCTAACGGAACTACATACACCTCTCAAAACGACGGAAGATGTATTGGTTTCTTCGAATTTATGAACGTATTGAATATTATTAATATAGATGTTTTTGGATTTTCCCAAGTTTTTTAGTACCTAATGAAGGCATAGACAACGTTACATGTAGCCAGAGACCAGATATTTTTCTTAGAATTCTACACACTGTGGAAATTAGTTCGAGACTATACTGAGCATTAAAACGGAGAATAATACTGATTTTAACAATGGCATGCAGTTGCCATTTGTACTGAATAATACTAAAATAATACAAATGCATAGTAACATAAAAGGTACTTCAATTTCTCGCTCAATGATTCTCAACTCGATTAGGTTGTGCGTCGCATTTTTCCTTGCTTGACTGAGATTGACTGAGCGAAAGTTGGATTGCCCCTTATTTTGCTTATGGACATAAATGTAACTTCACTATCTGAATTCGGTCTTCTGACCTCGGCGGGAAATAGTTTAATATAATAACACAGGCACACAAAAAAGTTGTCACATGTTTCTCTATGTATCCCTGCGCGCTCAATCCGTACCCAAAGGCATAATTGCACCACCACTTTCCATTTCTTTAAATAGCAAAAAAATATCATGAAATTTATAATTTACAATTTCTCGGTATTTAAACAAATATGGACGGTGGTGGCGTAATTCTGGCATCAGATTAGAATTCAGCGCGGCATCATACATAGAGAAACATGTGTCAAGTCGTTGGGTCTGACAACCCCCGAAAACAAAAAAATACAATTTCACTGTGGTTTTTCGCGATTTAAAAACCCTGGAGGCGGGTGGCGCAATTCTGACGCCAGATTTGGATTCAGCTCCTACACTACAAATTTTTTTCTTTGTTTTTGAAAATTGTGTTGTGCAGAGTTATTACACAATGAACGATACACTCGTGCATTTTTCTAAAGAGTTCAGTTAATGTTTGCAATTAGTCAACGGTTGCATGAGTTAGATGATTGTAATTAAATAAAAGGTTGCAGACGTTTTCAATTTATTGAATTGACAAAATATTTCAATACACAAATTATAAAAGTAAATGTGATGAAGGTTCCACCATCCTCAAACTTGTGTAATTATTTTTCATAAATGTTCTATTTTTTTCGTTTTAGACTTCTTGATGGTTGTGAAAACGTACCATGGTGATACGTCTGGTATTACACATGGGTTAACGATCAATGGAAATGAGAATGACAGAGGGACGTACAAAATCTGGAATCCCACATCATTATTTCATCAAAGCATCTATGTAGAAAATCCATGCGATGTACTACCTAATTAAAAACTTCCGTGACCTACATGCGTGTGCAAACATATACGGAAAAGCTACAAATGTATGGACCAGTTGCATGTACTGATACACGAACAATAGCATGTTGAAAACAAACACCGATACATACATACAGTCTGCTACGATTGCGAGTGAGCCGAAACCGAGAAGAAGATACTTTTAGCCTCTTTCAGCAAGGCCCTTAGAAATCTCCAGGATTTTTAACTGAGTAGTTACCACAGAGGTTTCAGCCCAGCTCCATGTTGATAGCTTGAGCAGCAGACCTAACACAGAAGACAGGAGACAAATGGGAGTTTTGCCGAGCCAGACGAGCGAAAAAACGCAGTGCGTCTCCTAGGTATACGACTCAGGCGGAAAATAAAAGGTCGTGTTTGTTAGGCGATAGTGGGCGGACATGGCACTTTTTTTTCGAGCTAGCGCGCAGCGCGGAGTCGGGACGAGGGGTCTGGGCAAGACGGCGACGGGACGGGGGTACGGAGGGGAAAGGAAGGGGGAAGACACGGAAGCACTTGTCTCGCGGCAGGACAGTGTCCCGTTGGAAATATTAGCGACGACCATGCGTGCAGTAGCTCGCTTCCCCAGCCTCCCCTCTTCGACCGACGATCCCGCCCACTTACTCCCCCCCCCGACCCACCACGCTCCACCCTCCCTCACGTCCCGCGCGCGACCGGACGCTAACTTCCCTCATTATGCGATCTCGTTTAACGTGACTCCTGGGCTGTCAGAACTCGGCTAACGAATTCCAACAGTGAGACGTATGTTTCCCGCGGGACGAGTTACTCCCGCGCGAGGCCGGTGTCGCGCCGCTGCGCGCGCGCCGCCGCGTGTTGATGCGACAATCGCGCGCGTGCCGCTCCCCGCCTCGCCCCCACGTACGCTGGAGTCGACCGCCCTTCTGCCCGAACCGGCCCCGCCCGCCGTGCTCTCGTTTTTTCGTCGCCCTCGCCCCGCCCCCTCGTCGCCCGTTCACGCTCGCACACGACCCGTGCCCGAACCGCGCTGCCCCGCCCCTCGCCCCAACTCACGCGTCTACGCCCCGTCACTCCGCTCCAGTCCTGCACGTGTGCTGCGACCGCGCCTCGATCGCCGCCGAACTGGGTTCTCTGCCGTCTGGGAGTGGATTCTCTCGCGTCAAAATCTCGAGGCTGGCGAGCAGCATCGTGGTACTAGAAAGGTTCGTGGGTATTCTAAGAGGTTGGCGAATTTTCATCTGGTGATCACAAAAGCAAACGTCTCACAAGTGGCATAATTAAAATGGCAGTTCTGAAAATCGTACTTTTATTAAAAATTGGCCGGTTTTCGCTTAGGAAGAATCGTTCAGAATCCTTTTAATAGCCTGCTCGTTTAAATGCTTTCAATTAATATTTAATATTGAACTCATTAAATATTCTTCTAAAGAGTCAATCTGCGTTGGTTGTAGCAGATTATTGGCTCAGAAAATTGTAGTACATTTCCCTCATAAGTCACATAGTTTGACAGTTTTTTACATTAAATAAATAATTCAATTAATAAATGAATAGTGAGAATTCTCTCGAAGAACAGATGTAATATAATAATGGTTTAGTGGTTGGAAAAGCTACCCATTAACCGCCGATTTGGGGAGGAACGAAGACACTGCGATGTGAGCAATACAAATTTTGGTAAGCGTCAAGAATCTTTGAACAAGATTTTTGAAATTCTCGATCGCCACATTCAACACACCTATGATAAATCAATTTCACAAATGTGGGAAAGTTGGAATAAAGCACCATTATTTAATGCCATGGCGTATGCCATGATTTTCCCAAGGAGTCTGAGAGTTATGAACATCCAGGTTTGATCAAATGAATTCTCATATGAATTAATGGTTGCTTATCCCACAATTAATTAATTGCTTCTTGAAACGCAAAATGCAAACCTGATTGAATGATTGTTGCCGCTTCTACCCGTCTGGAAGTCGTTTGAAAATCGTTTTTCTTGAACCTCTGATAGAATCATCAAACCGCTAGACAATTAAGGGAATTTGGGCATGTGCAGTGGGCGATTCCACATTTTTTACCTTAGTCTCTGCCTCTACCGACGCCATATCGCCCATTTGAGCTGAACATTAGGTACGTGAAAAAGGTTGATACGATTGACGGTCCCGCAAATAGTGGTTGCGTAGTGCTATTCGCATTCTCCAAAAAGAAGGGAATAGTCCAGCAGAAATTCGCAAAAGAATGAGCCGAATAGACGTCGGAAACTAAAACAAATGAGGAATTCTGTCTTTGGAAATGTCCTCACTCATGACAACACCGCCCCTCACAGTGCTACTGTAACCAAACAATATCTGGGGCAGATGTGTCATACTTGATTATTCGGTTTGTAGATTTCGTAGATTATACGGTTTGTAGGTTTGTAGAAGATTAATTTTAGCCTCTTCCCCAAATAGAAGAATTGGCCAGGAGACTAAAGCTTCCAGAGGAGATGAGCTCAAATTAAATTTCAGATCCATCGCACATCAGTGATGGCAATGTTCGACGAAGAGGGAATCGAAAACTGTTCACAGATAAGACAAATATCTAAACCTTTTCGACGATTTTGTAGAAAAATTACCGTGTTTATGCACTACTTTCGATAATAATTAATTTCTTCATTCGTGTCTTCTTATAGTTCATCGGATGTTAAGAAACCGCCTCCGTACATCAAAGACATTTTCGAATAATCCAAATTATGTGCTGCAGATATATAAGAAAAATAATTATACTATCTTCAAAAACAGGATGTACTTCTTATCGTTCGCCATCAAGGTAGGAAATAGGCCAAAACAGAGTAGGTGTAATTGAACATTATCCGCATCTCGTCGATTACGTTTTTATTCTTGCATTTTTCTAGGACTACGATTTTTTAAGAAATCACCTATCATCAAATATGAATATTCAATTATCTATAATATTCCTTTAAATTGAAGAATTACAAAGTATTCCTTTATTTGATACTGAGACGGATCAAAATTTCTCAATATATTTAATTAATAATAAATTAAAATGTGTCGACGAATTACGCATAGAAAATCAAATAAGTCCGACAGAATGTGAGCAGTAACAAGACGTTGGGATTTAGAAGTCGTGAAGACAGATTTAGAAGTAGTAAATGCTATTGAATATTTAAAATTTAAAAATATTTTTTATAAAAGAGCAATATTGATATAGACAAAAGGACTCGAATGTTTCAGCAGCAAAGAACAGAATAGCATCGAAGACGCGAATGAAAATATCGAAAAGAAGGTACAGATGGGTGCAAGATGAGGCGCAAGTAAATAATTGATCAGGACGAGTCGTGACTTGGTAGACAGGATGTTAGGCTGTGAACAGAATGGATTTTGTTAACGTTTTAAATGTGAACGATTCGTGTCTCGGTAAGCGGCGGATAATAGGGTGCAAGTTTAATGAAATTTTAATGAGTTAAAATTATAGAAGAAAAAGCGCGAAAATACAAAGTCTCGGCGGTGTAGTTGTATAATTGTAACGACGCATAATTTACTGATGACCAAGTCTTGGAACTGTCAGTGTAGCGGCTCAGGATGGAATTTGGACGATGGGAGCAGCGGAGACGACGCGAAAACGCGGAAAATGAAACAATTTATTTTGAGGTATGGGACAATTTGTTAAAAGTAGAGAAAGCAATTTAAATACTCAGGATATCGTAGGCAATCGCCTTTCTCAGTCAGATTTATTCAGTTACATAAGTCATACACAGAATAAAATAAAAAACCACGAAATGCAACTTTTCCGTGCTGAGAAACAATAGCTGGGTTGCAACGAACAAATGATTTCTGCAATCACAGAATGGTACACGGAAACAAAGACAAATACTACAACCGTCTCCTCTGTAGGATAAAGTAAACATAAATAAATACAAACTTGAAAGTAAGTTAAAGAGACTAAGAAAGTGTCGCTAATGAAAGAGTTCATTTCACTAGAGAGCGTCGAGAAAAGTAACTAATTTCGTTTAGATAACACGTTCCATTTGTTCAATTGTGGAGAATGCAATGACTCATTTCCCCTAATGTTGACTATTGCAATTAGGGAGGACACAAACCTGTGTTTAGTTAGTATTTCTCTCCAGTATCTGCGTATAATGTGTTCCAACAATCAACGGAAACTATCGATCAGGGGAGACGGGCTTTAGACCTCTTCACGCGTTGACTTCACTTATCCTCGTTACCTAATTTGTCTTCAAAATTTGTCACGATTGAATTTTGAACATAGGCTTATTGTCAGGTTCCATGCTTGCAACCAATGCTGCTAATGAGTTTAAAACTATTATATTTACTGCTTCTCTTGAAGTTTGAACTTCTTCCTAAATAGAACCAAAACACACACTACCGGAACAATTTTCGGTTCCTATGTACCGGTTAATATATCGAATTGTTATACCAAAGTTTGTGGATTCAAACCTGATCGAATCCGAACGCTTTCCTGCAGAGAGAAAGCTGGCTGTCCCTTGTCGTAGATTTATTGCATGTAAAATGTCCTGGAGCCTAAAAGAAGTCTTCAAGGTAAATTCAAACCACCTGTTTCGTCGCCTAAGTGATACATTCTTTGTCGGCTAGATGGCTAAAGAAGCTACGAAAAATTTGCGTGGTGAGGTCGGAGAGCAGGTCTGATGACCTGAACTTCGCCACGTACAATTAGGCATCATTGATTGATTGACTTTCAGGCACACTTCGCTTTCATTACCACTTCCTCCTCTTCTCTCGTCCAGCCTCTCGGCCGAGTCATACTACCCGCAGTCGTTACATGTTCATTTCCGTTTCGGTGAGCACGAACGTCACCGCCGCATTTGGAGCACCTGTTCCATCCGCGATAGCTCACTCCGTTTCAAGCCCTTGCAAGGTCTAAGCATTCAGCTCATTATAAGCACACGGTCCGTTGCTAGTAGGTCGGGCGTTACAAGCACATTTCCCTTCCGACGGAGTCTCCTGCAGAACAGCCTCTCCGAAAAAATCTGCGCTGCATTCTCAGTATCGCTCCTGTATCAAGAACACCTTCTGACTCGAGAACACGCTACGTCTAATTCCACCCTTATCCGACTCAACTTGGAACTTTTTCATGACACACGTAGTTCGAATTGATTGCGAGTCCACTACATCAATGAACTTTTAAACCCACATTTTTATTAAAGAATAATTACGGTCTTTGAAATTCTGCGACATTTAATTAACAGTATACACTTGCAAGTGATTCATAAAAAATCATTTTGTGCCAATATCCCAATTTTATTAAGAGTTTTAAAGTTCATTTGAAACTTACATGTTTTCTTGTGTTCATGTTGTAGTTCATAATTTTATTAAAATGCCCTCATCTATATTAGGCATTTATTAAACCATCTCATTAGACCAAAGCATTAAATCCATTAGGAATTGTGTTCCATCAAAGCATTTATTTCAGAAATGCAGAATTCTGTGCGGCAAACATTATTTAGTTTCGAAAGAGCATTATAATCAAAAGATACGAACCAATCAAGTTGTTTCTGAATCAAACTAGAACGGATGGGATGAGGGCATTTTAATAAGATTATCAACTAACAATAAACATTTTATTAGTCCCAACTTAGGCGACCGCAATCGCTGCTCACTTGCGTGTGTCTACCCTCCGATCTGAAGCGTCTCCATGCCGTCTCCTCTGACGCCTTCTTTCCTTCTGATCTGGCTCATATCTCCCTGCGTTTTGATCTCTTGGCTTGGCGTGCCCTCGGCTCGTGCAAGAAACTTCCCCCTCCCTTCGAATCCCTAGGCTCCCAGATTCATCCCTTCCCTGAATATTCGCTGTCTTTTTGGAGGAAGAGAATTGCGTCTTGCTTTAATACCATACCAATCGCTGGTCGAGCTTATCTGGAATTTTCCTTGCCTGACTCTTACAAAAAGTTAATACTTGTAGTCGACTGCGCACCATTGAAAGAACCGCCGGAACCTAGTACCGTCGCCGCTCAAAAGAGGGCGACGACAGCAGCCGCCGCGGCGCCGTCACGCGCGACCAGGCACCGAAAAAGGAGGCACCACCCCCATCCGGGGGCTGGCCAGCGGGCCCTTAGCCCCAGCGGGCTATGAAGCAGCGCCCCGGCGGGCAGAGGGTAGTTGAGCGCCTCGCACCAGCAGTATCGAATGCATCTGTGAATTGTGAACAGTGTTGACAGAACAGGAAAGTGTACGGACTCTCTCTCGGACAGATACTTCGGTGCTACGGCTAATAACTTTGGACATCTCCCTGGGCAACGGCGACTTTGGTATATACTGGTACATCTTCAGGAAAATTGTTAGATCTGGCTGTATATGGTTACTCTGTAATGGTGTGAGATCTGAATAAATCTATTTTTTAAGAAATTACCTTTCTTTTGGACATAACAATACTGAGCGCACGTGCGCAGCTACGCACGGGCTCCTCAGCACCGGCTTCTGCATTAACTCTATCATCGCAATAAACATGATCTATCGGCTGCGGGGATTTTCCTTATTTCATGACCAGGTCTGTCCTGGAAACAGGCCTCGTTGGGGCCAGGCGGGCGCGGGCAGGCGTAAACAAACACGACCCAGTGGTGAGGCCTCCTCTTCAACGGGTGCAGAGCGTCTGGCGGTCGTAAATGCCTAGAGCTGGAAAGGGTGGAAAGGCCCCCGAGCGTCTCGGTTGCTCGCACACAAAGAGCTTGTATAATCTTATACAACATTTCCTTTCGTGCAATCGGATTGTTCATAAAAAAAACGTTCTGATTATATATCTGATAGGGTATTTGCCACCACAATAAAGCACACGATAATTCCTAAAATTTAAATGTATATGCAACTATGCATTTAATTAAAAGTTCACCACATCTCTCAATATGCATATCAGATGCATTCTGTAAAATCAAATTCTATTGGCTCACCCACGACCGACACTGCGCTGATCCTCTCCTGTCACGCTCTCACCAACAAAATACAGTAGTCTCTGTGATCGCACCCTGTTGTGTTGCTCAAATTGTCACCCTTTCTAGTGAATATGTGGCATTGCTGAACTTATTCTATATGCTACAATGTGTAGTGTTTTGCACCGTAAGTGAAATTGAACTAATTACTAACTTAAGTACAACGTTAAAACTATTTTTGGTGATGAGCTACGAGCGTGATCTTGCAGCCCGTAACCACCGTAACCAGTAACTAATGAATTCACATTCTGCTTCGGCAACACACAAGGTGACTTTCTATGCATTTACTGATTTGTAATCCGCGGCTTCTTGAACTTGTGCTTCATTGTAGGGACTGTGAATCCTGACAATGTGTTACGCAATCATTCCAACCATTTTACACGCAGGACTCCGTGCTTGTAAGCGCGAACTGCTATTTGTGATCAACGCAATACGCCGTATCAATTCCTGTATTGCCACCTGCGAGTCATAGTGGCAATAGTTATCGGATGGTCGCTCCAGCTTTGAAGCATGCGCTGACCCACGCAGTGCGCCCACGCGCTGCAGCGTCCAGCGCTGCCCGCTCTCCACCAGAGGATGACGTCACGCGACTCTCGCGTGAGCTACAGCTGTGACAAGTGCATTCGCACCCAGTGATCTACATCGTGTAAGTACTACTGCATATTATAAGCTATAGTTTTATGTAGGAAGAAGTTAACCGCGTTCTAATATGTATATTTTTTTATTTTTTATTCTTTCTCTTTAAATGCCAGCTTTAGTCATTCAGTCATTTAATTTTTCATGTGCTTGCGGCATTGTCATTCAAAACATTTTCAGGGGAAAATGTGATTGCATCATTGCAACCTCATGTAACCTGTCAGTCTTTAATTATGTTTTTGATACCATTCAAGTCTCTACCTACTGATTCTCCCCAAGTAATAGCAACATTCCCAGTAGACATAATCAATTGCCGGAATAATGTGCACACACTCACATAAATAGGTGATGGTCCTTCGAACTTAAAAGCTATGAAAGTATGTGCTAGGAGTTGATGTTCATTATAGATAATCTGCCTCATCAGTCGACAGCCATCTACATCAACCCCTACAATCGGATTAATGAATAATTGTTTTTCTTTATTCAAAAGTGTTTTCAAAATGTCAGTTCCCCTCCACCCGTCCGTGAACAACATTATCACCTAAACCATTTAAAGGCCTTTCATGAAAATCAAATACCCTAGTAAAACAAAGTGATATTGCAGGCAATCAAATTTGAAATCTTTTAATTATTTTTGTTAGTAGGAATGAAATCTGTAAGACATTTTCAAAAATTATTCAATGAAGCCTCTAAACTTTTTTCTTTAAATATTTTGCGTGAATTGAGCCAAGTTAATAATGACATAGGTCATATCTTCACTAAAACATCTCGGAATTTCGAAATTTGCAAATTATCATAATTATTTCCGGCACCTAATTACAAAGATAAATATTTTTTTAATACAAAATATTCCTCCTTATTAAACACTTAAATAATTACATTATTTTTTTAAAAATAGTAGCGTTTTTCGCTGAATTTTGAATTGCATCGTGACAATGTGTTAGAATCTCTCGAACATTAAATGTATTATAACATTTGAAACACACAGCCTACAACACGAGAATCTGTGGCGTAGGGGAACGACACACCTAAACGCAGGTGCGCAATTCTCAGCCGCGGGAAATTATATTTTCATTAAAGGTTTTGTAATAATATAGCACAATACGTTAAATTCAGTGGCAGAAATTCATTTTTATTTAAAATTTACAATTTTCAAAAAATAGATACGTATTATGTTTCTAACCAATCGCATTTTGTTTGAATATGAGCTTTTCAAGTAATGGCTGAAGTGTTAGTAAGATAGAAACAACACGAAAGTTTGTCCTGTTTTATCACCACTACTTTAAATCACATCTTGTTTCAACAATTTTTCAGCCCTCTCTCCTTCATTTAGCATATTTTATACGTGCTTGGCCTTCTTCGCTGATTCGTTAATGAAAAAGAAATATGTAACCTGATTCACCGATTGAAGACCTTTATATTTCCATTAAGTCGATGTTTTTAACACTTCTCAGAAGAATAATTGAATACCCCCATTATTTCATCTGAAAAAAATCCAAACTATAATTTGTACGAATCCTACATACCTTTGATTCCAAATTTGATGAAGTTATGGAGTGCTCTGAGTTTTTTGAAAATAAATTTTATTGATCATTATTTGTGATTTTGTGGATTTGCTCCAAAACATCTGAATTTCCATAAACGTTTTTCAGTTTCATGAAAAAACATTTAAAGTAGTTGTTAACCAAAAATAATTGTTTTTATTTTTTACAATATGTTTTGAATTATGCAATGTAAACAAAATTTTCGAAACAAGGCACACGTTCACCAATTTTTTAACTATCATTTCAATACGTTAATAGTTTGAAAAGGACGAAACAGTTTTTAACCTCAACTCTCAAAATACTTGACCTTCGAATTTGAAGTGTAATTGAAAATCTTTGGAGTAAATCCCTCTTTAACATCATTAAAATTTGTAAGAAAAAGGTTTAACTAAATAATTTTCAGATGGTTAAATACAAAAAAATATTTTCATTATTTAATTAATAAATGGGTTTGTATGAACAAACGACGTTTGAAAAATTGTGGTAACAATTTTTTTCTTCATAAAAATACCTATTCTCAAAAACTTTCAATAAAATTCTTATATTGCTATTCTCAGTGTAACTAGCTAGGTCGAATTCAGTCGATGTCTGGGGGAGAATTCTAGCGGCCGGCTGCTCTAATCAATAGTTTTCCGTGGCTTCTTTGATCAACACCAGGTGAATACCGGAGCAGTACCTTCACAAACGGGCCACGGATCGCGCGCGATCTGGTCTTTCTCTTGTCCTGTCCTCACCCCCTTACATACACATACACACACACACACACTTACACTAAAATGCACTACACTACCACACATGCTGGGAGACCCGTCAGGAGCTACGAGCTCGTCCCAGCTGGGGTGGTGCCCTGCTGGTGGGAGATACCTGGTGGAGATAAACACCGGTAGCTGATGGTAGGTCGGAACCAGATCTCGCCATAGATCGGGAGAAAAAACACCGCAAAAATCTCCTGATCAAACTTACGGGATACATACTTACGGGACTAATGACCTTCGTTGTTGACAAGCTCGGAATCACTTTCAATCAATAAAATTATTCTCAGGGTTGTCAATCTAACAAGAGATGTTAATACTTCGCGACATATTAGTGTGGCTCCATAGAAGTGGTAAGAAATAAAATATGTAAAAAGTCTATTAAAATTGTATATACAGTATTGTTTTGGATTGCACTTATTGAATATTTTGTATATTGTATTGTATATATTATTAATTGAATTGAACTGGACTGACACCTACTATATATTGTATGTATTCAATATATATTATGTAAAATTCATCTGCGAAATTTGAATCTCGAAATTTTTCAGGACATACTCATGAATCGAATCGCTGTCTACCAATTTGTTGTATTAAATATATTTTAGCATGATACCGTAGTCACGAAGTATAACGCAAATTCATAGATTTTCCAAACAAAGAAAACTGGAATAAGAGGTAAACTTCAATTTCTACACATCCCTTTCACGACAGTATTTATCACTCATTCTTAGTGTTTGTCGTTTCATTGCAAGTACTTATGTGGATTCCCATTCAATCAATACAAGGCAGCTTCTATTCAGTTAAATTTCATCGAATACCTTTAATAAAAAGTGTCGTTTGAAAAATTCCCTTCCATTTGTTCCACAAATCCTGTTTCAATTTATCAGCCCATCCTACCCACGTATTGCTGCGGTGCGAACACTGCAACCACAAAAACTTCCCCCGCGCTCACCGGCCTTCTGTATGTTTTAACGTCCCAAAATTCTTCAAACACACAACTTCCTCGTCAACATGTGCATGCTTCACACACATTGTCGTTCTGGAAACGTTCTTCGACGTATTAAGGTATCGAGTTCGCCTCCGATTTTAATCTATTTTACAGAACACTGTTTTCTGTACTTTTAAGATACAATTCCGTGAAAAAGAGTAATTCGTTGCTGATAATATTTAAGTGTTTGCGTGGAAAGAGGAAAGCGACTTTTTGCTGTTGAGACTATTCACGGATTTTTAATCGCAAATTTTACCTTCTTTTTTAAAATAAAATAAAATTTTTCTTTAAAATATTGCTGCAATGATTAGACAAAATTCTATGC
The DNA here is from genome assembly GCA_017312745.1 of Gryllus bimaculatus. Classification (NCBI taxonomy): domain Eukaryota; kingdom Metazoa; phylum Arthropoda; class Insecta; order Orthoptera; family Gryllidae; genus Gryllus; species Gryllus bimaculatus. The sequence goes on from BOPP01000034.1 coordinate 8,500,911, forward strand.
CCATAATAAGATGAAACGAAGGAATAACCTTCACGTGTATTTTTATTTAGAATGTTTAATGCAGATTCTTTGATTTGACAGAAGAATAAAAATAAAAAATATTAAAGAAGATTAAAAAATATAAAAGATTTGATGGTGAATGCAAAATATGGCGTCCAAAAATGCCTTTCTCACCTTTACAAATTTTCTAATGATTTTCTGACGGTTATCCTACTTTTGTGTAGTGTAGCTTTAAAGAGCTTTCTAATTATATTATATTCAATTCAATTATCTTATTACATTTTCCCTATTATATTAAAATGAATACACCATTGACATACCAATCGCGTTCTGCGCTTGAAATGTAATTATTTCATTCTTACGCTATAGCTTTATTTATCCCTTTGCGGTGTGTTCATTTTATTCTGTAGCTATGTAGGTCAAGTTTGTATGTCCTGGAGGTTTTTCTACAATTTTAGCAGTGTATTGAAAATATTTATTTGCTGCCATTGACAGTTGGCCATATTGCGTGTATTAAACAACTCATTAAACTGAATGCGCTCTAAAATCTATGTATTACATTTTCAGCGTGTTTTATTTAATTTACTTATTTAAAAAGTACTGAAACTGTGAACCTGTATGTGACATGCACTAAAGAAGAAGATTCTGCATATATTGTCTTAAGCTCCAGAATCCCCATCTCTCTCTTTAACAGTACGTACTTTAATTATGAATAAAGGTGCCAACGAGCATGGTTGACACCATTTAAAAATGAACACAAATTTGTTTTTAAACTATTGTTGAATAAATAACAATTCCTTCAGTCCTCTCCTCTGAACATTTGTAGACAATCGCAAGAAACCATATGCATATAGAAGCTATATTAATGTCTACCTTCAAACCAAGGGGCCATCTCAGCAATAGATCAAGAGAAATTGGATGAAAAACTTGATCGAGATAGGTACTATACATACGAAAGTTAAGAAAAGTATTTGAATAAATATGGGAAAAAAATATCATGTACTGGCGGTAAAACAGAAATAATTATCATATAATAGGATAGGATAGGATAGGATGTGCATCCAGAAACTCTTTAAGGTCGTCAACAAAAAGAAAACACAATTTCACGGAAAAACGTCATTGTAGTAGATACAAAATAAGTTGTCCAATATTTTGCACATAAATACCACCAGAAATGAGACCGTTTTCACGCCATAGCATCAACATTTGTATTCTTGTGCTATGGAGTCTGCCGTCAATCCAGGTATCAATGTTTGACTTCCATCAGCAATCTGCATCACTGTGACAATTGTGACCGGGCCGGAATTTCTTGAGGTGTGAGAAAAGATGGAAATCACTGGGATTCGATCTGCAGAGTGGATGACCAAACACCTCGCAGCGAAACTGCTGTAGAAAAACTGTTGCGTGGCGAAAGTGGGACCGAGCCTTATCGTCCAGGAAGACAAACTCCTGCAACGAGTCTCGCATCTTTTCCCTTACGCCTCAAGAATATCACACTGACGCACAGTTGCAGGGGGCTGCCAAATGCTGGTACCCACCCAGATGGCTGACTTCTACGACACAAATACAAAGTTTGATCCCACAATGTGAAAAAAAATCTCAATTTTAGTAGTGATTATGTGGGGGAAATAGTGGAACTTGTGCTGTTGCTTACAATAATGTTGGTTTTTTTCGTGAAATCGTGTTTTCTTTTTGTTGACGATCTAGGGAAACTTTGCGGATGCACCTCGTTTAAACGCATGCAAATTTCACTACTACTTATTATATAAACATATATTATAGTTTAACACTAAACCCATTGCTTTTAATTTTAGATTCATTTTTAAATTTAATAATTGCTGTTGTCTTGGTAATTGTAACTTTGCATTTGTAATTTTATCATTCTTCTCTCAATTGAGCTGTAAGTTACGGGTTGAACGTGGGGCTACATTTTCATTTCGTCCAGAGCTCCGCACAAAACGCAGCCGGCCCCTCTTCCCCACGACCGTTTCGCGCTGCCGCACAGTCGCGCAGCCCAGTCCCATCGTAAACGCCTCCCTC
>BOPP01000034.1:8508735-8519391 GCA_017312745.1 Gryllus bimaculatus
CCGTCCCAACCCCAACCCCAACCCCGGCCCCGGTCCCGGCCCCGCGCTCGTTTCCACCCACCCCAGCGAGCTCGCCAACGCCGATAAGCCCGGCCACCAGCAGCGTGGCAAATTGTTATTGATTCGGAAGTTTGAATGGGGCGTTATTGATAATTAAAAATATACAAATCTAGCGAGCGAAGATGGAAATTCGGGAGTCGGAGGCACCCGTCCCCCCATGCCCCCTCGTCACCCTCGAGGCGCGTGGCGGGTCGGGGACAAAGGCCAATGACAAATGGACGCGCGTTGCATATCGACGTTCGAGGTGACACTCGTACACTTTAATTCGCAGTGCTATGGCGGCGCTCTAGCGCTTGGTGGCTCAACTGCCGAGCTCTAGGACAGCCGTATGACACTCCGCCAATGGCTTCAGGCCTCCGACCGCACCGTTTGATGGGAAGTGGCGCGATATTGCGGGATGTAAATTCATCTCTTGTGTCTCTTAATGTGCAAGTTAAGGGATTGTTTTGACTAAAAAGAAATGTAAGCATTAAATTGATCAGGTGTTGTGACGCATTTTAATGAACGGAAATACATTGCGCTATGGACAACTATCGGGCGAATAAATGCGACAATCTTAATTTCGGCCCCTGCGATGAATTGTTATTGCAAATCTGCTAGTCGACAACATTGTGTTGACGAGATAAAACAGTTTGGCGTGTGGGCAATTTGTGGAACGCTCCGTAAAACGTAATAATAGTAACTAAAAATTTTACAGCACCCTATTTAACTGACTTTCAAAAGAGGGCGTAATAGAATGCATCGTTTCTATTTTGACCTTTTTCCATGATACGTACTTACGTAGTAAAGTCAAAGTATTGTAATTCTGTAGAGGAAAGTGGTATTTTTCGCAAACTCGTATTCTAGAGCTGATATAAAAAATGTGGATAAATCATGTTACTATACGTAGTAAATTACTTCCTTTAACACCTTTTGTGTACTCAGAATCCACGCTTTATTACTCCTTGATACTAAAAACTTAATTAGGGAAAAAGTATGTCTGCACGTACGTCTGTCTGTTTATTCGTCCGTCAATCTGTCTGTCCATCAACCTTTCTGCCTGCTCATCTGCCCGCTTGGGCACCGGTCTGTCCGTCTATGGTCAACGCTAGCGCCTAAACTGTTCAAATGATTTTCTATAAAATTGATATTCCCCATCGATATTGCCAAACTTGAGTTTAAAACTCATATTTTGATTTTGTAGAATACTTTACATGAATCCCCCACATCATTTTCAAAATTTTCTAAAAAATGGGTTCAATTTCCCCCCTGCTATGTGTTAAAGGACATACAATTAAAAGGTAACGTTTCAAAACTACAAAATTTAAGGCAAAGCCTTTTTTCCGCCTGGCACAAGGAAAATCTAGTCTATATAATTAGGTTGCGGGAATTCTGGTAATCTCTGAGGGCGTGAGTTCGAATCTCACTCCTGACAAATTATAACCCATTAAATTTTGGATTAAATTAGCAGGAAAACAGGTGTTCTAGAGCACAGTTACAGACAAGAAAGCGATCCACTTTACTAGTTGTACAAAATAAACCTTTACGACGCAAGTGGGGGTATTCAAACACTACCAGTCGAACGGTCTACAGGATACCAGCATTTCACGTCGCATTATTTATGTAAAGTGCATGAGCTTCTTTACAGAAGCTTGTACTTTTGATGGGAATAAATGGTAGTGTGTTCTAATCATATTTGTGCGTGCGCGTATTATGCTAAGGAGTTTGCGACCCACATTTTATCCAATTACCCTACTGAGCTACCTGAGTGGTGCATGTAATTTTACCTCATTATACAGTCCACCTTTTATTCATCTATACTCTCAACTAGACAAAGCAGTTTTAGTAATAAAAAACTTCGTCAATTTCTGCACTCAGAGGGTTTGACGTTGCCGTCTGCCTTCAACTGAAATTAAACAATCAAGAAGTCCTTTGAGTTTTAGTAATTCCTTTGCTTTCGGGATATGAGAATGTTCAATTGGTATAGTATGAAATAGTTCTTGATGTTTGGGTGTTCTTAATACTTTTGTACTGGATTTTTTAGTGCGTCTATTATTTCTTGTTCGGTTAAACATTACTTACCGCCACTGACATTTTTTACGGCTGGATCACGAAACGTATAAAATTCAAAATGTTTGGATCTTAAATTTAGTGAAATCTTTCCATAATCATTGGGTAGTAACGTAGTCTCTGTTGGTCGAGTGAACAACGTAAGTACACGTGGGACACATTGTTTTTCAGAGTATTGATGTTAATTTTGCTGGGTGTGATTGAGTCCAGATTATCATCTTTAGAAGAACTCTTAAGCAGGTTTGTAAAGATGTCGGCGATAAAAGGTTACCTTCGTTGCGGTATTTTTACGTTTCCAATTTCCGGTGAAGAAGAATCTACATTTATCATGCGTTCATTTGAGGGAACTTCTCTTTGAGTAAGGGCCAGGGACGTTGCACTTGCTGTGTGTATAGTTGATAGGGATACCTGAGTCGAACTAGTAGTGTAATGAGAATTAGACGGGACTGAAGATTTTCTTTCTTGTAACTGTATTGTGTGTTCGTTTGACAATAGGTTAACGTGAATCATTTGTTACCCTTAGGTTTATATAACAGATAATGCTTGTTAATAGTGCATTGATGGAAGCTGCTGGATGATTTTTTGTTACTTAAGGTCGCATCAACATCTAGGTCATTAGCGACTACTATTGCATTTAACGGTATGGTAACTGTGAAGATGACATGATATGGTGATCATAAGGGGTGAGAGGACGAACACAAGTACAACCATGCGCGAGCCGGGACGCGAACCCGCGATCCTTCGGTCCGAGATCGCTACGGAACTACTGCCTTAACGATCTCGGACATCCGGACCGGCTACTGGATGATTGGGAAAGCTAAATACCATGAAAATTTGCTGACACAATGTTTGTTGCAAATTTTACAAGGTCTGTAACTGCTGTTGCAACGTCTCAAGCTATGATAATTACAGGTGCTGCAAATTTTGCAACATTACCGCAAATCGTGCTGAAGAATCATTTTCTTCTTCGGCCCTATCTTCCATAGACGGAATATCGGTGACACATTATGGGTTTCTTTGGAGGTTATACTCAGGATGGTTTCCGTTGCCTTCCCTAACATTTAGACCCACGCTTCTCTAAAAGCCCATCTCCGACGCGGGTCTGAGAACCGCATCATGCAGGCGCATCTCGTGGGCGTGAAGGTACAGGTAGTAATTATTACTGCTGGGTCTGTTGAAATACATATGATTAATTAAATGAGCGATTTAGTGATTTCTTCATTTATGATGTTTTCCGATAAATACCCTGGCTTATGTCGCGCATTTAGTGCACTAAGATTAGTTCTACACTCTTCTTCCATTTTGTTCAAACGCTGATTTTTTCCACCTCAGCCAACCAGTCAATTTTCCCGTAGGCTAAAATCTCGGTTCCTCGAGGATATATTTAAACCCAGCAGATCCAAATTTCCCCACAGTTCACCATATCAGTGTCCATCTATACACTCCTTCCAAACCGTAACAATTCAACACAAATATTTCTCTCATCTCTCTTCAAATCAAACATGACAGTTTCAATACCCGAATAAGATACTCAAACACACTTAGGAAATTTACTATGAATTACCTGCATTCAGTCACAACTCTGTGGCACCTCTAGATCGAGCAGATAGAATTTGTTTAAAGAAGCTGACCACAGCTACCGACCTTTATCTGTTCCAAGCAAGCATACGTACGCTGTCGGAGACAACGCGAAAACAATGAAATACTTTTTCCACTGCACTGGCTCTCATTTCGTCAAATGTGAACAGTAGCGTCAGATGCAAAAGTGTTTCATGGAAGCGGGACAATTCCGTTCGGTTCCCTCATAAATATTTTTATTAATGCGAATTTTTACTTTGTAACCTATGCTTTCACTTAGTAAAGAGAAAATGTTGTAATACTGCGACGCACGTCGTCGATTTCTTTTTTTCGAAAAACTCGTATTGTCGAGCCCTGTCATGAAAAGTGGATAAATATATTTCCAGTATATACTAAATGATTGCCTCTGATATACCGTGCAGTGAGAATACACGTTTTGTGGATCTTTAATTCCGGAAAACTGATTTACAACAAAATGTGCGTCTGTCCGTCAACGCTAGCACTTAAACGAGTACCGTTCAAACGATGTTCTCAAAAATTGATATTTTCTCATCGGGATGAACAAAGTGAAGACCATGCGAGATTAAAATAGATATTTTTTTTATTTTGAGGGTACTTTACATGAAGCTTCAACAGTATTTTCGGAATTTTCGCAAAAATGGCTTCAAATTTTTTGACCAGTACCTATCAATGTTTTTCAAGTACAAATGTATTTCTTTACGTAGAAATATTGGAAATGTGTCCGTTTCCTTGTGCTGCAAAGGTGTGTCTATTAATTTTATACTCTTGGTTAATTGAACAAAGAAAAGGTACATTTTGATTTAACACCGTAACCACTGTTATATTTCAACTTAAACGAGTACCACAAGAAATTTGATTTATTTTTTTCAATAGTAGAGATGGCTTTATTTTAGTCAGCCATACGAATGAGAATACATGGACCGTTTTCTTGTGGATTTAATAACGAAGGTTAATGTATACATGGCTAAGAAAGCAAGATAATGAAAGTCTTTGCCATAACCATATTATTTCTGTCATGTACTCTTTACACAGGGTTTCAATAGCCTTGAGAACTGCTAAGTTGGCTTTCTAAATATAAGAGTCGGCCCTCAACAGTCTTCTGCGGAAGGATCACACAAATTTCTCTTACGGAAAATGAAGACTTTTTTCAGTATTTACTTACAACGACCAATTATCCTCGCCTTCGCAGACAATAATGGGAAGCATCATGATATGAAAACTAAACTATCTTACTCAATCACTTTAAAATCTCATCTTGCACGCGTACAGCTACCACGATATTCTCTCTGCTCGCGAAATGAAACTTCTCTCAGTCTTCGAAAGTCGCCTTAGAGGCCCAGGAAAACAAATAGTAGGTGCTCACAGTCAATAACACAGCGAAATTAAAAGTAACAACGGAGCATTAAAAGAAACTTTTCCAAGTTTGTATAACACTTTATTAATCTGACGTTCAAAAATTTACGTTTAAAAACATACCTTCATTTTTTAACATTAATTTGGACATTCATGCGTGAGTACAAAGTAACAATCCTAGGGACAGGTGATTTCAATAACTTGCTGAAAAATGCTCTTTGAATTTCTATTTTTTTTCGAAAGACATTCCAATTCCAAAAGAAAGCAATGTTTTTGAAAAGTTATATTCTTCCATCGGTTTGTCTGGTTTCCTCCGGGCACAGTGAAGACATTAATTATCATGTCAAAAAAATAATATTTCAATAATATTGACTACTAAATAATAAGTACTAAGTAGTCAATAAAGCATCTTTCCTTTCATGAACGCAAAAGAAATGCCTCTAAGTAATCCAGCTTGTTTGGCGAACATACTTTTAAAATGTTAGAAGAAAAGGTTGGGAATTAAAATCACTGACGCGTCTTCTTGATTGGAAAATCTTCACCAAAAAAAACTTAAAGAATTCTTACCTAATTTTATATGTCAGATTATTTTTAAGGGTGGGGTTTGAGCAAAGTGAGACTTGTAGAAGTGAGAACCGTTCTAGTGTGTAGTTTTATGGATTACGTTTGAGGCAACACAATGTGATGGCGCAACTCGTCAGTTCGCAGCTCCGGTAAACAGCGCCACACGCGTCACGTGATCTGTCTCCGTCTCATATGGCACGTATTGTATATATATATATATATATATATATATATATATATATATATATATATATATATATATGTATATTCGTTAACTAAAAAATTACAATTAAACATAAAGTATCTTATGAAGTCGGATAGGATGCTGGAAAGAACCTTCGGTCAGCAGAGTGTGTTGCCAGCGTTTCTTTTCAGTACACCCGCTTCCACTTCGCTCGGCAGGGACCCCTCCGAAATAATTATTATGAGTGTTAGGGTTGGGTCATTACGTTACAGACTGGTGAGCGCGCGTGTCGACTCAGTTTCTTCCAGAACCGTTTATTCAGGAATGTCATGAGTGCTATTGTACACATTGATTCAAAACATTTTTACTCGCACTTTCGTTGTAGTATTGTCCATTAGCTCACTGTACAAATTTAAGGCTAGGAGAACAAGTTACCCAATACTAAAAAATAATATAGATAATTTGCTGTTTCCACTGTGTGAAGAAACACACAGTCCTTTCGACACTTTTCAGAATTTTTTTCTGTGGCTTTCATATTGAAGTCATTGATTTCTTGCGTTTAATATTTTCGACGCTATTCATTGTTAGTTGCACAAAAATTTGACGGAATACCTAACACATAACTTCGGTTTCTCAAAACGCATTGAAAAGTAGCCTACTATATACGTTTAAAAAATGCAATTATATTTTCAATTTTTTGGAATGAATGGGATTTAGAACTCACTTTAAAACACAAGAGATGTGCATATGACATTGAAGTAACATTCTTATGAATACAACACTGCACAGTAATGCGTTTGCGATTCGCGCGCTAGCGAGGAACTACTACTTTGGAAGGGATGAGAACTCATTGAAGTGGAGAGAGATCTCACACCTCCTTCATTCAATGTCACACTTACTTCTATTGATTGATTGAATGATTAATTGTTAGTGATTTCAGTCGCGTCAACTACTAGGATCATTAGTCCCGTACGTGTAGTGTGTGTTTTTTTGTCACGAGAGGTGGTGGACTCCCTCTGCTGTACGGCGAGATCCGACGCCGGCCTAGCGGGGCGGTTAGGGTTTTTTCCCAACCAGGTATCTCTTGCGGGGCATCGCCCCAGCCGGGACAAGCTCCTAGCTCCTGATCGTTCTCCCGGGAAGTGTGGTAGAGTAGGGCATGGTAGTGTGTGTGTGTGTGTGTGTGTGTGTGTAAATGTAAATGTGAAAGGGGTGAGGATAGGACACGGAAGAGGTAGGAAAGATCGGGCGCGGTCCGTGGCCCGTTTGTTAGGGTCCTGCATTTGCCTGGTGCAGATCGGAGAAACGACGGAAAACTACCGATCAAAGCAGCCGGCCTCTAGAATTGTCCTCCAGATAGCGACTGAATTTGACCAAGCTGACAAACTAGTGTCGAAACTCCTGCCACCGTCGAACCTAGGACCTCCCGATCAGAGAGACTGCAATAACATAATTTGATGCCCTGGGCCATGTCTCCCGGGCTTACTTCTATTAAAAACTTCTGCTAGCGGAATGATGTATCTTCAATCCATGTCTAAGCAGTCAATGAGTTTGCCATTGCTCATCTCTCCCATATGCTCCAATTATCCCTAAGCCACCGTGATCCTTCCTTTCCTTCCGCCCCGCGGCAGCCAACGACGTTTTCTCATTCGCATTTCTCGAGTGTGCACCAGCCGGCTTTCACAAAGGGCACTGGAGGCGGACTGTCAATCGCAGTTTCCGAACGGCGCGTGTTTTGAAACACGAAGTTTGAGAAATGCTCTTAGGTCTTGTATTCTCCTCTTGTTAACAGATGTTTAATAGAAATTGCGCCGAATTAAATTGAGTGTGCCAACACCCACGAGCCGTCACTGTTCTACCTTCAATTCTGAAGAAGTATGGAGTGTTTGAAACTAATTTTAACTTTGTCACCGTGTAAGTCAAAATTATGCCACAATTTTTAACATTACGAAAACAAGTGTATTTTATTCAAACAACTGAAATATTTTAACGATCCAATAGTTAGTTTTTAATGAACGCGAAATTTTTGAAGAAAACGTAATTTATTAAAAAATGTTTCAAAAACTGTACCAATTTTTTCTTTAAACAATTCCTCGGATAGAGAACACCGTACGTCTAAAAGAATGTCACGGGTCTCTCTTTCTTTGAACTATCTGCATTTTCGAAAATTACAAAAGGTACAAAGAATTCGGGAAAGTACTTGTTGTTATGGCTCCACTAGTATATCAATTCCCCTCAATACGAGTTTTTCTGTCCCAGAATCGCCATTTTTTGCTGAAGCATTACAATACTTTCTCAATACCAGGTAACATGTATACGAGAAAGTAAAAAAGTACTCTAGATTCGTTAGTGAAGATAGAGCCGAAATAAACGCATTGTATTATCGATCGTTCTCGCTGGCTTGTTTTAGCAGTTTCAGAGAATAAGCACGCTCCTTACCTGGGTGTTACTCGTATGTCTAAACGTACGTCCTTGTCGACGATCGAAACTATCGATGCCGCTCGTTTCCGCTAGTATCAGTGAAGCATTTCTCTGGTAGTTTCGTTTGTGAGAAGCACCATGAAGTCTCTTTGGAAGGAGAAAATAATAATACATAATTTTTATTCATTCTAATATTAAAAATAATTTAAAACATTACAAAAAATTATATCACTTCCGTATAATTGCAGAACTAAGCAGAGGTGTGCAGCGTGCAATGTGGGATCGAATTGTAATTCAGTTCTTGTCAGTGAACTTGTCATACTATTTTCTAGTACAGATAGTTTGCTCCGTCCATTGAAAGTGAAATCAATAATGCGTTTAAGATGTTATGTTTAATAGAAACGCTTGAGCGATAATCAACATGGAGAGATCTGTTGACGCCTCCAGCTTTTGATATCCCACGCCTCCAGCAAAGGCCAATATTGGTAATCGTTTCGCACCTCGTTAATAGGGCTTGTATCGGTATCGTTCGTTCTCGATAATGGCAATGCCGGCACTAGCATTCTAGGACATCGCAGTCTAAGCGCGCTTGTCTCGTCACCGAAAACGTTCGAAACTGAGTGTTTAGAATTGAAGGCGTACGGCAAGTTCAAAAGCATTGAAATTTTGCAATTATTGAAATTGCATAATTTTTAATAGAATTCGAAGCTAGTTGAACTACACAATACAATACCTCATATTTTGCCTTATTATTTTTCGGAGCGTTTCATAATACTATAAAACGATGATAAGTCAATATGTATTTGCACATTTATTTTAATCGTCCGTATGTTTTGTGCACACACACACACCAACCTTAAGATAACCATTGTTCGCTTTGATTGTGACAAGCTCAGCATTATCAACTAATGTTCCCTTGCGTTGTTGCTACTTGAGCATAGCTGTACCACTCTCCATTTGCACATTAAAGCACGCTTTCGTAATCTATTTTTTTGTAATGTGTGCCAAAAGTGAAATTTTTAGAAAATGTGTGGAAGAATATTGTTGTAATTTTTTTCCTTGCGAAGAGGTTATCAGTGGATTGAACAATTGAAAAGCAGTCAAACAAGCATACTGGATTAGAAGAAAGCAAGCTGCCCAGCCTCATCCACTACTGATCCCAATATTGAGCTCTGATTCCTCTGATTCAATTCTGTGCCCTAATTCTGAATAACCAGTGAGTGACTATTTATGAAGTTACAAACCATATGCGCGTTACGCCCGTTCTCCTCCTAGAGGAAGCAGAGTTGAATTGTAAAAAGATATTATTTTGTTGCAAGACATCACACATCCACATTCTGCCGCCCAAGGTCTTCAAAATCAGTATTTCGAGAAGAAAGCTCATCCCGGATATACTTCCGATCTTGTCTCGTTTAATCACCATCTATTTTGTCCACTTAGAGATGCCGAAGATTTGCCTCCGACTTACAAGTTCTCATGTATGGGCTAATGTAATGATGGGTCAAGTATTTTGAAAAGCATGTAAGCATATCGGCAAAAGCCCATGTAGGAAAATAGTCTCATTGTAAATTTTGAACTGTTGTCATGATCAATTATAAACATTCAATGCAGATCGTTTTTCACTTACCCTTGGATTAGCTAAAGCCATGTTAAAGTTAAATAAGATTGCAAATGTTTGTGCAGCCAGCTACCGGTTACTTCACTTGGGTATTATAGAAAATTGTGATGATTCGACTCAAAATCACGCCAAAAATTATTGTACTTGAGAAAATATGTATATGAAAAGTTTGGCATTTTAAATTAAATTAATAATGAAAGCTTTCGCGTCAGTAATAAAGGTGTAAGAAAAGTGTGAACAATGTACTTCTGCAATTTTCTATTTTTCAGAGCTTTTATTCAAATTAGAACCAGAGCTATATTCTTAACCGCACATTTTCTCTATTTCAGCAAGCAAGAAGAAAAAAATAGGATAATTTTTAAGAATATTTTTAAAACGACGTATAGTATTAATACAAAGTAAACTTCAAAATGAACACATCCCGTTTCAAATTCGAAGGGTTCGAATTCGGAAAATATATTTTGGCGAATATCCGTTGTTTTCAGTTTAAGGGTTATTTTCGGTTTATAGTACCCCCAAAACTTGTTTATTTTGTCGAAATCCGGACATGAAGCTTCGCAGCAGTGCGGAACATTCACTAAAATACGTATATGAAAAAGCAAAATAGACTAAAGAGCCAAAAAACTGCTACAGCCATGCGTATTAAAATAAAGATATCTGGAACAAATCAGAATATTTTTTTTATTATTAACTTCTGCTTTATTCACAATTAGTTATACATAACTTTCGGTGAATGTTACGACATATGTACATACACAAAAAACACAGTTTATTATTGGGACAGTGATGTTGCCCAGTGGCAACTCAA
>BOPP01000034.1:8523451-8539018 GCA_017312745.1 Gryllus bimaculatus
GAGAACTACTACGCAGTGAGAGAGCTGTGGCGTACGATGTTCACGGCACGGCTGCTCGGTGCGAACTGAAAATCAGAATATGGCGCTCCGGTCGGCAACGACTGTATAAGACAACCAGAGTCTGTCACAGTTGTTTGGTCGGTTCCTACTGCCACAATGGGAGGTTATTACGATTTAAGTGAATTTGAACGTGGTGTTATAGTCGTCACAAGAGAGATGGGGCATAGCATCTCCGAAGTCGCGAAGAAATTTGGATTTTCCTTTACGACCGTTTCGCAAGTGTACTGTGAATATCGGGAATCCGGTGAAACATCACACCTCCGGCATCGCTGCGGCCGCAAAACAATAGTGCATGAACGAACGGACGACGACTGAGGAGAATCATTACACGTCACAGAAGTGCAACCCTTCCGCAAATTTCTGCGTATTTCAATACTGGACAATCAACAAGTGTCAGCGTGCAAAGCATTCAACGATACAATATCGATATGAGATCACTCGTGTGCCCTTGATGACTGCACGACACAAAGCTTTAGGTCTCGCCTCGGTCCGTCTACACCGACATTGGACTGTTGTACTGGAAACACGTTTCACATAGTTTTTGAGCAGATGGACGTGTTCGAGTAACTCACGAATCCATGGACCTTGCATGTCAACAGAGGACTGTTGAAGCTGGTGGAGGCTCTGTGATGGTATAGGATGTGGGCAGATGGAGTGTTACGGGACCCCGTATACGTCTAGACTCTAACAGGTGACACGTACGTAATCATCCTGTCTGTTCGCTAGCATCCATTCATCTCCATTGTGTATCCCGACGGACTTGCGCTATTTCAGCAGGACAATGCGACAGCCCACACGTCCACAATCGCTACAGAGTGACTCCAGGAACACTCTTCTGAATTTAAACACTTCCATTGGCCACCACAATTCACAGACATGAACATTATTGAGCATATCTGGAATGCCTTGCAACGTGCTGTTCAGGACAAATGTCCGCCCCCTCGTATTCTTACAGTTTATGGAGAACCCTGCAGGATTCATGGTGTCAATTACCTCCGGCACAACTGCAGACAGTAGTCAAGGCCATGCCACGTCGTGTTACGGCACTTCTGCGTGCTCACGGGGACCCTACATCATATAAGGCAAGTGTCTCTGTTTCTCTTCAGTGTGTATCATCTGAATTAACTCCGTCGAAATTATCCCTTTGTCTATCTAGCAATGAGTGTCCTTAATAAAATCTTAAAGAAATATGTAGCGTTTAGAAGTTGCAATTTAACTCAAATTAACAATCCCTCAAAGAATAAAATTCAGAGATCCTTCATATCTAATAATTCAGAGTGAATTTGTCATTCTGTATGTGGTCTGCTTGACAATTTGCATTGATATTTGATTGAATTTATTGATCTATCTATTTGCATATATTCTTAAAAATATATTGTTCAATCTCAGAGAGTAAATAAGGGATATAATAATAATACTTATACTCATACTATTAATGTAATTATTTAAATTAGTAATATATCTTATTTATAAGTAGCGATAATCGTGTGAAAAGGTCTGCTTTCAAAAGAGAGTGGGATCTTTCGTGGATGAAATTTTCAAACACTTTTACTTCTTGTTGGAAATCCTGATCTATTTAGGAAAATTATATTCAAAAACATCGAAAAGTGTCCTTGCGTCCCTCTCAGTGAGCAAGACAGGAATTGATTTTCACTGATTTTGTATATAGATGCATAACCCCAATCTTCCTTTTATTGAATCTTTTAAATCTCTTTTTTTTTGCAAGAGTGTACTGAGAATTGAATAATTTTGTCGGAAATATTTACATTATGAGGGACAATACATCAAATTGATCTGGATGTCATGGCCGCTAATACTGAATAAACTAATTTATTTACTACATCTAATATATTATATAACTATTATAAACTAAGGCAGGACGCATGCATTGACTTTTCCACAGATGATATTTTTTAAAATGATTCTTTGTCATTTCTGAAACAGTTTACACGTTGCACTCCTCATATTCGCATATAAAAACACCCTGATTCTAATAATCCTCGAGAAAACAATAACAATTCCGTACTAACTTCTTTTTTATCGTTGTCGATTGTTTATTCTCTTCTCGGGTATACGAAACCCATGTAACAAACGAATAATTAGTAATTTTACAATTATACGAGTTGAAGATGGCATAGTGAACCTGACATACTGTGACGACTAGTCACATTGTATCCTCATTTCGACATAATGATTAGATTCAAAAAAGATATAGTGATGGATATGAGAGAAATATAGTGCCTCTAAAAAGCTCCTGTTACGCAAGGGTGGATATTTTTCGATTTGTAATGTCTGATGAGTGCCTGATCTCGTTCTATAAATCATTGAAAGTGACATCGTATTTTGGTGAAGTTTTATGTCAGAGCTCAGAGAGCCTCCAAGTATATTACAATTTTCGGAAAAGCGAATTATGAATACAACGTGAGTGAATATGTGCTTGCAAATCTCTCTCACGTTCAACCGACGCGACCCACGCATGGAATTGAGTTAGTGAGTAAATATTGATTCCGAGCGCATCAAGTTCCGAGGCCATTAGTCCTGTAAGTGTAGTGCACATTATAGCTCAGGAGAGGTCGGTGTTCGATCCCCGTCGGAACGTGATTTTCTGAAACATACCTACCCATCGGCTTGCGGATTACCCTCACGCAGATATCTCCCGAAGCGAGAGACACTACCCCACAGGATCAAGCACTGAGCTTTCGACTGGTCTTCCGATATATCTGATAGTGTATTGCGAGCAAATGTTGTGTACGTGGGCGAGCAAAAGAGAGGACAAGATGTGAAAGGAAAGATCGCACGCGGTGCGTGTCCCGTTTGTTTGGATAATGCTCTGGTATTCGTCAAAGAATCCAACGAAAAATACTGATCAAAACCGATAACTAGAATTCTTCTTGAGAGGCTGAATTCGTCCTAGCCACATAGAGAATGTCGAAAATCTTCGAGACTCAGTGAACAATATTTCAGAGGTCAAGATAATGCGATTGAGCTATCGCAACGTCACACTGGAAGTGTTTCACGATAAACATCCTCTTTCCCGACTGAATTTGCCACCGTCATTGAATTAAAAGCATTACTTTTCTGCCGAAGTTGCTTCGAAATCAGGCATTGTGTTTCTCAATAATATTTTTAAGAACTATGATTTACTTGTCTGCGATCGATGCTTCTGATCTTACATTCGTCTCTTACGTATTTCAGTCAAGTCCTAATACCTACGCCATTTTTAAGCAATTTTTATGGCGGGTGTTGTTTCGATTTTTCAATTGCTTATATTTCACGTAAATTTACAAGAAAAGTAGTTTCATTTTCGAAAACTTATGCATGATTTTATTTAAAGATCTGCCTTTCAAGAGCAGTTTTCTTTGAGAAAAACCTATTTGCAATATTGTAGCTATTATATGAATCCGAAAAAATTGAATCCGAAAAAACTTTCTCAATTTTCAAAAATCCAAAAAAGTCAATGAAAGTAAGTCCTGCGCTGTTTTTAAGTATCCAGTGCTACATCAGAGAAAATAATTTAATCAAAAAAATTTGAGAATTTTTTTAGAAATTTTGAAAATGTTTCGAGGCGTATTGTAAATAACTATCAAAATCCAAATATTCGTTTGAAACTCCCAGGCCCTTGAGTTCTTCCAGATCGATTTTTTAACAACTTTACTTTCTATCTATTCAATCCACAGATTTTACAGAGATTACCATAAGTTAATGCTACAACTGGGTTAGGGTAGAGGCAGGCGAGGAGTTCATTTAGTCGAAATTCCCTCTTACTTGATGACGTTTCTCTTAACTTAGTGTTTGGATTTTTTAAGATTTGTTTTGAATTTGTGATGTTCTATTGTTTAATGTTATGTTTCTTTATTTAATATTTTTTTGTATTTAATTTGCTTTCTTAATGAATCGTTTTTGGCAGGCTTAATTTATCCTTGGGATACCTTGAAATATTTTTGATGTCTTCTGCTGAATGTCCTAGATTAAATTTTAACACACTCTGCATTTCATGGTTCCCCGAAAAATGTTAGTTGAAGACTTCTGATGTACGTATTCAAGATTTTTTATTTTAATTTCGTTTCTAATTTGTCTCTTTGACACGTACCATGGTGCTTTAATTATTCATCTTAAAAATTTATTTTGAACTATTCGTACTTGGATTTTCTCTGGGTTATGTTTTGCGGCTCCACCCCAGACAGGGCAAGCTTTAGTAAGTGATGGTCTAATAATGGATTTGAATAACGTTGTCCCATATTCTATGATTATTCTGGAGGGGATATTTACGAGTGGATATAGTTTTGCTATTTTCACATATGCCGAGATCGATGAGAGAATATCATTTTTGGAGAAAATCGTCTGTAGGCTTTTCACGCTACCTTTAACCTAAGAGGGGCGGACATTTTGCCATCAACAAATTTTTCTATATCAAGGATTCATAAAACATGGATTCGGATTACACAACCTGTTAGAGGAAATTTGACAAGAGTTATCGCGTTTTGGAGATCATGGCCCCACAATTCGAGTTTTTCAGTTCAAAAATTGCGGTTTTTGCCGCAGAATTATAGTTTATTCTGTACTACGTAGGAAGTATGCGAGAAAGTAATAACGATATATCCGATTGATGTGGGAATCGTCGCAGTGTGTATTCACCTCTGTGTTTTGATTACTTTGTACAAACTAGTTGTTTTCTCTGGCCATGACTCCTTTGTGGTACGTGGCAAAGTGTGATGTGGCAAAATAATACTTTCCAATCAATAACCAGTGAAGTTGAGTGCTTGTTTCCATGCAGAAAAGATATTTGCGTCTCTTGATATGCACCTCACTACTAATTTAAACAAGTGGGGAAAAATCTAGTGTCAAAACGTAATACTTGCTTGTATGAATTTTTAGTTTCTGGCCACTTAAATCTACGTTTTTCGTCGTTAACCTTCATTTATACAGGAAATACTGAAATAATATATTTTTTGGCTTCTGAACTCTAAATACTACAAACAAACTACTTTCTACCTTACACTCAATCGTCATAAACACCTTAGATTTCAAAAAATCAATAATAATATTATTACAATCAGTATGTGCCTATCAGTGGGTTACGTTACTACTCGGATGACACATTTCCTAAACAGCAAAAATTTATTTATTAATTTTTCTTTCACAAATATCCTATATAATTACAAGAAATTGGTAGTAGTGTTTTCATTTTTCAGTTAATATATTTTCATTGTATGCCAATGCAATTGTTAATTATTTGATTTTTATTGTCATCATTTCATATAATCTCTACAATCAAATTTTCTGATTGGATCTGAACTCATTAACCTCGGATTACCGTCTATGGTTTATATTACGGATGTTACAAAGTGAAAATGATCGTACGTTTTGATAATTCGATTAATGATCAGTCAACTGTCCTTTCATTGTATATACCACCGAGCAAGTCGTTCACCGATCCGCAGTGTGACCAGAAATTCCTGCACTGTAGCAGAAACCAGTTCTGACTGCAGTCATACCGAGGTGCGAATATACATAAACATATATGTAAATGGCTCGAGTTTTATTAAAATAACAATCAGCATATATCGAACGGGGAGTGAGATTCTCGGTCAGTCTCTTATTGTGGTTGGCGCAAGTGTAATATCCCGACACGCCGGTAGGTTGCAGCACGAGAGCGCGACGGCTGCGCCGCGTATCAGACGTATGATGAACGTCGTGCGTCTGTTCTGACTGTAGCACCAACTTCGAACGCCAGGTGCCATGCAGATTGCCCTATGGCAAGACTCATTGAGTGAAATGACTTCATATCGAGTTTTTCTTTCGCACTTGGACAGATCGGAGTTTCGACCAATATATTTCGTGTCGATTGCTCGAAAAAGATTTAAACCGTTGAAAAGTGGGAGTCAAGTTACAGCGTGAATTAAGCAGACTTACAAAAACAGTGTTTTATGTAAATTAGTGCTGAAAAATGTCTATGAAAGAGTGATTGATGTGAGAAAAGATGATTACATAATTTTGGAAAGTATATTTTTTACATCGATTAGCAATATGATTAGCCTGATCAATATCTAAGGTATATTTTAGAACCGTGTTTAACGGCCATCACTCTGGTATGATTATATTGACGCGAAATCTTAATATGCCAATGAAACAGAGTAGAAAATAGTTTGTTGCCGTTTTTCCACAGTTCTATGTGTAAAATTGTGTCAAAAAATGTTAAGGAGAATAGCTGCGGGTCAGAGATTACGTATATAATTGCTATTATTTAATTAGCTATTTTGTTTAGTAGCCTAAAAAAGTTTAACGCATTTTCTCTGAGTGATTAGATGATTGATTGACTGGTGATTCCGCACGTCTCAACTGCTAAGATCATTAGTCCCGTAAGTGTAGAGCAGGTTTTCATCGCGGGAGATGATGATCTTCCCCCGCTGGATGGCGAGATCCGGCTTTGACCTACATCGACTTGCGGGGATCTTCCCAGTTTGGTCTCTTCGGCGAGACACCGGCCCAGCCGAGATAAGCTTCCGACTTTCTAGTAAATTGTGATAGTGTAGTGCATGTAAATGTGGGTATGGAATGAGGATAGGACAAGGAAGCGGAAGGGGAGATTGCGCCCGCTCCGTGGCCCGTTTCGTAGGGTACTATTCCAGTATTCTTCTGATATTCATCGAATAAACGAAGGGAAAGTGCCGATCAGAACATCCGATTGCTAGAATTATCCACCAGTAGTAGTGTTTTGTGCTAATAATGATTACATTATTTATATTTCAATGTCTTTTTTTTCATTCAGAGTCTCGAATTACTGAGCATGCACTGATAGTACGTTAGCATTAATTCTTAGTCATATAGGGAGAAGGCGGCAATTTTAAAAATAAGGCATGGACATTATTTTTTTTACCTTCGTTCTCCCTCTTTCAATCATTCATTATTTTCTACAGTATTGTGTTGACTTTCATGGATATTTGTTATTGAAGACAAATCATGTCATTTACAATTTATTTGAGTATGTAGTCTCTGCGACCATGTTCCGAGGCGGGAGGCAAAGCCGACTTCTGTTTAGTTTCTCATATCGCAGCTAGATGTCTCAGTGGTACCAACATCATGATTGCTCTGCTCGAAAAAAAACAAAACAAAGCGACTCCGAAGTAGTAAAAGGTAGTCAGTTTAAACATTCTTAAACATTTCAGTACGAAAGTAGTTAAGCAAACAGATAATGTGGAGATAAGTTGGAAGTAAAGACTATCAACCAAATTCGCGTATATACATTCCCTGACACTTCCATGATATTCTGTCATTGTTTCCATGACACTGTTTCTTATAATAATGTGATTTTGATTCATATTCATCCATGATATATTTTACAAATTGCAATTAATTTCGTAACTGTTCGAGCAATACTAACTCCGTATATAAAAGCCGAGTAAGAATTAAACCAGGAAAAACCGGTTTATCTGAAAAGTACGTAATAAAAAAAATATATTCTCCAAGTTCCATAATTGAAGAACGTATTTCCAAAATGACGTATCTGAGTGAAACACAATTTTTCAGGAAGAAAAAATATTTAAATTCTCCGCTATAGTTCTAGATAGTATTCAACAATTTTCGGATGGCGTTTAACATAGGAACATAATTTTGTAGCACAATGTTTTGGCAGCATGATTCAAAAGCGTCTGAAGAATATGTTGATACGTTAAACTAGAAAATGAATGAAAATGAAGACGTGCCACTCTGGAAGTAAACTCTTCAGTTTATATGACTAAAAATATTCTTCAGTAAATACCGGTTTTTCAGCTAATATCCAAATCCTGAGTTGTCCATGGTTCCCTGATTTCTCGTGACCAATCTGAGGCAATGTGAGTAAGAGCATTGCAGTTCAACATATATGGCCTTGTTTTCACCTTTACGCAATGCGGAAACAATGCAATTTGCAAGTGCAGTTTATCCTGTCGCATCAGCGAGCGTGTTGACTCTTATCGGTCTGCTGCATCGTCAATATGGTCGATGCAGTTCATAAGCCATATCGGTCAATTCGGTCGTATCGCTTATAGTGGGCAATTAGGCGGTATAGCTTGCATCAATCAATTGCGTCGTACCTCGTCATTCCTACACTGAACTCGCTTCGATCACATTTCCCAATTTTCAATTCCACAAACGTTCGGATCAACATTGATTAAGAGGCACTTCCCTGCTTCATTTTGCCACTGGCTACGCATTGTAAAATATTATTTCAGATTTCTTTCGTAAATGGTCCAAATTCTAAAATAATCGTTTGCTTCGAGTAATTTTACAAGAGAGCTATCAGATATTCTGAGACGAGATGTGTTTACTACATACGCTATGTGATCAAAAGTATCCGGACACGTCCAAAATCGAGTTATGGTGTGGTCGTGTTTTTCATGGAGGGGGCTTGCACCCCTTGTTGTTTTGTGTGACACTATCATGGCAGAGCCCT
The DNA here is from genome assembly GCA_017312745.1 of Gryllus bimaculatus. Classification (NCBI taxonomy): domain Eukaryota; kingdom Metazoa; phylum Arthropoda; class Insecta; order Orthoptera; family Gryllidae; genus Gryllus; species Gryllus bimaculatus. The sequence continues at coordinate 8,531,943 of BOPP01000034.1, forward strand.
ACGTTGATGTTTTAAACACTTTCTTGCTTCCCATTGTTGAAAAGCGATTCGGGGATGGCGATTGCATCTTTCAACACCGAGTACCTGTACACACTGCACGGCCTGTGGCGGAGGTGTTACACGACAATACCATCCCTGTAATAGACTGGCCTTCACAGAGGCCTGACTTGAATCCTATCGAACACCTTTGGGATGTTTTGTAACGCCGATGTCGTGCCAGGTCACACCGATCTACATCGATACCTCTCCTCAGTGCAGCACTCCGTGAAGAATGGGCTGCCATCCCCCAAGAAATCTTCCAGCACCTGATTAAAAGTATGCCTGCGAGAGTGGAAGCTGTCATCAAGGTTAAGGGTGGGCCAACACCCTATTTAATTCCAGCATTATCGATGGAGGGTGCCACAAACTGGTAAGTCATTATCAGCCTCGTGTCCGGATACTTTAGATCACACACTGTATCTCGTCTCGTATATATCTTCTCTGAAACATTAATTCATTTGATGAAAGCATTGAGCCTTAGTCCATGCTCGTTTCTGAAAACTGCAATACATTTGACCTTCCTGAAAAGAATACGTAATCGGTTAACAAGTTACTGCATCTACTTTACATCATAAATACAAGTAAATTCAATATTGAAACAATGATGTTGTTAGAGAAAAGTTTTGATTAATGTTGTAGTACCCTTTATGACCATCAATATAAGAAATGTAGGTGCCAGATTTACTGGTGTTGGGCGAAATGAGGACATACTATTTGTTTATGAATATGTATGTATATAAATATACGTCATATTAATATCTACGTTAATAAAAATATGTACTTAATAGTTTTTACCACATTTCAACCGATACCTGTGAATCTCCAAACTGCAGGACTTTTAATACATTACGCGATCCTGATTTTGCGCAACCGACGTCAGCGAAAGATAGTTTTATCATTTTCCCCAAGACGCACTTCTCAATGCGCTGGCATGATATATTGCCAACTTTATAAAATTTGTATGGAAGTGAGTAGATAGATGGACAACGCGCTATAAAAATGGCACGGCGTCATATAAAAAAAGTTATTGAATAGTCCAAATTCATTTCATAGTCCAAATTCATTTCAAAAGAAAATATTTTAATTCTCAGATAAAACCTCTTCAAATTATCACCTATTAAGTTTCCCCGAATCTCAAACAATTACGAGAATTAGCGAGACAAAATGGGTTTCTTATTCGTAAAAATTCTCAACCGAAATTTCTAAAGCTACCTTTTTACGAATAATTTAAATTGAAAAGTTATACACTAATTGACACTATTCCGAATCTCAGTTTTATAACACTACCAGGATTTAGATAAATTAAGCGACCTGAAAGATAGTTATTTATACAACACATGACATAAAATTTCTGCATTACTGGAACAAAAAATAAACATCTTTCCTCTTAGTAATTTACTGTAAATATCTTGTTCAGCAATTTTTTAAAAAAACTTTTATACGTTTTCTCTAACTTCATCACTCATAAATGCACAGTTTGCATTGGATTCAATGGAATATCAAGCTCAATCAAGTACGAATAATTTGCTAGTGATTTGCCAATTATGTGATAATCTCTATCGGCTAAAGAAATAACTTCAAGTTGTAACACATTCATAATAAGTGTAAATGACTTGGGCGGGGGATAACATAAAGTTATTTTTAGATGTAAAAAAAGTAAAGTAAAATAATGTAGTACTATAAAGGGAAAATCGAGGAGATATTAAATGAAACTGTTTAAAAACTTACGTAAAATATGCTATGTTTTGAAGTGAGACATGAAGCCATGAATCTTGAAATATTTATTTATGTCTGCAGCTAATTGTGATGTTATACTTTTCGTGAAATAATGTTCAAAACATAAGCATTTTATTAAAACGTATTTGTCTGAATATATTTTCATATTGTAATTTTATAACAAAATCTGAATGGCATTGAAACCACATTTACCTATCGTTTAGTTTACATAATAAATGGTAATCAACTCTGATCCGTGGAACACTAATCACAGTGAATATGCATATTAGAAGGGGAAATGTCCATTAAAAACAGCTTATGAATAGACATTGGTTCAAATTATATTTCGTAATTTATAAAATATTTTAATTTTTTTCTTTTGCATATTTAAATACTTTACTGTTTACTGAAATTTTATTTTCACTTAAGTGAATACTTACCATTTCAACATTAGGCTGAGATAAAAAATTGTTTTCTGACAATGAGCGTGAGAATGTTAAGGTACTTAATACACAATGCTGTGGACTGTTGAGAAGATATTGGTATTGAAATAGATACACATGTATGTCATCTGTCTCAATAATTTCATTTCATTTGAATGCTGATTACCTTTCAGTGCTTCAGCTCTCCGGTCAGTGAAAGAGGCTTTGATCAGTGGTATTTTATTCCCCCTCCATATTTCTCTTGTAATGTATGAAAATGAACAACACAATTTTGATTTCGCAACATATGCTTTGTTTAGAGATCGTAAATCCCATAGGTTTCTATCACATTTAGGGTACAAACAATATTATGTAATTTATTTATTTTTTACTCATAGATGCAAATATAAGGAGTAATGGCTTACTGAACATGAACAGTGATAGGAGAAGCACTGTACTATTATAGATTACACAATGATATAATAATTAAAAATGAAAATAGATCCTCATATTCAGAAAATAAATAATGCGTTCTATATACTGAAGGCAACGATATGTACTCTCTGATAAGAAATTTACGGGCGGAATTGTATGAAAATAGCGTATTTATACGCATTTGATTTTAAGATCAAAATTGCCACATCGTGGTCAAACGTCGCAAATCGCACTGTTTGTCTCATTGGACAGATGATGTAATCCTATTGACAGCAAGGCCACACGGGTATTACCTCTAATTACCGTGCCGTGACGTCGATGCGTCTAGCTAGATCCACTGAACCCTCTAGAAATTCCCAAGGGATGTGCGCACCCATTGCTAGCAACGACGAACAAATAAGCAGCCACTGATGCATCCGGCAATTGACTAGCATTCCATACGCTCCTGGCTTGTGCCGCCGCCACGTCTATCATTATTCACGTAATTTAGTTTATGCTGACAATTTGTGCAATATCGGATTTCCTCTAAGTCCAGTTAATAGATGTATCGTAAATACGTTGACAGGAAACAGTAATCTCTTTGTGTCAGAAACGTATGAATAATTGAATCGGTCATGAAAATTTTCGGACACTTCAGCGACATTTGATGTCTTCCGCCGTGAGTGCTCCCACCTCTGAAGTGTCATTAACTCATCCGGTTATTCTAACTAGCACCCATTGGTTTGGCACATGTTTAAAATTACAGTGTGTTAATGTATTGACGTAAAATTGAAAATTAATGTTTATTTTCCGAAAAAAAATTATTTCGGCAAAAATTATTTTATAAAAAATTTAAAGTGCACTACTTTATTGATCAGGAAGGGCATTAAGTATCTTTAAACCTGCATCATTTATATTTAAAATTATTTTTTTAACCACTAAATTTACATTGTGTAATGTCTTGCAATTCTCAAGGCAAATTTTGGCTGTATAATACTAAAGCATGGTTATACGTATATAATCTTCATGAGTATTAAATTTAAGAATGTAAATCTAACACTTGAAAAGAAAAACAATGAACCTGCGCCTAAAATATCTATTGTATAATGAATCTTACAATAATTATGACATTTTCTAAACTTTAGATGTAAGTTCGCCGAGGGAATGACACAGACATCGTCTTTTTTACCTCCAGAAAACATATTTGATGACCTATTAATATTTCGATTAATTAAACACATAACAATTGAGATTTACATTTCATTAAGAATCTTTATTTTTTATTTATTTGTATGTAGTTTTGAAAGTTAAATGCAATTTTCACAATAATTCATTTAGCACAGGCGTGCAAAAGGCCAGCAGATAAAACAGAAGATTTATACCACTTTCAAGTTAACATTATAGATTTGAATTTATTCAGTCAAACTAACAGTAAAAACTAAATGTGACGTAGGGGGGGGGGAACATTATCTGAGCACGTTTTCTTGAGTTCCAGAATGCTTTCTCGTCATTTTAACTATGAATAGTTGAAAGAGGAGTAAAAGTTTAACATAAATAAATAAAAATAAATTTTAAAAATCAATTTTAAAGCAATATTTGAAAAATAGTCATTTTTGTTTCTGAGTTATAGAAAACTTATTTGCATCGGTACACGAATTGCAAGTATGATTTTTCTGCATTGCTAAAAAAATAGCAACTCGCCCTTACCTCTACCCTTACCATTACAAGCAAAAAAAAGTTCAACCAAACGTGCGCATAGTAAAACTACATTTACGTCCAGAAGCAAAACATGGGCCATCTCAGCATTTGCTCAATGTTTCAGGGAAAGTGGACAAAAACTTGATCGAGATGGGACGGATTGATGAATATTTAATAGATGTAAGATCTTTCTGTTACTCTAGCAACCTTGATTAAAATCGAAAATTTAAAATGTTCATTACAGTTTTTAGTTTTTAAAACTTTCGCAATATAATTAAAATAAAAACTGTACAAAACTGGTATATATGATGTAACTGTAATTAAGGCTCTCGGAATAGTATCGGCAGATCTCAACCAATCGAAATTTGAATTAAATTGTGACAGTAAACTCCTGCCATCTACCTTCCGCATGCTGAAGTATCAAATGAATTGGAATGTGCTCAAACTTCTCTACGTGATCATGGCGAACGTTTTAGCAGAAGTTGAATAGAAAATGCAGTACAACAAAAGGAAAAGAAAGTGAAATTCAAATACTTGCTGAAAATTCTGGTATATTATTTATAATATAATTATGTGAAGCAATAATTATTAGAAGAAGAAATATATGATTTTTATTTTCTTTTTTTGAAGGTTCTAGTAGAAGGACTATCGTTAGACGTTATAACAATGATGATGAAGGAAAAGATTATTTGGCATGATAAACAATACTTTTGCTTATTGTATTATGGACTGAACTGATAATGTGTTTCAAATCTTTTGCCTGGTTTATATTATTTCATTGTTCACTTATTGTTTTCATATAAGTCATATATTTGCAGTATTTAAGATAAGTAATACACAAATAGTTAACAGGCTGAATTACAGCACAGTAATTTAAACACCTACCTCTGATAAAGAATAACAAATTTCATCAGTTTTACATGAGGGTTTGCAGCCAAAAGACATTCAGCAGCGCGCATATCCTAAATGTCTATCTAAAAACGTATTGAATGTATTTACAGATTATGATATACGAAAGAAAACAAAAATTGTTTTGTCAAATTAATGGTTTAACCTGACATTCAAATTGATGAAAGTTTTTCGCATTGTTAAGTTTACATAATGAATATAATCTGCTTTAAGAAGCGTACTGATCTCTGGTAATGCCAGAAGTAGGGTAAAAGTTCTGGACGACGCATTTCAGATATGTATGATGCAGAAAAAGTCACGCATATAAATGAGAAATATTAATCATTAGATTTGATAGAGACGCGTAGGTGTACATAGAAAACATAAATGTCAACAAAGGTAGTAAATAGATTTACGATACATATTTACACCGCTCTGAAAAGTATTCAGACAGATTACTTATGTCTGCATATAAAAATATGTAAATATACAAAATTCAATGAAAATGGATTTTTGGTTAATATAGCAAATCAGCATCTCTAATTATCCTGTACTTAAATAATGTTATTATTTATTCACTTACATATGTGCGTTCAGAAGCCAATCTGACTAACTCCATTTTTCTTAAAATTGTGAATAATAACATGGCTGTGTTCCTCAAGTAAATATGTGTCAGTGGCAAAAACGGCGAACTCCACATTTAAATGGTTTGCCGCTGAAACGCGTTAACAGCTCTCGCAAATGAATATTTTACCAGTTGTTTCGGTGGTCAGTGTGATTAACTCCTTGGCTCCCTGACAGCCGAAGTTTAACCAAACTATTTTGAACTGAACTGTTTCGTGTTTTCCAAGTGTTTGCATGTGTGGTATATTTTGTTTACTTTCTTCTTTCAATCAAGAACTTGCAATAATACCAAACATAAAATCATGTTCTCTGACTCAAACGGCGGTCAAATCCGCAACATCAAAGTTATTCTCTCATGAAATATCTGTTAAATAAGAGTGTTTGCATTGAAACCATTGACTTGCGGTTCTTTGTACCAGAACACAGTTAACTTCAGAATGCTTGAGATTTTTCCTTTATTGAAAAAGAGCAAAAACTAGTAGCCACATCTTTTCTCTAAGGGATTGGTGTAGTATAATTCTTGGCTCTAGGAAAGTAAATAAGTATTTCCTCACCTAAATGAACTGCAAAGACTACCATTCGACAGAAAACTTAGAAAAATGTATGACCAACAGGAATAAAATTGTCGAAAGTGACTGGCAATGAGATGGATCTGGATCGAGATGGATCTGGATCGATCGACTATCAAATACAAAACTACATTCTTACCAGAAATGAAATTTTGAAAAAATAATATCCAAAAGAAAAATGGAAACTCGTCCTTTGGAAAGTCTAGCTAATATCCCACAAGATCAGCTTTATAGGACGTCAAGACCGATCTCTAGGCCTCTTAAAGATCATAGGCCTCTTGAAGTTCTTACCTGCTATTCATCACCACTCGTATAAAAACATGGACTGCAAGTGGTATCGTTCAAGAAGAACCTCCCAACGATGACGACTGCATCACTTACCGAGAATAGAGCCAATGAACACATTTCTATGTGTATCTCAGGCAATTTTTATTTTATTTCAAGTAATGCTTAATTACTTACAATAATACTGGTAACTTTTTCTAGTGATATATATTTGTTCTGGGCGTATTTTTTAATAAAATAACTTAATAATTACTACTTAATAATAATAATAATAATAATAATAATAATAATACTTAATAATAAATTACTTAATAATTACTTAATAATAAATTACTTAATAATTACTAAATAATAAAGAGTTTAAATATTCTAGAACGGTATAGTGAGACATGGGGACTAAAAGTAAACATTCAAAAAACGA
>BOPP01000034.1:8545889-8567744 GCA_017312745.1 Gryllus bimaculatus
CAGCGCACACGACAGCCGCCACATCCTGCGGCAGAGACGCGCCTCCAATCACCCCTCTGCCTCTCATTGCAAAATGTCTGCGGCCACACCCTTGCCTTTACAGCGGTTGGACCGGGATTTCCGGGAAAACTTTTCTGCAGTACAACGGTTTCTATACAGTTGGAGCCTATACTGACGTACACGAAGAAAAATTATATTTATTTTAACAATGCTATTCAAAGCATTAGTTTATATTTGTGTACTATAATTTTAAAAAGACGTAATATTATTTTAATAAGTATTGTACTTCGGCTTCTACGTCAACGACCCATCTCGTTCAGGTTTTCGTCCAGTTTCCCTGCCCCGTTGAGCAAATGCAGAGGTGGTCTCTTGTTTCCCGAGTATTTTCGCTGAACACAAATGTAGATTCACTATGCGTATGTGTCGTCGAGCATTCCTTTTGCTAATTGTGGTACAAGTAGATCCGGGGATATTCGAGGTAATTATTTTCTTAGTATGACTAACAATCAAATCTGTAGTTCTTTTACCGATGCTCATAATGAATAATATGGATAAAAATTAGTAAATACTCCAAAGCAATTGTTCACGAGTACAAGTAGGAACTGCTACTTCTCATAACCAATTACATATTTTCATATGAATAAAAAGTTTCGTAAAACTTGGAGCATTTGCTTCTCTCTCTGAGTAATTGCTCACTAACTGATTTGTTGCGATTGGGCGATTTTCGTATGTTTTGTTTGTGTACGTTACCGCGCGACACACATGGCACGTCGGAAATCTTCCATCATTCATTCACTCACTCATACGTTCACAGTTACTTACCTACACAGTTTCTCGAAATAAGAGCAATTACTCACGTCTTTTATTCATACTGTTTGAAGCAATTGCTTTGAAAACTCAAAAAAGAAATAATCACTCATTTTTATTCACATAACCCAATGTTTTTCGGCAAGATCTAGTTTTCAAACGTTGCTAACCTCGCTTTGTTCATACTGTCATTCATCATTCAACCAATTATTATCAATATGAGAGGAAGAGATTATGTAGTTCAAGAAAATGCGCTAATTGTGCTTCTTCCCCATACTTCACATACACGTGTCACTGTTCTTAGATAAATTGATTTGAGTTCTTTCATTTTGTCAAAGTAGAGTCTCGGAGAGACCGAATTAGTTAGGGAGCTAGGTGAAATTCTGACATTGTCTAGAGGAGCATTCTAGCAATCAATTGCTGTGATCGTTGATTTTCCGTAGTGTCTCCTATTAATACCAGACGAGTGCCGAACCAGAACCCTATTAAATTGAATACAGACCGCTCGCGACCTTTCCTACCACATTCTTGTTCACTTCTATCCCCTTACAGGCATATATAAACGATATGCCCTCGTCTATTAAAAACGAAAGAACGGTTCTGTTTGCCGATGACACGAATGTTCTTTGCAAATAAACAACAACAAATGTTACTATTTTAGAAGTTTCCAATTGGTTTTGTAATAACAAATTAATAGGTAACGAAAAAAGTTTCAATGCATTTTTGCATTTCAAATCAGCAATTGCATGCTCTATTGAAAATGAACAATATGCAATTAGTTGATGTTCAGGTAACAAAATTTCTAGATCTTTCAATTCAGTCCAACCTCAAATGGAATGTACATATAACAAAATTACACTAAATTAAGTTAATTATGTTACGCATAATTCTTGTAAATTCTTTGAGCCTTCATGCAGCTCGTTGCGGGTATTTTGCAAATGTACATTCCCGCCTGAGATATGGAATACAGTTTTGGGGAAACTCAACATGTAGTTCTCAGATCTTAAGATTACAAAAGAAAATTATTAGAATAATGAAAAAATGCCCGTGATCCCTAAAGGCCTCTCTTCGGAATCTTACCATTGCCTTGCTTATTTATTTACGAATCTGCAATCTTTTGTCCAAACTGGCTTACTTAATTGCGGGAACATATTTTCATGCCATACTGATATTTATGATTACAACACACGTCGTAGAAATCACATTCATCAAGTGTCAGTATCAACAGCTCACTACCAGAAATCCACATACATGTACGTTACTTTACAACGCATTGCCAGATGGCATTTTATGGCCAGATGGCATTAAACATTTGTAGTCAGTACACAAATTTAAGTTAAAATTAAAATCAAAATTCTGCTGCAAATCTGTTTCTATACAATTCGAGACTATACTGATTATCAAAAAGAAAAATAATGTTTATTTTAACAAAACAGTGATTATAATGAATTAGTTTACGTTTGTATTGTTTTTTTAAGACTTAATATGCTAGTAACAAATACTGTACTTCAGTTTCTGGGTCAATGGCCCCCATCTCGATCAGGTTTTTGTCCAGTTTCCCTTATCTATTGAGCAAATGCTGAGATAGCCCCGCGTTTTGCTTCTGTACGTAAATGTATCTTCACTATGCACACGTATTGTTGAACTCTCCTTTTGCTTGTAATGGTAGGAGTAGAGAAGAGGGGAGTTACTATTTTGTTAGCAATGCAGAAAATGCATACTTTGCAATTCGTTTACCGATGCAAATAAGTGTTCTATAACTCGGAAACTAAAATGTCAATTTTTTCAAATATTGCTAATCTCACTATTTTTAAAATTTATTTTTATTTATGTTAAACTTTTACTCATCTTTCAATTATTTATAGTTAAAATGACGGGAAGTGATTCTGGAACTCAAGAAAACGTGTGCAGATAATCTTGTCCCCCATACGTCACATACAGTTTTGATTGTTTTTTTTTTTTTGACTAAATAACTCTAAATCTAAAATCAGTTTTCCCCAACCATTTGTACAGGCTGGCTCAGAATAGGAGTTATAAATTCTAGGTCATGTAGTGGAGTCGAAGATTCAATTTTTGCCACTGAATATATGATGGAAAATTTCATACAACAGAGTTACACATGTTTGCCTCTAGTTGGTAGACACCCCTGATTGGGGTGTTTCGTGAGACGCAAATTTGGACGCTCCATTTCTTTCTTGGAGGATACTGTCAATGGAGGGTAACTAGGAGCGTTTGCAAGAACCCAGGCGCGGGTTGTCAGAAATTTTCGTAGTGTAAGTCCGTGGTGAAGTTAAAATTTACACTTTTAGAACAATTATTGTGTTCGCATGTATCCACCTTGGATATATTAAATCTCGATTATCAGCGCACATTGATAAATACTATCAAAATGATATACTAAGATCTTAAGTTTGAACTTTTCTTCTGTCTCAAAGTAATTAAAGTCGCCGTAGCCGTCTAAGAGGAGTTAGCCGACGAGGAGAGTTTCTTAGAGCCGACGAGGAGAGTACTATACTATCGACTAAGGTTGCGTTTTCCAAAGATATGTAGGATTGATTGAGCACCTGAACAACACCAATAGTTGGTAACATTGTTACTCAATGCAGCATTACTATCTTATTAACACTTGATTGTAAATTAAGGGGAAAGTTGAAGCCATCTGGTTATTTTTATGCACTTAAATGTGTATTATTCTGATAAATCGTAATGCAGACACTCTACTTGTAAATGGAGTTTATGGACTTAGTTTCCGAGAATTATTACAAAAATACAAGTTATGGAGAGATAATGAATGTCTTTGTGAACAGACAGCATAGTTTTCCAGAATATTAGTGTAGTTATTTTTTTAACATTTGGCGAATAGTGCCTTGAAGTATTGGAGTGAGTTATATGTTCAACATACTGGGAGTTAAAAAAGAGGATTGGTTTTGGCAGATTCAATTATGAAACGCAAGTAATATACACCTCGCTTCATAAGCAACGTGTCTATTACATCTGTGTGTACTTTTAGCCACATCAGTGTGGCTAATCTCGTCAGAATAATTCTGCAGTCGAAAAGACTAACGCTAATGATGTTGTTCTCAGTATTGATGTCTGGGGCCTATGTGGTGAACACAGTACTTGTGTTAGACTACCGCTATATAATCCCGAAAGCTTTAATTTTTATTCAAGATTCTCAGAGACCGATTTTAAACTGTTTCTCTGTAATGGCACAACCTGTAACGGGTCTAAGGCCTACCAGTGACATCACGGCTTTGCGGTCATGGGTTAAGGGGTACGTGTGGTTAGCACATAGACATCCCTACGCCATTTGTGTATAAACATGCTTTCTTTTTTATATTTATTCGCTCAGTTTATCACTATACTCCTAAATTTTTCTGGGGTTCCAGGCAATATCGCACGTTCTTGAATTTGAAAAATAAGCAGAATTATTTGTACCAATTATAACAATTCATAAGAATTGTAAGAAACCCTCTGATACATTTGAAACAATGAGGTTAGTTAATAAAATATATTCATTGCAAAATTCTAGAGTGGCCATATATGGGAGAATTATCATTAACAACCCCTTTAGTATTTAAATATGAAAACAAAAAACTATTTTTCGTTGTGTCACTTCTGACAGTCTATCTTGTCTCGAACATTTTTCATACGACATTTGATCGAGTTTTGAAACACGCATAGTAAATTCCCATTGAAATGAAAATATATTATCAACACAACGATAAATTCTCACTCACAAGCAGGCGTTTATTGCTCTCTGGAAATATGACGCTCTCATCCCAGTGACAGTTTTGAGAGGCGTTCTATCTGTTGCTTGTATCATACAATATCCAACATTACAATGTAAGTACTAGAGTCGAATACAATGTAATGCAGTGTAGTGCATAACATTGCAGGGTTCATAAATTATCAAATACATATTTTTTGCTGTGTTGCTTGGGGTAAAGCGCAATAGTATGATGATTGACTGCGATTGCTCTAGCAGTCAGTGTCTATACAAGCTTCTGAGCTTTAGGAAAATTGCTTTGGTGCGTGTTGATAAATCGTTTCTGGTGGCACGACAGCGTGGAAATTGCCGTGAAGAGTTCAAAGGTGATGCATTTATCCTTATGATGGTTATTTTACGGATGCGATCGTTGTGAAGTATGCATTGCATGTGGATTGCAATAAATAAATATCTTGAACATGTACAAGATGTTAAGAATAAACGTGTTAGAGATGACGTAATATTCTAGTAAATCAAGAGAAAGTTCACATGGAGACTTTTGCGTAACGTTCACGTAACGTTCATATGTATTGGTAATGAAGATCTTATAAAAAAGTTCCCTGAAATTTATAATATGCAGTACAAAGTAGTGCAAAAACTTGCTTTTTGTTAATCTTGTCTTTAACGTACTACGTAATAAATAGCATTCACTAACTTTCTTTTCATATGCTTTCTTTAAACTGATCTAATATATTATGAGATGACAATATATTAGAACTAGTTACGGTACTTCCACGCCTAAAAAAGTTAAGAGGCTGAGATTGCAGTTCGTGATAATGGTTAGGGACTGCGGTAATTTTGAACGTTCCAAGGAAATGACATAATACCAAAAACGTTTTCCTCAGTTCAATTTGCTGTTTCGAATACCTAAAACTCAACGTCGCTTAAATAATACAGAAATTGCTCACATTAGTTGGACGGTTAAACAGCTAACGCCCCCTAATTTTTTTGTAAACATAACTGAATCATACTCGCAAAATATGGGTAATAAGAAAACTTCTATCAATGTATGCTTTATTGCTCAAATTATTTCCTGCATATGTTTATAAAAATTGTAGCGTATTTGGCGGTCATCTCCCATATAATGAAAAGCAATTCATATCTTTATTTAATATTTAAAAATAATAAATTACATTAAATTTTTTTCGTTCAATTAAAAGAACTAACTATAATTGAGTTGATTATTTAATTTTTATAACTATTAAAGGGAGGGTGGGAAATGCATGAAGCATGTTTGGCAGTTAAATTCAGTTATTGTAAATATTTTTCTTGGTTTTCGTTTTTGTTATGACTTTCAAGATAATAATGTGCATTTGTACTCTGATACTGTAATTAGTCGAACTATCGAGGAAAATAAAAAATAAAAACAGCTCAATTTTTCCTCTTAAGCCAGAAATGTCTGTACGAGTGTGGCAGCTTCATCTGTCAATAACTAACTCGACCGCAAATGTATTCTCCCCCAACAAAGGAATTGTTTTAAAAAATGTCACCAGGGGAGTTAAATCACGCCATGTACAAATGTGACAAGGCTTTTTCATTTTTAGTAGTCAATTATCGATTCGCAAAGCATCTGTCTGTTGGATGATGTACATAACGTAGAATCTCCTGTTGTCAGAAAGCTCGCTAAGGGCGGAACACTGGGTTGGAAGAACTGTATCCTACGGCTGACTTTATTCAATAAAGCGTATACGCGTTCACGTACTGACACATGATTACAGAGTGCCTTGTGAAACGGACACGTTTAAACTGGATCGTAGGAAAATCTGTCGCGTGCAGTTCTTGAGAGAGAAAACACTGTCACGCATCCCCGATCTTGTCAACCAACAAAGTGGACGAATTTTGAGGTGGAAGTGCTTTCGTGCAACACACAAACCATGCTGAAGATTGGGTGTATCAGGCGCACTACATCAGAGGTTGTGAATGAAGTACCGTCGATACTGATATATAACATTATAAAATATTCGCGGCGGCGAAGGTGTAACGGTTAGCGTATCGGACTGTTATACCAAAGTTCGTGGCTTTAAACCCGATTCAGGACGTGGTTTTTTAGGGCGAAAAAATCCTTCGTATGACTTCCTTCGGAAGGGAAATAAAGCCGGCTGTCCCATGTTAGTATATTTACTGCATGAAAAAGATCCTCGAGCCTAAAGGAAGCCTCTGAGCTAAATTCAAATCGCCTGTTTCGACGCCCAAGAAATACCTCCTTACTCGGCTAGAACGTGAAAGGAGAGTATCGATATTTGCGTAGCTCGACGAAATAGATGGCCTCATGGCCTGAGTCTCGCCACTTAAAATAAGACATCACTTTAATAAAAACATGACGTTGTGTAGTCCCCTGTGAAAATCTTGAGTTCAAAATGCTCTTATGATATAATCGACAATAAATTTAAGTTAAAATGTATAAATGCAGAATATAATCCTAATATCCCTTTTTTGCGGAGAAATCCTTGAGTAAGGTACAATTATTTCAACTTCTCTATTTAACTATTTCTACATGTTGAGCCAGTTTTTATTTCTATTTCTGAAAATATACACATTTTCCCATTCAGTCTTGGTTATTATTTTTCCATATACGTATATCCATCTCCATTTATCACATCTGTAAAATCATATTTTGACACATGTTCAGTCGTTTAGCTTATTATTTAGTTTATATTATACTTTTATATTAACACTTAAATTTTATTTTTATGAACCGTTTATAAATGGAAAAGACGATTGAGAATAAAACAAATAAAGTGAAGTATCCGAGTAATGTCATTTTCGGCGATTGCATCAACTTTTTACTCGTGTGAAACCCATTGCGTGTTGTCCGTGACTGGAATTGTTCATCACGTGATCACCAGATTGAGCCACTCCACACATTAGAAGGAAATAGAGCTATTTAAAGCACGCACGCGTATGAATTCTTCCCAACAGCGCGGCTCTAAAAATTGGCACGCCAATAGTTACCGCAGCGCCTGGGCGAAACTGCTAGGTAATCTCATTTCTCGGGTTCATCTCCGCGCGGGGGTTGGCGCGCATCGCAGCCGCCGCCCCCGCCGCCGCCGACCGCAAGCAAACAGACCCTAATAAACGCCTTATGTCGCGCACGCAGCGAGGGGGCGAAGGCGGAGGCGGATCGCGTATTCTGCGCGCGCCGCGTTTCGGCGAGAGTGTGGAGGGGGCGGGGCCGGCGAGACCCAGGTGGCGGTTCCGCGCGAATCGGCGGAGACGCCCGCCTCCGCACCGTCGCCGGTTCACGCTCACACGCTTGGCCTCGCTTATACCGTCGTCTCGACGTCCTCGCAGAGTCCCCCACGCGCCCTCCCGCTGTAGCGCTTGCCTACACTCGCGACCATACCTTCCCACTTTCCCCGGCTTATGCTCTCGCAATCGAAGGCGTAGGTTTTCACGGCTGGAGTCGGTAACTACTTGGCTGTCCGAAAGACACCGAGTCGTAGGCCCAGATGTCGGAGCTTAGACCGTCATTCTGCGACTTTCCTCAAATCGAGCTGAGGGAGGTGGCTGAATGACGGAGGAGACGTTGGCATCGATGCGGAGGGCGCGGCGTCTCCCGAACAGCAAAGTAGATACTGCCCTCGGACACACTCTCATCCTCACCTCCCCATGGTGTTGCCAACTTCCTCGCAGAAGTCCCCTCCACCCTCGCGATCATTCATCGCCGACGTCCTCACCAACTTCTAGCTCGTCTCAACGACCTCGCCCACGTGCTCATCCACTCCTTGTTCACGTTTCCGCCTACGTCCTCGCCCTCTCTTGCCAAATTTGCCGCTCTCACCCACATTCACGCCAATCCATTTCCCACGTTCTCACCCACATCCTCGCCCGTGTATCAGCCCCCATCGCCTGACGTCTCTCTCATCGACATCCTCGTCTCTGGTCTACTCTTTTTGCTCTGCTCTTCTCTACCCTCGGCACACACCCCTTAACGTCCACCTTCAAACGTATTGCGTAACGAAACCAAATTGTTAGATGACTTATTTTCCGTATAGAGTTATATCCTTAGAACATGAAAACAAATGCTCCTCTTTCGTCTGGTTTGACAGTGGAGTGCGCACACAGTACTGCTAAATGCTCTAGAGGATGAGGCTCCACACGTCAAGTTTTTTTCTCTTCGGAACCTATCCCGAAAGTCAAATTGTTTGGAAGTTTTCTGTGACTTGCAAAATTTTAAACTTACAATGATTAATCCAAATCATTTCTCTATTCGATTTTATTCTCTTCTTATCTATTTTATTTTTATTTTCGGTCAATTCTATTTCATTTTATTCATACATTTTTTAAAACTTTAACATATAGGTGCGCAAGACAAACCAATCTTGAATTTTTGCTTCATGGCGTGTGTCATACATTTCAAAATATCTGCCAATGTACCGCTCAGCACAAATCAAAATTGGTTTCTACACTTTGACAGAAAAAATAACTAATGGAAGATTGCTTACGTTTTCCGAAGTTTTCTTTCTCTGGTGATGATGCTGAATGAGAATAATATAACACTTTTCTTTGCTTTCTTCGGTGATAGCCGTTTACAGAGGCTATTTAATGCAGTTAGAATTTTATTCATTTGCCATAGATAGACTCGAGATTATTCTACATGCCGCAGATCTGCGACAGGGAACTTTAAATAATTATTGAATGATCCTGTTCGTCCCTAAACGTTCATGTTGATAGAGTACGAATTCGTAAACATGAGTAAATAAATATAATATGCTAAGCATTATACCACTGGAGTCGCTTTACGTGAATGTATTTGTAAGAATAAATATATAATTTAACTAATTTAACTAAATCGATAATTGTAACGCCTTTTGCGAGGAAATTACCCTATTTCTCCAGAGAATCTACCCGTATTGCAACACTTCTGAGGTCTGTGAGTGTTTGTTCTTCGCTTCCCGTAGCCCGGTGGAGAGAGGCTGAACACCTGCTGCTCCAACACCCACTCTCGACACTTCACGACGATTCTATTGTTCTTTGCATCGTCAACTTTTGCCTCGTTCCTCGACCCTAGTTCCATAGCTATCATTCGTTGTTCTTGTTGTTTTACTGTATGAAATATCCATAGCTTTTCCATAAAGAAATAAGCAAGTGTGAAATGATGAATGATGTTGTGTACATGGGCTTTCGTAAGTGTGTGAATTAACCATATCTAGACCGCATTTTACCACACGTCTCTCACAGAACAAATGCTTTGAATTTGTGTTCCATTTAGTGTTAGAATTTCTTAACCACGCATTAGACGGAGAAAAGTTTTACATGTGTAGATTTAACGCATTTTTAATCCTAATCAAGAAATACAAGTTTCCCTCTGTATTTTTGCCGACCCTTGAATTCGTTCGTAAAACAATTATGTGCCCTGGTATAGATTACATTAAAATTAACAAGAAATTCAGTGCATAATGACGATAAATGCAAAATTAAGCGGAATACATTATTGTGGAAAAAATTATACTAGTAATCATCGGAATTGAATTGTTATACAGAATATAAATAACCATATGTCAAATATTTCAAGGACTCATTACAAATATCAAAACAAGAACAATAAAAACTTTATATATAGCATAGTATATATAACGTAGCTATATAAAAATTCCATTTTATAGATACGGGACCTTAAAAAAGTTAATTGATAATGGTTAGACATTTTGTTAGTTTAAATGAATCTTTATCAAAATTATATTGCAAATCCTGTTTTAAATGATACACTAAATAGCAATGGGTCGCAATCTGATTGTAATCACAACATTCTTGCACAGAAAAACCTATTGGATTCAAATCAGCTAATCTCACAAGCTTTCAATAAATCCCCCACAAACAATCGATCTATGCGGAAAGTGATTGTCCAAGTGATCGGAAATTATCCAGCTGAAGGAAGTTGAACCAATGCATTGAATGGCGTCTAAAGGTGTATCATCAAATTACAAATGTAACTGAGATCTGAGAAAATCTAGAAACGTTAGTTCACTTAGACACGAAATGATCATGAATGACCCCACCTCAAACGTTTATAATGAGCCTCTGTTGAAGAGCATCTTGGCACACCACATTAGGAGGCCTCAGATGTGATTGTTACGGTGGCACAACTCTTTGAAGTGCCATGTGTCTTGCAGAAAGTTATTCTGATCTGAACATCGCCCACACTTAATCTTTGCACTCGTTGCATGTAATATGAGTACAGAAGTCCTCACCCCTTACGTGCACACAAATACAAGCACTGTACTAACATACTTATCAAGAGGACCATTCGATAGTTTAGAGCTTGTCCCAAATGGGACGGTATCCAGCTGGGGGACGATACCTGGATGAAGATATTCCCGTAATCCAACGTGTAGGTAAGCGCCAGATATGACCATCCAGCGGAACAAAAACACCACCAATTTCCGTAGTAAAAGCAAGCACTATACTTACGTTACTAAGACCATAGCGTAGACACAAGAAAATCAATCAATCAATCAATAGATTTTTGTTTGTTTTCGTGTTTTCCAAATCTTTAATTTTACCTCTGTGTGCTTAACAACGTCATTCAAATATTATTTGATAGTTTACTAGAGCCCCATCGTCATTTTTCACATTGTCCTTCATTGGACTGTTCATTTTCATTCATGCTGACAGTGTTTTACATTACTGATTACTTCATCTGACAAATGCGATGCGTGTTTTAATGTTATTCACAATTTCAAGCACATTCACACAATTTTCTAATTGTAATTTCACTTAAATGTGATAAACTCTACAGCTACAAATGACATTGATTATGTTTCGTTTGATTCTCTGAAAATACGCAAATCCAAGCAAACTATATCACTCGGCGAGAGGCACGAGCGTTTTAAACCTCGCTGTTCAATTTTTCAGGCGCTTTAAATAAAAACAAAAACTCCTCTCGTAGAGCTCTGTGAAAAACAACATTCGAATATAAATGTAGATGGAAACAAAGGGATAAAACGGGATCATTCTCCTCTTCACATATCGGTGTAATGTTTCTGGAAAATTGTGAAAGTTTTTTCCAACAGACCACTAGTATCCCTTCTGAATGCCAATTTAGGCAAGAAATACTTCTGTTTTTGCAAGTCTATTATGTTACCTTCCTGACACACACATGTTTACTTTGACGCTGATGAGATAAAGCATAAAAAGTAAACGTAATGGATAATTTGGAGGAGTCTCGCAGCCATTTCCGCAAAAAATACATACGTTAAAAATTACGATTATTATGATTTTGTGAACGTTCTTGTATGACCACACAAACTGATCAAATTATTGTTATTTAGGTGGACAAAAATATTTTTCAAATGTTACTATCCCTCACAGAATTCTTATTGATGTACATCATTACAAGCATAATAAGAATTTTTTATTATCTGAATTGTGACTTTGCAAACTGCTGTAAGTAAATTTCTTGTTTTTTTAATCATAAATTATAGCTAACAAATTATATTTATATTAAAATTAATTATTTCGAAATAATTTACTATTCAGTGTACTAAAATATTTGTATTATACTATGAGCCTTGAAGAAATCACTAAATTTATGTCGACGAATATTTGCAGATATAATGAAATAACTGAAGATATGTCTGAATAATGGTTTTTACTATATGATTGAAATTAACAAAGTCATTACTCCTTCAATTTATAAGAACTAGCATGTGTCAGCGCAATAGCATACAACGTTACTCTACGTAATTAAAAGGGATAATTAATTCACAAAATCTGATATTTTATTAGTAATATTGTTGATCATATGATTGCGTTAAGACAGCATTAGGTATTTTATCAGTTTAGTAAATTCAGTTACATATTCCAAACGTTTTGAAATACGGAAAGTACTGATGCGAGTCATCGTTTTCCTCTTTCACTCAACTAGCCAAACGTAAGAATTAAACCAGTACAAGACTATTTTATTTTTCCAAACGAAGAGAAAATCGAAGTGCTTTCATAGATTTCTTTGATTTAATTTAATCAACAGTTTTAGATTTTCTACCATCCAAGTGGGATTTCTTCCTTCTAAATACGAAATATGCTGAAAAATTTCTGAGTACTATTAACCAGTGTACGCGACAATGTCAGTATTCTACCTCTTCAGAATACGTTCTCAATAGCCTTTTTTGTACTTCCCCCTTGCGAGAAATATACAATTCTTTAAAACGCACTTAAATAT
Organism: Gryllus bimaculatus; assembly: GCA_017312745.1. Lineage (NCBI taxonomy): Eukaryota > Metazoa > Arthropoda > Insecta > Orthoptera > Gryllidae > Gryllus > Gryllus bimaculatus. The sequence continues at coordinate 8,558,627 of BOPP01000034.1, forward strand.
TTACAATAATTCTCACTTTGCTTCCATAAAAACCACAATTCTGTTGTTTTCATTGCTCATAAGAAAAACATAGTTGTCGAAACCAAACCTGGTTGAGATGAGACTAATTTACTTAATTCCAATATAAAGTGTAAAAGTATATTATTCAAAGAAGCAAAGCCCCTATATATGACCACTGTAATATTCCCATTAATATATTCCATATTATTGACCAATACCCCTTATATAACCAACCCAGACAAAAATACCTTCAGAATATGAATCCGGAGTTAATTCTTACATCTGCTGTGATCTACTGACATTTGAGTGTTTGAGTATATGTATTAATTGTAATCAATCTGAATGTATGTAGCTGGTTATTAGTACACAAAATATACATATTTGAGTATTTACCAAATTTGACCAAGCAAAGTATTAAAATCGAACAATAACTGAGGTCAAATTATGTTAAACCTAAGTATTACACGCATATCTGTACCCTCTATTTATTAACAACTAAGTATTAACTATTGTTAAATCAATGTAGCAGTTTTGAGTCGCTAATGACCTCAGATGTCGATGCGACTGTAAATAAATGAAAAAGAACATTATTTCAAGTCAAGCGAAGGTTTTGGGGAAATAAGGTAATCGTGCTGATAATTTTTATATTTCAGATGAAGTGGGTTTCTAACTTCTCTTCTTTCATTACTTACATCCTCCGCTCAATTTCTTGTTTATCGTCATGTAATATTGTTTGGGAATAGGTCGACCCAAATAGACTTCACCAACTTTCCCCATCATTACGTGGGTGGCAAGATTCTCCATTAATTAATTAATTAATTAATTAATTGTAATATGTCACCGTGTAATATTTGAAAATTTGGAAAAAAAGGAAATAACATAATTTTAACAGTAATAATGTTAGGAATGAAAACTTTAATGAACTTACAGAAAATGTAAAAATAGCAACTATTTCGTTTCCTTTAGAGCTCCGACAGTTTTGAAATAAAGTGATTGTAACACTTGAATTGTATAGTAATTGTACAGAACTTCAGCTCGTAGGAGCTCATAATATGATTATAATAAATTAATAAACATTTTCTTAAAAATAATTTTGTTTTGATATTTGCGCTTTATCAGTAATTACCAGAAAAATAACTATAGAGATTAGCTTAAGATAATATGTTATATTATAGTAAGCCTTTTAATATTTTGTCTTCATTTTTAGTATATAACTTCTTTGAAGATTGTTATTAAAAACAAGAACAGTACTATTAGTCATTGAATGTTGTCAACGCAAAGACTGTCTTCATATAGCAGAATTCATTTCTCAATTATTCATTAAAAAGCTGCTTTTTGACGATTTAAACACATCGAATTTTAGAATTGATAGAATTTGTATTTCTCATTTGTCCAGAACACCATATATCCTTCTAAATACTTCAGTGACCGCGGGTCAGAGAGTCTTGCATAGTAAAATTATGTTGCAAGTTAATTTCTATTAAATGAGGCATGGGTTTATTATCTCTACAAGCGCTAGTCGAAAACATGTAATCTGGCGCTATTCGAGACAACCTTCAAGTTCAAATAAATCCCAATACCACATCAATTATAAACATTTTTACGCAAATTGGATTCCAAAAAATGGCAAGTTGCAGAAAATATTAACAATTTTATTTAGTCCAGTTCCTTCAATTTAAATCTGTGAATTAAAAATCTATATTTCGTAATCAATGTAAGCTTTGCACTGAATAAATTGGGAAGTTACTCATACGCGTAATATTACAATACGCGTTATATTACAATGCGCTAATATTACAAAGAAACTTCGCAATCTTAATAGAAGAATAACAGGGATTATCTATCTTGGTTTTATTTCCAACTCTATGATTCGTTACTAATAAAGTGTTCTCGTGTGACTTTTGTTTGTGTCTGTATTGTATTGTTTGGGAGTTACTGGATGATTCAATAACATAAGACCTAATTTTTTTGTTCAAACGGTGGAACAATGTTTACATACATTTTATTCATTTCTTGGAACTTCGTCTTCAGTTCTTAATTACGATTTTCATTATGGATTCAAAGACTATGGATCTATGGAATTGTTGTATGGATACAAATACTGTAAATTCCCTCATTTAGGTTAATATTAAGGTTTCGAGACTTAAAACTATTTTTCTTTTCATATAAAACCCCCTAAAAATAAAGAAAATGTATTTATTTTCTATAATGCAGCCGTAAGCCCCGTGACTTTTCCCCGATAGCGCTTGGCTTTGTTCAAAAGTCATCCATCGAAGAGCGGGCTGCCCTGCGGGGGCGTCCGTATGCAAGAGCGGAACAATGAAAACTTGTTGCATAATCCACAAGGCGTGCAGTAAAAAGCCCCCCGAAGCGCACGTTAGGGCGCGCGGCAACAAGGCGAATGAAATTGAGATAGGAGGCGCTGCAGATGGCGTGGGGCGGGGTGGAGGAAAGAGGCGGGTGGGGGAGGGAAGTGTGAGGAGGAGGGGAACAGAGGGGCGAGGGTGGGCTGCAACGAACGCGCTCCCGCCGCAGATAAGCGGCAAGTGCCACCTTCTCGGCTTCATAAGCTCAGCCATATCTTCCGCGCGCCACGCGCGGCGCGAGCGGCAATATCCGACCGGGCATTTGCATCCGTCTCGAAGCTACTCGCCCCCCCCTTCTCCACCCAGCCGCTCCTACACAGCTCCCACCTCCCACACACCTCTCCGTCGCCCCAACAGCACCCACACCCCCCGGCACCACTCCCCCAGCTCCGACAGGTCAACACGACCCACCGGTTCTCCGTCCATACCCAATCTCTCGCCACTCACTTCTATGACTCTCGCGTGCCTACGCCTCGCGCTCATACCGTTTAAACACCACAACACAAACCCACATTATCAACCGTCAACCACGAACCCTCAGCAACCAACACCCACCCCTCACTCATTTACACGCACAAACCACCCACCAACCTTCAATTCATCCACACTCACAACCCACTTCACAACCAAACCGGCACACGACCCTTACAACACAAACCTTTCACCACAACCCTCGACCCACGAACCCTCGACCCACGAACCCTCTAACCCACGAACCCTCCCGACCGACCACGAACCTTCGACCCCACGAACCCTCGACCCACAACCCCGACGCCCACTAACCCTCCGACCCACGAACCCTCTGACCCACGAAACCCTCGACACGACCCGACAAACCCTCGACCACACGAACCCTCACACCGAACCTCACCACGAACACTCGACCCACGAACCCTCGACACACGAACCCCACACACAAACCCTCGACACACGAAACCCCTCGACCACACGAACCCTCGACCCACGAACCCTCGACCACGACCCTCACACACGAACCCTCACACACGACCCTCGAACACGACCCTCGACACCGAAACCCCTCGGGACACAGCGAACCCTCGACACACGAACCCTCGACACACGAACCCTCGACACACGAACCCTCGACACACGAACCCTCACAACGAACCATCCCCCTCACTCCTCACCACACTGCAGAGATCCTGCTGCCTTGCAATGACTCTGCCAACTCCAGCGGCCACCACAGCAACACAACATCCCTCACCGTCCTCACCACTCTCACTGCCCCCCTTCACTATCTCCGCCTACAACGCTCTTGCACTGTATGCATCTGCCAGGTCATACCCGTCATCCTGCTCTCCCACCATAGCTAGGCTGCTTTCGACGCCGGTAGCTGCCCGTTCCCTGCGCTAGTGACACTTGTGCCTTGATTGCCATCGCGCATCTTTACCTCTCTCCTCTCCGCTACTGCTTCGTGACAAAATTTGTCTCTATCTGTCGCTGCCACAACACCTTGCCTTGCTTGTCGCCCTCACATTGCCTAAGCCTCCGACGCTATCCTGCTAGTTTGTGGAGTTGTTAATCTCTTGCTATCATAGTGCCTCAGTTGCACCTCTGTCACCAAACGACCTCTCCCTGTGCCTGGGCCCGTAGCTATCACATAATCTGCGTCCGAATCGCTACCGCAAGGTGTCTAACAACCCTAGTCATCCTCTACCCTCGCTATCACGAGAACGTTGCCATCTTTGTTACTTTCGTCTCTCCTGGCAATCGTTTCAGTTACCGAACCGTTTCATTCCATCGTCTTTCATTCTGCCTTCAAATCATTCACCCTAACCATGCCCTTTGTCGCCACATCTTAGTCATTCTGAGGATTTACACCGTGCCGTCACCACATCACTACAACTGTATAAGCACTATGACATTCCTCGCCACAGCTGTCAGTGGTAGTTCATGGTCTCCGCACCAAAATTATACCGCTTTCTTCGTCAAGTTACTTTGAGATTGTACTATACTGATAACCAATAGCCTGAGAATGACACCCGCAAGTTATTCTTATCGCTCTCCCGTGGCAAACGCATCTGTTGCTTCTGTTACATCACATTCTCAACAAGTAATTACTTGAATCTCCTCCATTGTATCACCTTCCACACCGATGTAGGGTTTCGTTTATCATCACGGTTTCTCATTATTAATGAATTTACATCGTTTTCCCCATCCTCGCCCACCAGTTTCATTTCTCGCTTGAAGCTTATATTGTTTCTGTCCTCAATTTTCTCCTTCCGTTTACGTTGGCTTATTTCTCTGCGACAATAGATCGTGGTGATAACTCACACAGTTAATCCCCTCCAAACATACAGATTCGTACCGGCAATATTTCCTACCTAGGCAACGCATCGTTCTTGTAATATTCATCGTAGTTGTCTGGTATACTATGGTCCTTTATATACCGCCTCATCTTCACGTCGTCATGCGCTCCCAATTGTAATGCTGGCATCTCGAATCCCCATATCGCTTCTGCCGCTCCTCAGTTCCTAATCAGCAAACACTCGAGCCATCATCTGCATTATCCTTCCCATTCGCTCTTGTACTCGCAGTCGGTCCTTCGTGCTCTCCTTCATTACGACCTCTGCCATCACGTCCGCCCTCACCTCCCCTCATCTCCCCCCTCTCTCAGACACGATAGCCTCTCTCCCTCCCACCGCAATCACCTCCACCTCTGAGCCGCCCCCGGTCCCCCATCTATCCGCCCGCCTTCGGTCTGTCCTTAACCCGGTTATTCTGCAAGCTGTTCTCATCCCGGCTAACCAAGCCATTAATCGAATGGATCAACATCATTACAAGAGCACTACTGCTCCAGGTCTCCTAAATGGCACTGACGGGCGGCTCGGGCTGCTCTGCGGCGTAGGGCTGCGATCCGGCTTCCCACCAGCAGATGGGATAACACAAAGACCCTGCGCCCACATCGCCCCAGACTTAATATGCGCGATAGATGACAAGGTGGTCGATGTTTCCTTCGCTAACATTCCAGGGGTAGAGAAGCTCCTACACATTGCTGAAGTAAAAAGTAGAAACGATTGTAATGCAAGGAGCGCCATTCTTTATATTCACGAAAACGATGTATTAAGCCTGTAATATATAATACGTTTATTTGAATTAATAACTGCTGAACTGCACTAACGTATGATGTTCAAAATGCGGCAAGGACATTTTCAAGTTGGTGATATACGACGTCTTTAAGTAACTTTTTTCTGAACCATTCGATTTTGGAACATTTTGTGCAAAATCACTACGTTCATCCTGACTACACGTATTTTTACGTTCCTAAAAATGCTCTATTTCTTTAAGATCAAATGATTCGATAGAAGTTTTAGAGATACCATTATGTTGTCAAACATTTTCTTAAAGTATGTGATGAAATAACAGCCAAATAACAGAGCAGGAAGTAAATGTAGCACACTTTGAAAGATATGAAATATTATGCACCATAAAAAATGTATTCAGAGTGGTACGGCATCGATATTAAGCTTATTAATAATTAATATTTTCAATTATTATTACCAGTTTCTAGATTCCAAACAATTTCTTTTTGTATCTCTATCTATTTGAGGCATGTGCACGCGCAAATTTAATGTCTTTCACTTCTTTCTTCGGTAACCCTTTTGCCCCACACTATGCCGTTTTGTGTGCACGTGCCAAAGGTCAACTCCTTCATGAACCCAGTATTAATTTCTGAGAGAACGCACTCCTGCCTCCACGAAATGCTCGTTTCCTGAGCCTTCGCCTCCGCCGCCGAAGGCGAGGGGAGACATTCTTTGTGTGCGCGGTCTATTTGGAGAGCCGAGTGATTAGGTGGAATTCAACACGCGGGTACGTCCCGCATCGCGGAGAGGCGGTGAATCAGGACCCTGGAGCACGGGGTCACGGGATGTAGAGACGCGAGGGGGCCGATGGCGTAGACGGCAGCCGCGGGCGCGGATGCGGAGGGCGAGGACGGCGGAGGGTGAGGCGGCGGGGGGAGCGGCGAGGCGGGGAGCGGCAGAGGGCGGGGAGGGCGGCGAGGGCGGGGAGGACGGCGAGGCGGCGAGACGGCGAGGCGGGGAGGGACGGCGAGGGCGGGAGACGGCAGGAGGAGGCGAGGGCGCAGGAATCGTGCGCGGTTGAGGAGGCGAGCTGAGATCGGTAAAATGAGGGAGCGACGTGCAGGTGGGCAGGAGGGGCGAGGTGGCGGGAAACCGTGGGATTCGTAGGGCACGGTAGGCTGACGGGGGTGTGAGGCCGAGTGAAAAGCACCGGCTGCAATGAGAATAAGCAAAGGGAGAGAGAGGTGTTGGCGGTCGAATCGAAAGGATTTCAGCGTGCCTAAAAGGAATAGAGATGACGAAGGGAGAAGCAGGAGACGTGGTGCTGGAAGACAAGTGAAAAGGGGCGGTAGAGAACATAATTATCAAGAACAACTCTTTTCCACCAGTGCTTTACAGGACGCAAGACTACACCGAAGTTCCAACCATTAAAAATTTGATACATCATTTTGGCCAGGAATTGTCTAATAATGATAATAATTGACGAAAACCATAGAAAAGTACCGATCAGAGCAGCCGGCGCTAGAATTTTCCTTCAGACAGCGACTGAATTCGACCTCGTTTCAGGCCATAAGCAAAGCAACCACGCATTTCTGTGCAGGTTTCATCGGCACAGGGGGCTACGGTGGTTCAGGGGCGAGGTGAAGAAGACCGCGAGCTTGCACCTCATTGTGACGGCCGCGATACCTTAGCTGCCCTTGTTATTTAAGGCAAAGGAAGATCCGCGCGCCGTAATGACTTGGCACGAGGTGGGTGTCGGCTTTCTGCGCTTTCGCACGACTACGGGGCGGGGCGGAGCGGGGCGGGTCCAGGCTTCCTCGCAAGTCGTCGATATTCTTTTTCTTTCTTAATTCGCGAGCGGGCGTTTGACGAGAGAGCCTCTGGAACGGAGGGGCATACATAATTTTCATCAAAATGTCTTCAATCTGATTGTTTGAAATTTTGTTTGGTTAAGTATCACGTGTCGGACAGAAATTATAAATACTGCGTGAATCGAGACAACAGTACCTGTTCCATTTTTTGGATAAATTATTAAACTCTCGTCCAAAAATGTATGCAGGAAAACTTTGAACATCAAAATTAAAAATGTGATAGTATAAAAAAATCTTATTTGATGTCCTTTATTTGGCTCAAAAAGAGTAAAAACACTTTATGTGACAGTTGCGGAAAAGTATAATAAAGTATAAAAGTAAAATAAACATTTTCTTGAGCTTCAGAATCCCTACCTCATCATTTTACTGTACGTATTTGAACGATGAATAACAGTACCAAAAAAGCGTTATTACCAACATTTAAAATTAAATTCTAATCATATTCGTTACCGAATCGTTAATTATTGTTAGGAATTAGAATTAGGATGTCAAGAAAATAATTTTATGGTACAGAGGCGGTTCTAAAAGTTTCTTGTCAGACGATGATGACACTCAACAAACGAGAAAGCTTCCGAACACGAAATAGTTTTAAATTTCATTGTTGAAGTGAAATTTCATTGTACAAGTTAGTAATCATCATCTTACTCGATGATGCAAAGAGAGTTGCTTGCGTAGTATGGGTTCCTGTAACTTCAAGTGTTTGACTTCTTCACAACAATGCATCAGTGCGTGCACATGGCCTAGATTGCGAAGAATGCTGTGAAGAACTGTGGCTTCAAGAAGTTCTATCATCCACCCTTCAGTCTAGATTTGGCACACAGCGACTACTCTCTCTTCTCACAACTGAAGAAAGACCTTCTGGAGGAAATTTTCCAGATGACAGTGAAGTCAAAGAAACAGTCACCATTTTGTGAACACAACCTCAGATATTTTTTCAAAGGCATAGGAATATTTTCTAAAGAGGCATAGAAGTTTGTTCATAGGTAGTTGAAGTAGAGGGTGATTATAGTCAAAATTGACATAATTTTTTATTTGTAATACTAATAGAAGTTAGAGATGCCAGAAACTTATGAAACCCACCTCGTATGTAATTCAATAAAAACAGTATCTAATATTTGTTAAGCACAAATAGATATTCAAATTGGGTCACTCAAAAAAATTCAATGGTCTTTTCACTTAATTTGATACTAGGCAATCATCTGCGTTGAGTGCCTAAAATAGTTTATTAAATGTATGTAAACCTGTCATTTAAAAAAGGTTTTTTAAAATTAAAAGTATTGAGTGCAAGCGAATTGGGTCATTTCTGTCGCTTCATTTAATTTTAATTTGACCAATTTGATATGTCCTTCACAGAATATAACAAGCCAGACAGAAAGCTATATATTCCGGTCGAGTAAATAAATTGATTAATGATTCCAGCAAGTCAACTGCTAAGATCATTATTCCTATCGGTGTAGGGCATGTTTTTATCGCAGGAGATGGCGGTGATTTTACCCCGCTAAATGGAGAGATCCGGTGCCGACCTACCTGCCCGTCGGCTGACGGGATTTTTCCCGCAATGTCACAAATTTTAACTTTTTGTCTGTTCTTAGTCCTTGTATTTTTCTGTTTTCCCATGTCTAGAAAGCAAAAAAATTATTCGCCAATATTCGAAAATGTTTTCGGGGGTTGGACATTGATATGTTGTATTAAAGTATTGTCGCAATTCATTTATATGATTATGAAGTATAAATAAACATTACGTTCCGTATATATGTATAATATATATGATATATATAATATATATATATATATATGTGTGTGTATGTATATATATATATATATATATATATATATA
>BOPP01000034.1:8581830-8637782 GCA_017312745.1 Gryllus bimaculatus
CACATACCTACATATTTTCATGGGATCATTCTGAATATGCAAGGTCCCAATCATGTTTCATGACGCCCTAGTATTTTGTATAGTTTGCAGTCCTCAATTGTTTTTATATTTTTGCCATACGTATAATGCAAACCAGCATTTTACAATCAATAAACAGTGATGGTGTATCTACTTTCCATGCATAACTGCTGAAAGTGTAAATAATTTCCTTTGGTTAAAAATGTTGACTCTTCTTTAAGTGTTTCCACTTTAATTAACAGGCCTTCTGTAGGTGGAGAGAAACCATTGTGGTATAGGTAGACTGGCTATCTGCATGAAACAAAGGAGGAAGCTGAAGGAGGTGGATCATTAATTTAGCCCGGTTCAATTAATCGGCAAAGAAAACAAATATTGCAACGACATTGTTTTAGAATTGTATAGGTGTTGCAAAATTCCACTTTACAATGCAAAAATGCTTTTTAACCCTTAATCATTCTATCCATCAAGCTATAGATTTCCATAAAATGTGTTAAGTGTATATCTAAACTGTTTTCTTTTGTGAATTTCCATGAACAGATTTTCAGGTTCGAATTTAGAACATGCATAGGTGTAAAAAATTCTCAGCGTCGGTCATATGTCTAAGGCCGCTTTTGTATGATGCGCACGGATTTGTTTTTGCAGTATCCCAACTGTTTCGCCGAAAAATCTGCTCCATCCATGGAACCAATATTAAATAATACAATCGTTTGCTTCTCGTTATTATCAAAACAAATCATTGTGAAATGAACGAATGTGATCCGTAATCTCAGTTTCCATTATTACAAATGCAAATCATGCAAATTGAGAAATTATATCTTAGTAGAGCTGAAATTATGGTTATTTAACCTAAATTTCAATTAAATTAAAGTAGCTGCCAAAGTTATGTAGAGGCAATAAATATTCTCATATATATTACGATGCACTAGAAACTGAAAAACATTTTCTCAACTCGGTTGGAAACCACGACGTTAAAACATATACGCAGGAATTTCATTTTACAAAATCCGATATTTTTATTACAAAATAAGTCCTTTGAAATAGTTTGCCTCTATTGCATATTGATTTGAAGTTCACATTTGCTAAACGTATTTAAATAAGCTTTCACATTTGTAAATTTAAGGTTATTCCCTTCACACTTTGTGATTTCCATAAATGCAAGATCAGTGCCATTAAATTCTTAGACGGGCTGAGTGTAACTCGTAGTATTGCCTCAGCTGGAACAATTCCAAACCTCCCGACTGGTCTCATTATGTGTGTGGTAGTGTAATGCAGTGCAGGATAGTGCATGTGTGTGTATGTATGTGTGAAAGGGAAAATAAGGGAACATAAGGAAGAAAATATCGTTCGTTCTGAAGGGAACTTCTCGGGCATTTGTCTGCTATTGACCGAAGGAACAACAGAAAAATAGCATTTAGAGGAACCAGATACCGAAATTGTCCTCCCGATAGTAGTTGAATTCGCCCCAACGGTGTAGCAAGTGTGGAAAATTCGTCACCGTCGGGTCTTGAATCCTAGAACCTCCCGGTCGACGAGACCGCAGAAGGCAACAGTTTAGAAACATCATGTCTCCCCGACACCCACTTCCCCACCGCGCACCCAGCTGTCCCGCTGGGAGACGCGTTCCATCCGCAGGATAAATAATAAATAAGGCACGTGCCCTCCCGTCATTGCGTGCGCAAGAGCGAGGGGCGGTAGCGGTGGCGGAAGCAGCGGCGGCAGCGCGAGCGGCGCGCGGCGGCGGCGCGGGCGGGGCGCCAGTTTGTCAAGATGAGCGATCGCGGGGGCGGAGGCGAGGGCGAAGGCGTGCGGGCCGCGACCATATGCATCACCTCGCGCCGCGCATCTCCGCGAATTTGCGAATGAGCCCTTGGATGAGCAGCTGCGACCCTGGAAAGACCCCTCCCGCCCCATCCCTCCCGCCCCCGGGGGCGACCTGTGCCCGCGGCCGCTCATTCGTCGCCGCGCGGCGTCTCCCGCGGCCCGGCCTCTTCCGCCCGCCGTCACCACCCCCCACCGCCACCGCCGGCGTCGCACAGTGCGGATTTTTGCGCGTCTGCGCGGACCGAAGGCCGCTTCTCCGGTTCTTCTAGCGGCCGGTGGCTCAGGTCGGGAGATTTCCGTGGTGTCTCCGATCAGCTCCAGCCGAATGCCGGAGCAGTTCCTTACCAATCGGGCCACGGACCACGCGCAGTCTTTCCTTCCCCTTCTGTGTCCTATCCTCACCCGTTACCCTTTACGTGCGTTCCTTACACTTACATGCATTACACGTCTACACACCGAGAGACGGGTCGGGAGCTTCGAGCTTGTCCCGTCCGGGACTGTCTCGCTGGTGGGAGATTCCTGGTTGCGGAAAACCCCACTAGATGACGGTAGGTCGGCGCCGGATGTAGCCATTCAGCGGGACAAGATCATTGCCACCTTCTGAACCGAAAACGCTTGCACTACACTTATGGGGCAAATGACATTAGTAATTGTCGCGCCCGGGATCACTAGTAAGCAGCCAATCAAGAAATGCGTTTCTCCTTGTCGATCTAATGAAGTGGTTTTCTAGTTCTGTTGTAGGGAGTTCTGGAGCTGTGAATTCGCATATCATAAATTCTAGTCGTCAGAAGCAGATTGTTTAACGCCAACTGATTGATTTTATAACTTACTGCAGTACCCGTCACGGCCACTCCTCGGGAGCGTCAACGTCGGATCGGGAACGTCAGGGTCTGATAATCGAGCCTTTGATACCGGACGGATACCATAAATTTGCTTGATGTGTTAAACAGAACACTGTGAGTTTGAAGTTTCTTCCGGGATCGCGAACGTTGGGCTACAGCACTGATCGGTACGTTTCGTGGTACTTCAATTACTTTCACGTCAATTGTAGACCAGAAGTATACATCAGGCTACGGACTGAGAACGTTTTTTTAATCCTCAACCTACGCGCAGTCAATTCCTTAGACCCATTGGTAACGTGATTATCATTGTTTATGTCCTATCCCCCATTGAAATGTAGGACAAGGATTGCACATCTGGTATTCAACTCACCAGCTGCAACATCACAAGCTGCAAGCTGAGATAAAAATATTATTTCCTTTTATTATTACCATTTGCAGTTTATGAAGGTATCGGTCATAAAGACAATAATCTTGCTCCAAGTTCAATTTACTTGCAACTGAGTTCAATTTAAAAGTGAATACATAAGGTTATCTTCACTGAATTTGGAACACATGAGGATTTTGTTCTCATATCAAATGAATTTCTAAACGGTTTTCTATATCGTTTTACATTGTTTCCACCACGGTTTCATAACGCCTATCGTTGGATGACATGTCGTGTGATGTTGCCCCTTAATATTGCGCTATTGGTATTTACTTCGTGTCGAAAATATACTGAAATAGACAATAAAGTGCTCAGCAAAATTTTAAATATATTATAAAGAAATAAGTGTTTTTAAGAAATATGTTTTTCCTTGGAAAATTTTCCTAGTTTTTTGGGTAGTTGGTATTTCCTGTATATTATGCTTTCTATTTTTTATTTTATTTTTTATTTTGGTATAACTATGTCCCTGTTTAAAAATGTTTATACTTAACTTTATTTTTACGTGCTGCAAAAATCTACTGATGACGGGATAAATTTTCCCGGCAAATAGATTTCATTCTCTATGTATTTAATTAGTTCAAACACAATTTTTGTTGTGGTTTGATTATCTCTCATATTCATTCCAATATGATATACCACGAAATGTCTGCCACCACAACCGAATACATAAGAACAATCTTTATATTGCAACACAAACCAAGATACTGAAATAAAACACATAACTGATTCCTGAATTCATAAATCTGAGTATATATTTAAGTGAATTCATGCTATTCAAACGTTCTTGTAACATACATAAATGATACAGGCTGCCTCGAAAATGCCAGATTATCTGGTTCAAAAACATAGTATACATAAGTCAAACTACACGACAATAATTGGCGTTCGTCCACACAGAAAAGTGTTACTGCACACTGCGCGGAGACGTTCGCATCGCCGCCGGCGTCGCCGTCCCCTTCCTTTGTCGCTATTAATTCTAATATGGCGCCAATTATTTGAGCTGCGCGCCGCAACAGGTAGGGCCCGGCTCTCTAACCCCACTATATTTTACGTCCTTCCCTCCGCTTCCGCTACCGCCGCCGCTGCCTCCGACGTCATCGCCGTCGCCCCGAGGTGAACAGCAAATACGGTGTGGCTGAGGAATGACAGTGACAGCGTCGCTGCGGAAGGACTGTAGTGACAAAGAAAGAACGGGAAAGGGGGCAACGAAAGAGAGATGTCGATGGTGATCCTTGCCAGGGTTGTGGATTCTAGATGGGAAAACCGATTCGGAGTTAGGAACTGGTTTGTTGAAGGTTCCAGACGAAATTGATAAAATGATTAGCTTTTATAATACTTTATATATTTTAATCTAATACTTTGTATAAACAACATAATTTTATACTTCTTATTTGATATACTGTTACAAATTCAGAACACTTGCAGTGTCCATACTACAACCTATACATGTACTGGGATTTACTTATGACTTAGTAATTACATACCTATTGTCTTGAATTAAGTAATATTAGTAATTTATTTTCAATATAATATTGAGAAAAATCAATAATCAATAGTACATTATTTTATATATATAAATAATTGTATGATTGTTTTTTCAGTTGAACTTATCTATGATCGATCTAAATATATCACCTTAATATTCTAGGAGCCGACAATTTTCTATTTCGTCGATTAGAATAGTAGTTGCTTCGATGAGAATAAAAAAATCAGTGACTACTACATCTGATAAAACTTCAGTGGTGGTAATGGCAACAGAGATAGAGGTAGAGAGGCGAGGGATCCATGTCATATAGCAAGGGGCGAAGTTATTGGCGGTCGTAAACTCAACGATGGATGCGGTGACGAGCCTTGTTCTAGTTGCTGTAACCGCGGATATTAGGCATTGAGGTCGACAGTTAAAGCGGGCAGCGAGTATTGCTCTGATGACTGTTGTGGCGACAGATAGCGCAATGGTGCGGAAAGTATGATGGCAGCAACGGAATCGATGGTGATCGTTCTGTGATTGCAGAAAGAGAATCGCCAGCGTTGGCGATAGCATTGATAGTAACAGCGAAGATGGTTTAATTTGCGTCCAGGTAGACTGTATTGCAAGTGACGTCCCGAAATACGAAATTTGGAAGGTATATCTTGGCAATTCCATTTCCAGAAATTAACACTTGGATAATAATGGATACACATTGGCCAACAGGTAATCAAACCATAATTAATGAATAATTATTAAATCTGTGTACATAATGGAACAAGACTTTGCGGAATTACTTGCGAAGTCATTGTAAGGGCCACCATTTGGAGTAACTCCAGTATTGAAGGTAAACTCTTAGTATTGAGAAGAAAATTCTCTTCATATACAGGATAATTATCTGTAGTGCATGTTCGGGGCTCATGGTTTTGTTTTGTCTTGATTTGAGTGTACACTTCCCAACCCACAGATGTTAATTCCTATTCTGTTCAACACACACATTTACACCCAGCTAGGCCTCATTAAAGACTATGTGCCAGACTAAATATATCACATCCTGCGTCATTCATGGAGGGCCAACGACGCCATCTGTGAACCCAACACATGCGTAATAGAGTAATGGCTTCTTTTATTATCAAAACAACTTTAAAATAAAGTCGCAGACAACTCCGTATGACTCCCTTATTAGTATTCGTCGCAGTGAGCAATATAGTCATCAAATCTCTCGTCGTATTTAAGAGGTTATTTAGGAGTATGAGGCACGTGAAAAAGTCAACAAGTTTTGGTGCCGAACTCCTGAGCTTCTTCTGATAACAGATCTATCAATCATTTTGACCGCATTCTTTGACGATGATTGGGATGCCACTCAATTTACCGCCCTTCGTTTGTCTCCCAAATAAATTTTGAAGAAGCGACAAAGCACAATTCTTCTGAACTTGTAGGTGCACAGAGATCTTATGTTCTGTGACTTTTTGACCGAGAATATATGTTTAGGAATTTATTGAATGCCAGCTTGCATTGGTGATCAATTTTTAGTGGCGATATACTGTTTATTATTAATACATAAAATCTTGCCATTTGATCTTAACGTTAGGTTCGGACCCAAAAAATCGTCTCTTTCCAGTCGATGGCCACTTGGATTTTAATTTTGAACGCACTAAGTTCACAACGTATTCGTACAATCGACTGTAGATCTCCTAAAACACCTGAGAGATGTAGGGTTGTTTTTTTTTTCAAGAAATACTTGCACTCTTCATTATTTCAATTCCTAAGATTGTTAACAAATCACTTTCCGAAAAGCTTTCTTCTTGTTATATGCGAGATGCTTTTTAAATATCGCTTATAGAAAGAAAAAACTGGACGCGACTCCGGATTTGTATCTACAAGCCGATATACACGGTACAGTTTTCGTGCAAATTGACGTACAGAAAACGTGCATGGCAGACTGTAGGATTTCTGCATGAAAACGTTGGAGCATGTTCGCAGTTTTTCATACAAAAAGCTTAAAGTTTGACCCGAAGTGCCTCTAGCTGACTCGGTGGCTCGGAGCGAAGTCGCTCGCCTTTCGTCTATGAGGTCTGGGATCGATTCCCGGACAATCTCATGTGAAATTTGTTCCAACAAAATTGTTTCGCTGCTTCACAAGCTAGTCTAGCCCTGTGAAGTGTCATAAAATCCTACCCGTATCAAAATTCCTTATCAATTCTGGGCGCTGGATAGTGACGCAATTGGGTAAGAGAGTCGCGTAGGCGGAAATGCTATCTGGCGGTCTTCTTGACAACTGACCGAGACGTTACGGGCTATTTTAAATAATTAATGGAGGATTACTCCAAAAACACGAAGCTCTGAACGCCCCGCAAGGGGCTTGGAGACGCGTTGCGTCTATGTAGACGTAAGCAGACGTAAGACTCAATAGTAAGGTCTAAGTAGATGCGACGAATTAAAACAACAACAAAGGTTCACTAACGTATTTGTTTTCCCGACGCGACGGTGATCAGCCATTTCGATTTTGTGCTTAGGTGTGTCAAGGGGCGATTGTGTGAAGAGATATTGTTATAAACTACCTCTTTCCCTATTCCCGCTTTCTCATTTTTTCTTCTCTATACTTTTCATGGTTAATTAATAATTAAGATCACAGCCAGAACGCACTCACAGAAATATCGCAAATGAAAGTACTCGGACGACCCAATTCAGTTGTTTCCTAGTAGACCCCCTAGCGGCGTCTTGTAATGATTCATACTGAAAACGTATAGACCTTTATGCGGGAATTTTTACGTTCATACTTCTAGTTTAGGATCTTGAAGTTTCTGAACAGAAATTGTGTGAAAATCTGCACGAAAAATGTACCGTTTATACCGGCCTTAGAGCCCCTGTGAACTCGTTAGAGGGGGCATTGACCAGCTGGCCTGCGGTGCCAGCCTAATAAAGAATCCGAGCGTGCTTGATCATTTGCTTGATTTTCATTCATTGATAAATAAAGTAATATAATGTATATTTCTGCAAAATCATGCATTTGATACATAGATGCTATAAAATTTGCCAAGACATAAAAAAATTTGAATCCAATTTTCTCAAATGTGACTAAAATTTCCTTGTATTGATTTGCTTTAGCTCCTCTCTATCGCAGAATATAACGAATTGGCATTTCGTATAAATGACCTAACTAGATCAATATATTACGTCATCGGAATGATATTAATATGGAAATCCAAGGATTTAAAATAATTTAATATATTTCTAAATGAAGTGAAGTCAACAAAGTCGGTAAGATAGATGAACCCAATAATTTGTTTTTCGCTTTATAATAGCCCAGACAATTGTTCGCTGTTTATTGTTGAAAGTTTCTACATATCGTCTTTATAATAAATGTCTAATCTGCATATTTGACAGAATTGGTGCATATTTTATATGCATACTCACTCCTATTACCAACACACCCCTCGAACAACATCATCTCCCTCGTTTGCCACGCCTCCCCGTTTCTCTTGCCTACGCCCGCTCCCAGTCGGCTCCCCATCCCAGGTGTTTGCGATGACCAGATTCGCACTTGAGTTAGCGGACGAACCGCGATGACTCGGTCGTTTCCTCACAGCCTCCGCCTCGTTTACTTTTTAATGGCGGCACTTCACTTTATGGACGTGCGGGAGGAGAAGAAAGTGTTGGCGTGTTCTTTGCTGGTGCCAGCTGACACTGAGAGTTTAAAAAGGAGTTACTGCTTTGTAATCCGCTCTTATCCATTATCAAAAGGTTGTTTTATTTCTAGTCACGTATTAAAATCTTTCATGGCTGAATAAAAAAAATGTTAATAGTCTGATTTCAAAATCCATGATAACAAAAAGGCAAAAGGAAGAATTTTAAATGAACTATTAAAATTTGCTCTCTGTATGTCAAAATTCATGAAATTAAGTAATTTAAGTAAGAGTTTGCGTAAGTTTGAAGGCTATGAAAAATATATTTAGGAAAACATTGTTTAAAAGAAGAGCTTGTAAATTATTTAGTTAAGGAATAATTCAAATATTTTAGTTTTACTTTTTTAAGAGTGGATAATCTCCAGAATTACCATTCTGATAGTTAATGTTATAAATTGCTCAATCGCCTTCTGACAAATACCAAAATAGTAGGTGTACAGTGCTGGGATCTCTCAACTCTCAAGTTGTTGTATGGGAACTATAAGCGTCGCCAGACCATTTGTGAAAACTACAAAATAAAAAAAAATCCTACTCTTCTGGAATTTACAGTACCTTTCAACAGCTTGTTTGCCTTCCCTGCAAGAAAACAAAATCTGTTGTACGCGTTTACATGCTTAAAATTAAACGCATTATTTGTGACAGTCGCCACGCGCGTCCAGATTCGGCCGTGATAAATAAAACTAAATTATTTGTTGCTCTTGTAAACACTAAGAGGTTAGTGACAACAATAATTATTAAAAATTAGTATTACTGATTGTAATATACATAAATAAAAACAACTTATATTCTATTTGAAATATTAAAATTAATTTATAAATTTAGACATAAATTAACAGCATTTATCCAAATAAATTTAATATCGCTAAAATTGCAAAACGATAATAATTGTTAGTAATATTACAAAGAAAATGGTGGGGATTCCAGGCATCACCATGTGATTCCTAATAGCATGAAACGGAACGGCAGGCGATTTTCGAAGTGTCAAGAGAAATGCGAGACTCAGCTAAAAAGAAGATATTATCTACTATTTTATTTAGGAATTAAGATTGTTCCAACTTACGCTTCTCAAAGAAAGAATAGCAACTCGAAATAAGTTACACTTCCCAATTAATAATATATAATATAATAAATTGACTGCGAAAAGTTTGATAGTCTTTATTTGCCGTCTTGCATTTCTTTCACACGAAATGTCTTTAGGTTGCCTGTTAAACCATAGAGAAAGGAACTACATTATTTTCATTAATAATCTATTTACATCACTAAATCATCAATACCCCATTAACAAATTGCATGGAATTTTAAAAGTTTACAACTAATGATCCTGAATGTACATAAAATTCCAAGAATATTTCGAACGCGATTTCCTTTTCAGTGTTTCTCAAAATCCTCCCATATTACTTTCCCTAGATTACTACTAAACTCCTATTATGTTGTCCAATAAATTACTTTTCTTTGTTAAGTAATTTTTTTACCATCTTTTTTAAAGAAAAAATTAATATAGAAGTTCTAAAGAAGGCAAGAATACTCGTAGATTAAAAATTAAATAATAATATAATATAATTAAATAAATGTTAATAATACAAATAAATAATATATAAATAAGTTATTATAATAAATAATAAAAATAAATTATAAATATAAATAATAGTAAACAATTTTTGTTATAAAGGTTTTTTGTATTCAAAAAACATAAATTCCTTTCGAGAGTACATCTACTTTAATATTTGAACAGTAATTTTCATATTAGAAAGCGATGTAAAACAATACATTTTATTATTTTGTTCTGTAAATATGCCTTTGGCCTATACCTGAAAGTATCAGTGATGTAAAGGATAAATTACTATGGTAATGTGATAAGCGTAATTATGGAGCAATTCTTCATCAAGTAAGCAAGGAGAAACCGGACAACGCTGACTGTTTGTGGTGAACTCATGTTGTTTACCACAAATTGTTCAGGGATATTTATTCCTTGATTGATGTAATTATTTATTTATTTCCAAAAACAATTAAAACCATATTTAAGGTATTTGGGAGAAGTACAATTTTAGCACGTACTTCTGAGATTCGAAGCTCGGTACAAGAGATAAAAACTGCGCCTAACTTCTTTTAAAACAATACTGTCTTTCTATTTAAAAATCCAGGAGATGAGTGAAATGTCCCATAGTCAGGTTATAACAGTGCTATAAAAGATAAAAATGTCGCCGTCAGATATCTATTGCGAAATATTTACAAAGACCGGTCAAGAAAAATTGCGAGTATGTGACAAATTTCGCCGGATGGGCATTCACTTAAATCAGTGATAGTAGAAATAAAAGCCTGCAGTGTAATTTTTTCTCATGCGACACCAAGCATTGAGATTGGTCCTTGTGATACTCTTGTTTCAACGTGAATCCCTCGCGTTCTCTTTCCCTTTACATTGTTGTTATTCCATTCGCACTGTTTTTTTCTCTCTTCAGTAATCGCTTCAGCTCTCAAAAGAACTTTCGCGTATCAGGTTTTTACAGCACGAAGCGGGTGTAAAAATTTTGCCGGTATACGTGTTTTAATTTCTTGCTTGGAAAGACTTCGTACAATTTGTGGGTGTGTGTGCGTATGTGTATTTCTGTTGCGGCCGTGTGTTTAGTCTTATGAGAGAACAGCGGTAATATGGCCGGTGGAAATACACGCTGTAATCCGGCACATAGAGTTCATGCTCTGCTTTAGACGGAAGTGATGAAAGAATGTGCATTCTCTGAAAGCATATATTGTGTTAAATTAGGCTTATATAATTGCGAGTTCACAAGAATTCACCACGAGCTTGAAACACCTTACAAATTAGATTTTGTAGCCAATGAATATGAATAGTAAATGCGAAAATGCATGCAAGGGTATCAACATCATGCGAAAAATTGCTTTGGATGGCCTTATTAGTTAAGAGTGCTACTACACCTGCAACAACGGTTTCGTTACAAATATAATTAATGGACATCTTAAGAGTAATGGATATTATTCAGAGATTTATCAAGACATACTCCAAAACATGTTTATTGTACTTCATAACGTCAGTTAGGAGTATAATATTTGAAAGTAGAAATACGAATGTTTGATTTCTCCTCTCACCGCTCAATTGATCACAAAACTACATTGTATAATTAGTTCAGAATAACGATTTTTCAACGTGTTTTGATTTCTCGTTATCACAAATTTTTAAAGAAACCGAAATCCAGCATTTTTTCATATACTATTCTCTACATTGAAATGCAAGTTACGGACGTAATATTCTTTCTTTTTTAAAATGCTTGTTTCTTTGTTTTGTAATTTGTAACATTTGTTTAATGTCCAGTACTATACATTTTGTAATTATAATATTACATTTGCACACATTCGCAGCACAGAGATTTTAACGTCTAAACGCTAAACAAATAAATGAAAATAAGTACATTTATTAAATAAATGGATAAATAACACATCTAAAAGACAGACAGATACTAATATAATTTTTATAATTGTGTAAGAAGAGTCTAAGGACGTATAACCTTTAGAACCTCCATGATCAATCGAATAATTTACAAAACCAAAGAGGTGGCTCAGGAAATCAACTCATGTCCCCGGAGTGCCTCAGGTCACAAGTTGGAGTCCCATCGGTGGCAGGATTGTCGATAGCTAGGTCAAATTCAGTCGCTGACTGGAGGAGAATTCTACTGGCCGGCTGCTCTGATTGTTGGGATTCCGTTTCTTCTCCGATCAACCCTAGGTTTTGATTGATTACTGATTCCGAGCGGGTCAACTGCTAAGGTCATTAGTCCCATAAGTGTAATGCATGTTTTTTCCTAGAAAGGTGACGCTCATTTTTCCCTCGCTGGATGGTTAGATTCGGTGGCGGTCTATTTGTCGCGTCGGCTAGCGAGGTTTCCGTAAGAAGGTATCTCCCACCAGCAGGGCACTAATCCAGCCGGAACGAACTCAAAGTTCTTGACCGGCGGCATGTGTTGTAGTGTAGTGCATGTGAGTGAGTGTGTGTGTGTGTGTGTAAGTAAGTGATGAGGATAGGAGAAGGAATAGGACGGAAAGAACCTTTTATTAATCGGAGAAACTCCGGTAAACTACCGGTCAGAGCAGCGGCCGCTAGAATTCTCCTCCAGGCTGCGGCTGAAATTTAGCGAGTGTCGATAATCCTGTTACCGTCGTAACTCGAACCTCCCGGTCACAGGTATTGTAGTGACATCAGTTGCAACCTCTCCCCGACACCCTCTCCCCGACAACCTCTCTCCCTGAGCAACCTCTCCCTGAGCAACCTCTCCCCGACAACTCTAGGTGAATGCCTGAGCAGTATCCTAACAAACGGGCTACAGACCGCTGACGATTCGTCCTTGTCCTCTCCACTCCACTTACACACACACACTTGCATGCAGCACACTACCAAACATACCAGGAGCCTGGTTGGGAGCTTAGAGCTCCGGAAGAAAAAACATTCACTATATTTATGAGACTATTGGACTTAACAGTTGACGTGCTCGAAATCACTAATCAGTCAACCCAAATTCATGACTGCAGAAATGGACTGGGGTTCGTATTTTCCACAACTTCTTGGAAAAACTGAGAGCGTTTATTCCTATTACTATTTATAGGGCATGTAGCGAAAATAATCATATTTGCAGTGGAATGACATTATATCCATACATATGAGTATTTATACACCAAAAGTAAATTTTATTACGATAAAATTGAAGTTTCTTGTTAAAGGGTAACATTATTTGCGATTGCAATGGTAAACCTTCTAAAGTACAATATTTACTGCCCAGTATTTCGAAAACATAAAGAGCCTGTCTCCACAAAAGTCATAATAACTATTTATATGCGCGCTGCCAATAGAATAATGGGCAAACAACATAAGTATTCTTCGCCCGTATGCTCTTCGTATCTCATAGGATGTCCCACTTTCTAGAATATGAAGCTACGGATATGTTTTGTTCTCTGTTCTGCGGTCGCAAACCTTGATGTAGGAAATATATTTCTGAAACGCTGATAAAGAACCAAATAGTTATTTTTTTCACTAATCAAGCCCCATAAACCAGACTTTATATATATTTATGGTCGCTAAGAATTCTCCACGAAAGCAATATACGTACATATATCTATTTATTTTTCCAAAATATGTAAGGAAAATCAAACTGTATTCAGGACAAGTGTGTCAGAATAAATTATATAAACTTAAAAGCCACTCATCATGCACTGGTGTTTCGCAAGTCCGATCTGACACAGTCAAAGAGATTTCTTATTCCTGTCAAACAGCAATGCTTTATGAGCTGCCTGCCAATCAGAGGCAAATGTAACCTGAACTTCGTTACACGAAATTTCCCACCATACGTCCACTGCAATTATAATCATCTTCGCTGTGCCTACATTCCCTAGAAATAGTAACAGGAATTAACGCTCTCAGTTTTTGCAAGAATTTGTGTAAAATACGAACCCCAGTCTATTTCTGCAGTGATCGACACTTAAACTCACTCATTCTCTCGCTTTTCTGAATTTTTGACGATCCAATTAATATTTGCAGATCCAGGAGATTAGCATATTACTTCCAAATGTCAATTATATTCATTTACACGTAATGTTTGTATGAGAATTCATTACTTTTAATTTTAGCAAACTACACGTTCCTTCTTATTGTGAGGCAAACTTTCTCGTGTTCGTACACTCAGCCATTTCAAGGCGTTAAGCCACTGATAAGCGGTAATAAGAGGTAATAAAACTTGTGCCGCAGATAATTTATTCTCGTAGCAATCCTTCGAAACTTGGATGCAAGTCACGAGTTCAATTTTAATGAAATTGAAGTTATATACATATTTAGTTCAAATTATAATAGGTGGACCAGAGTGATTTCCACACTTCACAAAACAATTTTAAAAGTGAAAATAGCTTCATGTTGGAACTCAATTTTCAATGTTTTCGATACCCCGTGCTACGATGAGGGACGCACGGATACGAGTCCAAGTATGTAATGGAACAAAAGATGCATGTCGATTTCAACATGAGAAACATAATCTAGTTCCTTTAGAAACAGAATACTCTGCTTTATTTGCCCGAAACGCAGAGTTTACGAGTTATGCATGAAGATAAATTATGTTGAAGCATGGCGTCTATTGGGGGGTACATGTTCGCCTATACCAATGCCATAGCCTGCCCTGTTTTATTTCCTCGTGTTAAATGTGTTTGATACAGCACTGGGATTTCCACTTCTCCAGTAGTAGCATACTGATGGTTTTGTACCTATAATTTCTTCTTGTAAATTGTGCAAACCGTCATCTTTCTTTACAGTATTAAATGTAGAAAGAAAACCCCTTTATTTCGTATTCTTGTACTTCTGGATTTGTGCCCGTACACCAAATTACATCAAATTGAATCAATTCATAAGCCCTTGCAAAGTATAGTCTCTAAATAAATTTGTCATTTATTATAATAAAGTGATTGAGAAATCTGAAAAAATTCATCTGTCAAATGACCGGCCTTAAATTGTAGTGGACTCTGCCACGAAGTAGTTTCTAGTAACAAAATGTATTTGCCAACCCGTAAATAAGTCGTGAGTTACTTCTAAATATACACGTGTAAAGAAGCATTTACTAAATTCATTAAACAACTTCTATAACACGCATAAACTTACAACGGAGATGTTAATATATTAATTTTTGCCAGCTCCACTATATTTATTTGTGTAGTATACAATGTGCGAGTGTGAATGTAATGATATTCTCACACAAACTCACAGGTACACAGTAAAATCAGCTAAGGTCTGCGTCATTAATGACATATTGCAACGCGTCACTTTATGTAAATAATTGATGTAAAACACTCCTCTTCAAAACACACTGTTCTAAACATGCAGTCTTCCTCTTTTTAAAAAGCAGTTCAGAATTCGCGATGTCATAAATCCAGGAGTACAATATTCAAGTATTTTAGTTTTAGAATTTCCGGAAACGAAGAGAGTAGTAAAATTTTACAAAGATATACGGAATTTTCCCATTTCTTGAATCATCCAAAATAAGAAGTGCAAATATGACGCAGTATTTGAATTGTTAACCAGTATTTCTACTAATTTGTTTAATTAATCTTTAACTTCTAATTTGACGATCTTTTGAAACTTTCATTAAGAAGACAGCTTTCTGAAAATTTTCTGAGAATAAAAAATGACTTACTACATTTTGCCAAGAATCAAAATTTATATTTGTAAAGAGATGAAATGTTTTATTTTCAAAAGCAAAGTAAGATATCATCTCGGCACAGAATAAGCATCAACGATACTTAAAATACTTTGATAGATGACCTCAAACTCAGAAGGTTGTACAAGCGCGGTCAAATTAAACAGTTCCCAATGTTAAATAAGGAACATATTACAAAATTTATAGGTGTTGTGGTAAGATATCTTTGGCATTTTTAAAATAATTAAAGATGTTGTCATTGCCAACAATGTTTTTTTAATTCAAAAGCAGCTTTCGATGGCTTAGCCATCGTCATCAGTTGTCTGCTAGATGGAAGCCACAAAACGACTAAGTCGACAGCTGATGATGTCGACAGCTGTCGATAGCACTGATGATGATGGCTAAGCCATAGAAAGCTGCTTTTGAATTAAAAAACATTGTTGGCAATGACAACATCTTTAATTATTATTATATTACAAAATTTACCAATCATTTAATTTTTTTTACCGTAGAGTTATATCCTTTTTGTGATACTTCAATCAGTAGAGTTATGCAAATAATACTTTAATTATATATGGAGAGAGTTATCGTCGAAAAGAATCATAGGGAAATCATATGGAAGTAAGCCTTAACGTAAATAAATTTAATAAACAGACAGGTTTGAAAGTCAATTTCTCTGTTGTCTCCGTTCCTGAACCTCTGTTTCTCTTATTTCAGGAAAGCCTTCTTAACGTCAGAGACAACTTATCCTCTGCAAACCAAGAGTAAAGTCAACGAAGCATAGTAAAATCATGAGACAACAAAATGCATCTCATGGCTATTCATAAGACCAATACTGCACTCTAAACATTGTTGTAATATTGCTCTTCACTCTACTCAAGAGGCGGCGCCCTCGATAGCATTTTGTCGATAGTCTGTGCGCAGCCACATTCATCATTGTCGAACGTCATATAAATACTCTTTTTCAAATACCGTGCTCTTGTCAGTCCGGACCTAAAGCACGTTCGAGATGCACAATAAATTTCTCTCCAATTGTCTCCAGAGTGGTCTACCACGAGGGTGCTCGTCACACAAGAGGGGGAGTTGTGCTCGGCCGGACTTTGCATATGTCTCGATTCCCGTGATAAACGTCGCACTGCAGCAGTTGTGAAGAGCATCATCGCTTCGGATAATTCATACCTCTAAATTTATAAATATGTGCTAAGGATCTCTAATGTCAGTGTTATATAATACATAAACTCATTTTCATATAATTATTTACATGATCGGAGAAATTTTTAACATTTAATTATAATGATCGGAGAAATTTTATGTTATAAAAATAAAGTGCTATTTAACATGTAGTATATTATTAAATTTAATTTTACTTTATTGTGTCAAAATTACAAATGCGGATTTATTCATCAGGAAATGTACAAATATTTCTTAATTGTAACGAAATGACTGAAGTTTACATATCTCAATATAATAAGAGTTGGAATTACACATACTAGTGTAATAATACACGTATCATTTGCAATACGTTTTTGAGATTTTAAGTTGGTTAATGATAAAGGAAACAATTTAAATTGTGCAGTTTTTTATGATTCTCGCGGATTAATTGGTTTACAGGTTAATAACTCACGGTAGATGATGGTGTTAAGCTATAAAGTGCGTGTTTGCTTCTATTATTTTGTGACGGATATTCATAGGTTAACGAAAGGTAACTATGTAATAATATTCCAATAACTTCTTTTTAAAATCGCCGTTTTGTTATTTTAGTGGAAATACGTACGATTACATCACACGAGAGTTCAAAGCCGAATAATTGTATTTGTCTGGGTATTTAGTTGCCTTAGTCATCTAACCAGGCAGGGGGTAATGCATTCTGTCTATAGTGGATCCTCTCGCTAGTCACGCCAGGCCTGACAGTGCTCTGCACTAAGCGGCACTGACGTTGTCAACCCGAACCTTCTCCTTACCAGCATCCTCGCCCTGTGCTTCCTTGCTTGACTCCGATACTACCCGCCTTACCGCCAAGTTGTGCGTGATGTCGACATGGGGTGTTTACACAATACGTTATGGAAATAATATGCATGATTTTGCAACATAGCTAGCGTATTATGTCACCAATCAAAGAAATGTGTTTTGAACACTATCATTGCTATGGATAAATATTTTCTCTATTTGAAACTTTCAGGAGATCACATTGATCTTTGATCTTTTTATGCACATTTAAAAATATGCTTTCTAGTGTCCAATATGAAAGAAATGTAAGCATAATTTTCTTAATAAATATTCAAAACTTGATAATGCTTTATTACAGAGAATTGTCTCGAAATGCGTAATTAATAATCTTATATTTCAAAATAATACAGGTTGCCGCCTCTCTAAGTGGCAATTCAATGGGAGTACAGCAAATCAACTGCAAAAAATACATTTTTTGCACGTGAAAGTTTTCTGTTTGATTTGATTGTTATTGATAGATCATTTATGTCAACCCTCAGGATGTAAACTAATATTACATAGTTGATGTAACAGACAAAATTTTTAATTTCAGATTTTGTAGGTTTCTTGTAATTGATTTATTCATGATTCATTTTCTGATGAATTCATTTTACATAGTGTACGTAATCAAAAGAACGAATGTTAAATAATTCACTAGCAATGTTGCGCAATTATCCAAAGCAATGCACCATCTTAGCCTCAAAACAGTTCATTATTTCAATTACCCAACATAAAACGCATGAATTCGGCGAATCCCGTATTACCGTATTGGACCCATCGCATCCCTATTAAACGGGTGATTTTTTCAGAACCATTCGCCAAATCTCATTTCTTTCCTTTGGTGTCGGGCACTCGATAAAAATCGCAACAGCTCTCTTTCGAGAGAGGACGGGGACAGAGGCAGCAGGAGTCGGTCGATCGGGTCCTGTGTGATCGCAGAATAATTGTTCAGTCACCCTGTGCTGTAGGTCGGCGCGAATGCTGACATCAGAGGCGTCGGACACGCGAGACTGGGACTGTCGAGGTCTGATTTGATTTGATTTATTTTTGTCAAAGACAGTAGAATCTGTATGAGTCGTATCGAGGAAAAGTATAAATCTGCGCACGATTTCCAGAAACCCGTCCAGAACATTTAACTGTACATTGTTTAAAGACCCTCTGCGTTTAGTTCAGAGCCAGCATTGCCGCAGATTCTGCAGTGGATCTAACTAGAAGGTTCTAGAGTTCAAGTCCCCACGATGGCAGATTTTCAACCCTAGGTGGAAAGTTAGGTCGAGTTCAGCGGCTGTTTGGAGGAGAATTCTAGTGGTCAGCTTCACCATTAAATAAAATCTATACATATGTGCAGATTATTTAAGTGTTGGTGTTTTTTATGTTTACACGTTATTTAATGTGCCAGTGTTCAAGTTACTAATAATTATATGAATTTTTGCAACGTTTTCACTATAACCTAAAGCATTAGTTTTTATTTCATATTTAGTTGTAGTTTTTGTTAACTTTGATGGTCTATTTCTTTGTTTCATCTATCTGTATTCCGTGTAGATACATCACTCTAATATCTGAATTAAAAGATTAAATTAAATTGAAAAATTGCTCTATTTCACGAGATTCTCCCAGAAATTCAGTGCTAAAATTTTTGAACAATGAATTGAAAAAGCTATTACTAATTTTGTTCAGAATTATCGCTTATTTTTTAAGAAAGTGAAGTCATCTACAGCTCACGTTGCCGGAGGACTATACATGCAGAGTAAGATAATTTTGAGCTTAGTAAGAGATGTAGACTGTTACGCCAAAAATATTTTCACCTGAATGGATTGAATTCTGAGAAGAATCACTATTATTTCCAACGTAAATTCACGAACCTCGATATCCAGTGCCCATATTTCATTCCCTCGCTCTACGATAGGTCGTGCGAGAAAAATATGATGAATTTCGAAGTGCTTAGTTCATTATGAGGTAGACAATATTCTGTAAAAAGCCAAACACACACACCACACACACACACACCTACACACACACACACTATTATATAATCATATATATATTATTATATAATTATAATATATATATACTTATATATATATATTCGATCTCTCTGTAATGCTGCCTATCCAAAAAATGAGTGCATTGGGAAGAGATTTAACATTATGCTGCATCATGCGAATCTTTTGCATGTGCCTACACGGATAATTTTCTGCTACGTCTCACTGTAGTTGCTTTGTTAATTTCATTTTTAGCCCGACTGAATCGGGTGACATGCCGGGAATGCGGTGATGGTGCGGGAAGGGGCGAGGGAGAAGGTGCGCGTCAAAAGGGAAGAGCGAACCGCCATTGAGTCTTTTGCCAGACAGCAGCGCAGCGGCTTCCGCACCTGCGTTGTTATTTTAGCGCAAGGGTGCGCAGGGTAGGGACGGCAGTTCTCCATCGCGCGAATTGCCGCTGTGAAGGCAGCGTTCTGATATAGCCTCCGATGATGTTGTGGCTCGGAAAGTGTGTAATCATCTCGACAACTGGGCATTTTTACAGCCTATTAAGCGGTTCAGTAATAGTTAATCTACAAAATTATTTTAATTTTTCATTTATTTATGTGTAGGTATACCTCTTGGGTGGTTCATGGATAGCGTGCGAGTTTTATATTATCCCGGGTTCGATTCCCGGCCATGGGCAAAAATGAAGCTGTAGCTTTCTAATAAAAATCGTCTGAGTTTCTATAACTGTGTGACGAAATAAAACCTCAGACAGTCCAAGTAAGCGAGGTGATGAGAATACCTAAATTCCAAACAGGGATCAATGTTGGGAACATCGCTATCTGGCAAAAGTCGGAAAGTCGGATACCTGTCAAATGCACAATTGTGTAGGTATGTATTGATTCAACCGCACATACTGCATCTATTCATTTAGCCAGACATCCAATCATTATTTTATTCAATCATTTATCGTATGGATGAGATTCAAACTATTTTTGCCCAAAATCAAAGCCCCCTTCTTAAGTGCACTACTTTTTCACTTGAACAGGGGCAAGTTTGTGAATGCCCCTTGCATGCAACTCGGCATATAGGTGCATGTTGTTTTACAGTCCACGCTGAATGTATTTAATTGAGTATGCGTAGTTTTAGTATTTGGTAAGTTGTTAATTGTTTCTATTTACCTCTAGTACCAGAGCTTGTATTCCGAATCATCGCGCTGAATTTAACATTATATTGTTGGAAGCGTTGTTATACGAGAGAAAATCGAATATTTTACATACTCTCTAAGTCTGCATTAACTGGTGTGTTGTATTAGGACGTTATTTATTAATTTTGAATATAGAAGTAACAGTAATATCATACCTAACGTTTCCAATTTCGTTCTCATGCATTTGTTTATTGAAGTTGTGGAACGTAGCTATTGTCATAGTATTTTGGAAATCAATAATGTACCAGTGACATTCTGGCACCTATTGCAATTTGCTTTAACAATAAATCAATTAAATAAGTCTTTCTAAATAGTCTTTAATACAATCACTACTATTCACACTCTGAGAAAAACATTGACTTTGTGATACCACCCTTTAATCACATCCGAAAGGCCTTGAGTGGGTTTGTCTGTTAACCATATGCGTAAACATAAACAACCACGTTAGTGCGAAGCTATTGCAGAGGTTTAAATTTTATTTGATTTTAAAATGCTTCTGATTACGATTCTACAAGATTTCAAAATCATACCATATTGTTCTCCAAATAATACTCCACTTCATTTGAATTTCTCCCCAGATCTTTACCCACGTAAAATGAATGTGAAGAGACGAGACAAGCTAGTTTTCAACGGTCAAACTTTCTATTCAACTATAATTCAGATAGCCAAGAGAAAACGTATATCATTACAACGTTTTCCTTTTGAAAATTGATGTCTTGTGTATTTGCATTTGTCACGTTGTCAAATTTGAAAACATGTAATCATTACAAGTGGTGTTAGGTACGTGATAAATCTCTACTCAATATATTTACTACCTAATAAAAACTCAATTCTTAATTCAATAGTTTATAAGTTTGTATTTGATAACATTTTCCTTCGTTTGTGTCATATAAATAGTTAACTGACAAGCTATCTCAACGATATTTCCAGAATCCAAACAAATAGCGAACACCTGTCTGTACACATAAAGTTACTCATACATCCTTTTTTTCTATATTAAAGTAAATTGATGCAATATTGCAAAACTGAAAATCACTAACGACAATTCGTAATATAAGTAAAAATTGAATAAAATCATCCAACGATTGCCTCAAGGCTACTAGATCGAAAGCTGATCTCTGATTTAACAAATAGAAAAAATTAGAGATTTTTTTCTATTACCGTTTTGTGGATGTATATAAAATGTATATGCATCAGAGAAGCTCTTCGCGTTAGTTAATTTTCAACCAAAAATTTCATTTCCTCTGTTTAATAGGAGACAATAACATCCAATAATCATCACTCACAAAAGCCAGATGGTAATCGATGGAACTAAGCAATCAATTTACGTTAAGTTTGCATATATTTGCATATGCCCGGCCCTGTGAGGCGGACGTGATTTCACCCACATTGTAGTAAACTACTGTATCGTACGTGTCTACGCTATCAGAGTTGTTAACTTTATGTAATATTCAACAATACTCACTAACACGCTAACACTAAGTAATATTCAACAATTCTCGCTAAGTAAAATAGTATAGTCTCGTATATTTACGAGAGCTATATAATTTTCTTCAAACTGGCTCCGCCCATTTTGAATATGGATGCTGCCAAAATGCCTGTTCCATTGAAAGTGAATTTGGAGATCAGTAAGTTTTATTTACTGATTGCCACATTACCAAACGTAAGGTATATGCAAGTAACAAATTAACGGTTTAATAAGGAAGTTACACATGTGATTTTGTAGCTGTTTCATAGGCAGTTTATCATGCATTAGTGTTTATCAGATCAGGTTATGGCGCTGTCCAGGAGTTTATGTTCCTTCCAAGTGGGAATGTATGATGAAGGGCATGCCAATAAGGAACAAATGTTGTATGTATAACTTCGTTATATACATTTTTCTAGCCTATGTTCACTGGCAAATTGATATCACATCCAATCCTCATACTCGCTGTAGATATTTTAACATTATTTTGAAACTCCCTGTACAACTTTCGTTGAACGTGACAGAAACTTTATTTAACAAGAAAGGATTCTATTGTGAAATTGCTTTCTTAAATCATTTATGCTTTTAAATTAAAAGTACTGTGTCTATATATATTAATGCTAAAAATACATATGATTGCTTGCGTCTGATAGTTTCATCGTAACTTCGCAATATTTCAAAAGAAAATTGAAACACAGAGCGAAAACGAAAGGATGTTTCAAGTTGCTTCTATCAATCAGTGATTAAAAACTTTATTGTCGTCTAGGCTAGAGAAAGTTTGAAAGAAACGGAATGTACTCAATTCTGGAAAATTAATGTTTAAAACGTTCTCAACACACAGTTGGTGAAAAAAATTAAAATGGTTAGCGGTACTTTAATTTTTTAATTTCACTGACATCTGATAGTAAGGGAAAGTTGATCATGTGGTAAACTGACTCTCGGTACTTTGTCAAATAAGTAAACCCATCTCTAAAACTTTACTATGTAATTTTAATATGTGACCTTTTCTCACGATGTGTTCTCCTTACACTGAATTCGCGATCATGTGACTCTAATCTCAATTTTTTTCGTAAATTCTCCCTAAAATTTGCTAGGAAACACTGGATGGCGCTTGATGACTCCCTTGAGCTATTTTTACCGCGTTTGTCTCAATCAGAGCTAAATGTAGCCTAGTTCGACAACCAAGACATGGTTGCATTTCGTTATCAAGGCATATGGCGTACCCGCGAAAAACATACGCTCAATGACTTCACGGACGGTGTAAATGTCTACCTTTAACTTCATAGTAAACACTGAACGCACAAATACTCCATGTCTGTATCGCGCATTTACGGCTTCTAACCTATTCCTCAAGCGAGTTTTAACCACCATTCGAATCGTATATAATGTAACGATAGATCACGAACGCTGAATACAACATGCAG
The DNA here is from genome assembly GCA_017312745.1 of Gryllus bimaculatus. Taxonomy (NCBI): domain Eukaryota; kingdom Metazoa; phylum Arthropoda; class Insecta; order Orthoptera; family Gryllidae; genus Gryllus; species Gryllus bimaculatus. The sequence goes on from BOPP01000034.1 coordinate 8,605,311, forward strand.
AACGAACCTGTTTTAGACAACTGACAGCAAACACTGGAACGCGTAAAAATTCACTACCGGTGTCTCACATCCCTTGGTCCCGACCTAACCCTTTGCATCGCCCAAGCGCCTTGACCTCGCCGTTATCAAGCAACAGCAATGCCCCACTCTTCAAGGGGAACGAATCACGTCGAAGCAACTAACAGCAAACACTGGATAGTATGCAAATACTGGCAGGCGACGTTGTGTTTCCACGAATCCTGACCAACACCAGCCTCGCCCGGCACCGAGAAACAGCAACGCGCAGCACCCGACGAAGTGTTCGCGTGATGAAACGTACAGTGCTCACTAGTCATTACGCAGAGTAGCTGAGGGCCCGGGTGGCCGCCGACGTCGTCGCGAGGCGAGAAGCGCGATCGTGGGCCGGTCGCCGGCCCGCGGGCCAAGCGGGCCGAAAGCGGTCCGCGAGCGGCGCGTCTCACCTTGGAAGCTGCGTTTGAAGTCCTGAGGCGCCGCCGGAGAACTGGCGTGGCACGCCGCCGCCGCGTCGAGTTATACCGCACTGCGCGCCCACACCTCGCGGCACGACCGCCGCCCTTCGCCAGCTTCCCGCCGACCGCACGCGCCGCCCCGCCCCGCGCCGCCCCCGTACCGCCCCGCCCCCGCGCCGCCCGCGCCGCCCGTGCCGCTCGCCATTGTCGGCGACGCGCTATTGGCGCGAACGCGGCGCGCGGAACTGCGCGTCGCAAGACACGTCCTCGCGATGCGCGCGGTGGCGCGACGCGGGCGGGCGGCGGGGAGCGGCGGCCGGGCGGTGAGCAGCGCGCGCGGGAACGCTCCACACCCCGACCTCCGCGTCATCCGACCTCCGCCTCCCGCCGCTGCGACCCCGCCCGCCCTCGCCTGCCCTCCACCCGCCCCGCCCGCCGCATCCCTTTGCACGCCCTTCCCGCTTTTATCTCCGCGCTCGAAAATACCCCGGTATCGGATGCACACGCGCGTAATTCAACGTTAACGCAATATCGGGCGAGGGTTAGGGCGCGCGCGCCGGGTGCAGTGGCGGGCGGCAGCGGGTGGGCAGAGCGGGCGAAGCAGGGCAGGGAACGCCGCGGACCACCGGCAGCGCAGGGCGCGACGTGGGGGCTGTGAGCTCGAGGCTCAAGAGCGGCCTGAGGGCGATGGTTTCTTTATTTTCGAGGTATATTGGTAGATAAGCCTGGCCCTTGTTGGCGATGAAATTACTCTGCTTCTTATTTGGAGACTGCGATTCGAACCGTGATGGAATGGGGTGGAGATCTTGAATCCAAGATGAGCATATGGTCCAAGCAGGTTTCGTCACATACCCGTCCAAGGTGCTATAATTTTCTTTCGCCTCATTCTATACTAGTATCATTACAATTTTCCCTCTCGTTGTAACCGTTCCTTATTGTCACCTCCATGTAATATATTCAGACAACACAATATCGTTTTCCCTTGGCATCTTGTGTACCGAGAACATGTGGCATTTTCTAGTAACACTGCTACAATATTATCTTAGAAGGGACTACGCGATATACTAAGAAGTAACTAAGACACATAACAGAAACTAACAATGCAAGATTAGAGTTGTAAGATAATAAAAATTCCATGAATCTATATTACATCAGGAAAAACAAAACTAAGTCATTTGTAAAGGTACCTAATAATGTATCATTTAAAGATATATCGTGCATCTAATATTAAGAGGAAAAATGCATAATGCCAACTACTAAATCGTTCCGTTACTAACGCCTTATTCTAAGATTATGGCGAAATGTGAGGTTATGGGTCTGTTAAATTGAAAAGACGTACTTAGAGATCTAATGTTAGAAATTTATTGAAATGTAAAAAAACCAGGGCAACATGTTGCAACTCTGTTTTTTGTCACCAATAATTCTACATTACATACCCCAGAGACATTATATAGAGTATTTATTTGAACTCCAACGCTTAACTTCAACATGAAGTTGATGTAGTTTTATATCCTCTGTCCATTCTTTGAACTTCACTTGAATGAACTTCGTCGTAGAAAGGATTGATTCGTCCTTCGTTTCCTCGTCGGCCAAAGTCACTCAATCAGCCACTCAGGAAATCAGCTGGTCGGTGCCACAATAATGCATTTTATAAAGAAGAAATCAAGCAATCTTCACACAAAATAACCCTGGTAATACTTTTGCAAATTAAATTTTCAATAGAAATCAGGAAACAGTTGATTTAAGTGAAGGAGTGGTGAAGATACTGCGCATCCCCATGTTTGTAAGTTCTGTCAGCCAGAGAAAAAGCAAGAGTTTCGTGAATTCAGATGTGTTTTGGTTTCTTTGTACACTTTTTGTTGTTTTCTACAAACACACACACACGCGCGCGCGCACACACACACACTGTAGTTCTATAAACAAATTAATAAATCTTTTTTTTTCATTTTTGTTTATAGGAGACAGTCTAATATCTTTATTTTTGCTCTATGAAATTATGGTTATCACTAGTTTTCCCCGACCCCTGTTCATGTCTGTCCCCTGTGCCCTAGAATTACTTCAGAATATTAATGCTAAAACCTAGCTTCTGCCCATTTGATCCAATTTTTGGGGATATGTCGAGTCAAGGAAATAATTAATTTTTCCACATACTTCATCGTTATGATACTATTGTTAATTCGGCTGACGTTTTTCACGTCTCACGAATCACCTTTTTACATACACAAATACTTCAATCATTGATGCAAAGATCCAAGATATCATACGTAAAATGTATAAAGAGTATAATATACACTACAAAATGGGTTAATATGGTTATTTCAGTTAGAACATTTACATTTTCGATTTCAAGAGTCAGATCTTGGTTAGTTTTTTTTCAAAACAATCAAGGTCTCTGTGTCATTTAACAAATATTCATTCACATTAATCCTCGACCATGTGCATCTTATTAATTCATCAATTCTAGCAAAGAACATCACAAAATAGAACAGGAGCTTCTAATCAAAATCAGCGGTAGTGCAAAATGGTACCAAAATGTAGTCCATAATCTCATCAAACATATAAGTAAGATGGAGGTCGTCTAGATGTGAAATTCATTCAAAATTTATTGATCAATACCACAAAAAAATCATATATAACAATTTGAATATATTACAATCGTCCGATGGTTCAGAAAGAGTAATTAGAGGACTTGAAACTCAGTACAGAAACAATGGAGAAATGCGACACATTTGAAGTTTAGAACACAAAAAGTACGATAATGATGATGGTGAAAGTGAAATATTGTGGCCATCATGGTGTTTACTGGACAGTTGTAGAAGTAATTTTTAATAATTATTTCAAAAACACACCTCGTTCATTTTCGTCATCACTTACAAACTTATAATATTCATTCATTTCCTCCTATTGCGCAAACAATGTTTCTATTTCATAAGAGCACGTTAATTCATGTGACTATTCTGAATTAAATTAATTATTCTTCTTCTCACTTAAAATTTTAACTATCTTTCAGCAAGTGACAATTCTTGGATTGTTATAAATATTTGGCATCGCCAGAACTTACGAATCTATCAATCCATGAAACCCCCTAGGAACGATAATTTCCTTTTTGTGTATTTTCGTAGATGTTTCGAAGATTGGGAAATTTCGTAGATTGATAATCATGTTCAGCAAAAGGCATTCTATTAACGGCACGATGGGTGCACTTGTACATTATTTAACAACACAGCATGTACGAACACAAGAGTTTGCTGCCAGTGCAGCCATCCGTCAGTCTGTCCTTTGCCTGTCAAGGCAAAGCGGTAAAGTGGGGAGTGGCATCATATTACCTGTAAATGGTTTGGTTTGCCAGTTCACTTTGCAACCAATTTGGTATCAAAAGAGTAAATTATGGGCAATTATTTTAAAGGAACTCCGGCTACATGTCGTTAACCAATTTGTTCAAGTCCGGATCTAGAAAAAGGATGCCTAGTTTCTTACTGTAACGTACATCAGAGAAACATATGCAGAGGTCCACGAACCGTTACAAAAGATAAAACAAGAGATGTGGAAAACCTTTTGCTCTCTATGTCACTTGTGCATCACCACTACTGTAAGTGTCCTCTTACTTTTCACAATGTGAATGTCTTCGAGCAACGCAATGGAAATTAAATTAGTGATGTTCATGACGACTGATGAGTAACAAAATTATGTAATTTGGAAAGTAAGCGACAGATTTTTTTTCAATTTGTGTAATATTGGATACGTTAATTTATTACAAAAACTTATCTTCTAAATATGAATTAAAATGTTCATTTCTTGCGTTCTTCACTTTCGGTCATATCGTCAATTTATTTTATTTTTTTCGTAAATTTGCCCATTTATTTAAGACTTTCCTGTAAACAAATGCGGAAATACATTTTCTACTTTGCATTTCATATTTTCTTGCAAATCATATCATTTATCATTTCGTATTACAAGTAGTACTTGTATAACTTCATTTACTCTTGAACCAAGTATATAACTGAAAAAAATAATCAGTATTGTCAATGTGAGTTGAAACTAACTTTTTAAACATACGTGTGCAAAATATTGAAAAATGTGCTGCTGAGTTTTCTATAACAATTCAAGTAAAATATTAAACATCTCGGAACAAAAAAATGAGTTGCAGCGCATGGCATTTAATATGCTCATATTATAGGCACAACAGACGGAATCATAGTCAAAGTGAATCACGTGAATAAATTGCTACAAGAGCAATTTTTCTCGTATCCTTCTAATCTAATTTGTATAATGAGTGTTGTGTAGTGAAGGGGAGTGCAGTGTAGTGTAGTGTAGTGAAGTGTTATGTAAACTAGAAGTGAATTTAGAGTTAGTTAAAAATAAATTGGAACTATGATATCGACCCCTAATTCTAATAGTAAACCTAATTGTAAAGGTTGAAAATGTTTTCTAATTATAATTGTTATATTGTTTGCCACAGAGTATTAGCTCAAAGCGAACTTTAATCAATCTATCTATCTATCTAATTGAAATACTTCAAATTAATAAATATGAATATTCTTTTTTTAAATATTTTAAAGCATTTCATATGGCTCACTAAAGTGGTGTACAGTAACACGCATATAAAATCAGTTACTTTTTTAGATAAACTACAATTCTATTACGATGTCTACGGCAAACGGTTTTAAAATTGGCAAGTAATATAATAGCAAAATAACATTTATTATTCCAATACGTTATTGCTTGTTATTGCCTTCAAAAAAAACATACACATTGCATAACATACTTGTATCGAGAGGATCGTGGTTGCGAGGGACATATGAAAGCAGTTGAATATACTACACTGATTATGATAATGATGCTACATGTTTTCTTATGGATGGAGTAATGAGAGGGAATTATGGGAGAGAAATATGAAAAAACAAACCGAGTCTAGTTAATATATAGTTAGTTGGTAAAGAAGTAAACGTGAATCAAAAATAGGTAAAAAATATAATCATGTATGTAACAGGGACGTTAACTGGTTTTAATAATCTCGAGCGACAAAAGTCTCTTGGGCCAACGGTCCTCATGCATTTTTTTTCGTGCGATCATTAGAGCCTTTATAATGCCATTGGTGCATAAATAACTGTGATTGTATCCATGTTATTTAATGCATTATTACCTTTTCTAAAATTGGACAGTATAATTCTAAAACACTAAATATGCCTGTAACAAATATTGTACCTCTGCTTCTGATTGAATGACCCCCAACTCGATGAGGTTTTTCGTCCAATTTCCCTGATCATTTGAGCAAATTCTGAGATCGCTCTTTGTGTAACTTCTGGACATAAATGTTGCTTCACTATCTGTGCCCGTTTTCGTGAAATCTGTAAGGAATGCTGATAGTAAAATAATCGTTCTCCTTTCTTTCGTTCAAATAAGTTAATACCATCAGGTAGAGCACGACACATTATAGACAAAATCTATACCTTATTTTCCTTTGCAAATAGCTTTTTATTACAGCGGAACGAATATTTTTGGACCAATCCTGACCGAAAACTCACGTTACCATCTGTATTCATAATTCACCTTAATAAGAATGAGTTAAATTAGAAATCGCAGAACTCAAGGGCCCCTGCACAGATTGCAGTTCTTCCCTCAATACGTCTCACAGTTTTTAATTGTTGTGTCATGAAATAAACTTGTTCAGACAAATCGAGTATTCGTCTTAATATGAGTGTGTTAAGAGAGAAATGGTAGACCTCAAAAACCCGTGCAAAGATAACACAGATTGCGCGTCTTCCCATAGAACGTCATAGTTTATAACGGTTTTTGTCGTGAATTAAACGTGTACGGATACATCGAGAGTCCAGAGACGTCCAGTATCCCTGCCCTATGCCCCGAGAGGTACAACGGTTGCAGAAGACCCCCGCGTCGACGATGTATTAGGGCAGGACACCGGCTACAAAGCGCGCCGTACGCGGGGCGGGGTGGGGCGATGCAGGGGCGATGGCGGGGCGTAACTAAATCAGGGCGATACGGAAGCGAGCGACGATGTGGGGCAGCGGGGCGCAGGCGGTGGAGCGGTGGAGAGCAGCGAAAAAGGCGCGGGCGATGGGGCAACGCCGATTACACAGCGACAGAGTGGACGGACGAGGACGTGGTGTAGAGAAGAGCGAAGTATGAAGGAGCAGGCGGGTGAAAAAAGAAGGTAAATAAACTGCTCACGAAGCGGGACTAGAGAGGTTATTCTTCTTTGGAATTATTTCCGTTTCATAAATTGGATTGTTCAATGCGAGCGTTACATTAAGTACAAGGGTGTCTGCTTTTATATCCTTAACATTTCACCGTGGGAATGACAATGGTGGTTCATAGTAGTGGTGGTAATGGATGAGAAATTCATGGTGGTGATCGTAATAATGGTAGATGTAATTATAATGATTATGGTTATTAAAAAATTATGAAAGATGAAACGAAATTTCAGGACAAGTTACTTGGTATGAACCAAATTTCAGTAGAATTTATTAGGATTTGCTCTGCAGAATTGTGTGTAAGACGAGCGTCTTCCCGCAATGAACCCAAATGAGGTCCTATATGGGATATTGGAAGGGGAAAGTTAAAGCACTGTACATGAATAAGATCAGGAAGAAAAATTGGCAGAGATGGCAATTAGGCGATAGTCAATTTGCGAATATTTGCGTGAACATATGCGAACATAGATTATATAAATTGTCCAACATGGGAGTTTAAATGTAAAGATGTATACCGACATTGTCGGAAGAATATTACAACAAGGTGAAAGTATGCTTACAACGAGAAAATATAAATTTTAAAATACTTCCGGGGAATATCCGAAAAATCTGTGTACATTCAGACCAGCTGAAGTCGCTCAGATCATCAAGTGATGTCACTCCTGTGGTTCTGACCGGGAGGTTTGGGGTTCCAGTCTCGACGGACAAAGGATATTCGGCACTGGCTAAATAGCTAGGTTGAATTCAGCCGCTGTGTGAAGGAGAATTCTTGCGACAGATTTTTCTGATCAGTAGTTATCCGTGGTTTCTACGATCAATACCATGCGAATGCCAGAGCAGTACCCAAACAGTCTACGGACCGCAGGTGTTCCTTCCGTCCTCTTCATTGTCCTATCATCACGCCTTACTAAAACGCACTTGCTTATAGATGCACTACACTACCACACACGTCGGCAGCTAGAGGTTGTCTCGGCTGGGTCAGTGCGTCGTTTGTGGAAATTACATGGTTAGGGGAACGAGCCCCTCACCCGCCAGCCAACGTGTAGGTCGACGACGGATCTCACCATCCACCGGGGAACGAACTCCGCATTTTCCGTGATAAAACATTCACTATCCATACCGGACTAATGACCAGAGCAGTTGATGCGACAGGAAACACGTATAATAAGTATTCAAGCAATCCCGGTCAACAATGGTGCAGTTGCGAATGTTTTGTGGTTGAGCTAATGTAGACGGTGAACAAGTGGATAAGTTCGGCACTTTTGGAAATCTTTCCACGTACGTTGTTGTGCTCCGACCTCTGGGAAGCGTAAGGGAGGGTCGCAATGGCAGTGACGGCGGCGGGGTGCGGGGGAGACGGGTGGGAGCGGCACAACGTCGAGCTGACCCTGCGACCCGCGCACTTCATATTCGCACCCAGGAACACGTTCCGTCCTGCCATCGGTGAACGCGCTGCACGGCGGCTCGCGTCGGAAATACATCCCAATGCAAAACAAATAGATACCGTTCTTTTAGTATTCGCAGAAACGATTGTCGAATCAGTGACTTCTAAGATTTATTACAAAACTGTAGCACCAAATTAATTGAGAATATAATGATCTACAGAGGGAGTTACGGAGCTACAGTTGTAATGGGAACAGAAGACAGTCGTAATCCAAACAAATGCACTTCTGAAGTATAGGTCATTTAATGACTGAAGATTACCCATATATTAATAAAGAGCACAATATCAGTATTTTCATTGAGAGAAAAGGTGAGTGCTCTTGAGTATGTCAACTAATATATAATATAGCCGTTAGTCCCGTCAGTGCAGTTTTGTAACCCGGATAATGACATTGTGCCTCACCCGCTGGAATTTGAGAAAAACGGTCAAAGATTTGTTGACCTAGCGGTTAAAGTTAGCACAGTTGTCTCTCTATTAGTGAAAATATATTTACAAAACTATACAGAAAATTTCGTCCTACTGTATTCTAAACGATATGCGAAGAAATTATTTTATGTAGCATTTTTTTTAAATATTAGCAAAACACATTGAATCATGAAATCATGGCAGGAGGTATTGAAGCATCACCGAATAGTCGTGCTACAACTGTATTGCATTATTTGTAACTTTCAAAGTTTTCGAGTATTCAGAAAGTTTAATAAAACAAGACCTTTTATTTAGCACTCTTTCCTATATCAGAGGAAAACATTTAAAAAATAAATTTTTGAGAAGTTTTTAAAAAAAATATTTTTTATAAATTGCTTTGACTTCCAGAAAAAATATTTCACAACATTCCTTTTTTGAATTGTTCATGGCGTTATTTAAATATCAATGTTTAGAACAGATTTCATTGAGGAAAAAACATTAATATTGTAGTTTTCAAATGTTAATATTTCGCAATTTCCAAAAATTCAAAGAGTTCACCGCAAATTAGACATGCGTCATATTGATAAACGTACTTTTTTACCTTTATTTAGAAAATCAAAGAAAATATTTGGAGCAGTTTCAAATTAATCGTTTGAAAATTGTCTGTGTCACGCAAAATTACGCGAAAATATTTTCGCGATTCATATTTTCCAAAATGTGTAAAATTTGTCTTTGACAAACAAAGTTAGCTAAGGAAAAGACATCTGTATTCAATATTGTTCTTTAATAAGCAAAAAATTAAAATTTTGAAATTTTCGAAATTTAAAAAAATGAGACATGCGTCCTTTGGTCTCTCCAAGAAAACAATGTAATACAAAATTTGGACCCATTTTTAAGAATTTTTAAAATTATTATTAAAGCTCGAATAATGTACCGCAAAAAATCCAAAGTATAGTTTCAAATTCACAGGACTTTCTGTGCTGCCAGATCGATCGAAAAATGTAAATTCGTGATAAAATCGTCTAAACTGTTTAGGCGCTAGCGTGGAGCCAAGAGACAGACGGACTTCTTCAATAATAGCTTTCCACAATACGATACTTTTTGTCAAATTCTCTGTCGCAGTTTTTGCCGCAGCTTTACAATAAATTCTCGATACTTCTAATATAGTATGCGAGGATGTAAAAATGTCATGCCACTCAAAATGCTCATATTGACACTGATATATATTCCGAATTTGCGTCTTTTCCTTTTGAAACCATTGATATACAAATTATATTAATATCTCAACATTTTGGCAAATTGTTTAGAAAAATCCAATAAATGGCAGTTGTTAGCTCCAAATTGAAAGAAAATTACCTCTCTTTGTAAACGATTAGCAAAGCTCTTAACACCACTATCTCTATTTTAAACAATTATTACTCACACAATTGATGTAAGAATGACATACTTTTCCATTGAAACAAACCGCGCGCCATGCCCATAATATTCGAATTCGAAGAACATGTGATATGAAGCAGTATAACGTAATTTTTTGCAAAATATGATCTGTAATAAAAAAATTGCAGCGGCAGTACAAGTATATAATTGTTATTGAAATTAAAGTCCATCATCAAAAGCCAGTGCTGGCCTTATACTTTGTTGCTTTGTCGCCGTTAGTTCGTAAGAAGAGAAAGTATTGAAACCGTTTACCGTAAAACGGCGAATTTTCTACAGAAAAACCGTTTTTACGGTGCTCTGATAACGAAAAAATAGGTAAATGTTAGTTCTCGCCATTATTTTATTTTCAAATCATTGTATGAACGTTGTTCACGTACCTTCTACGCTATCACCGTTTTTCACTACCCCTGGTCTAAAGCCATCCTATTGTGTTTTTTCCAATTATGTAAGTACTTAACAAGACGTTTCTGGCCAAGAAAATATTTAGCCGAAGCTATAGTACAAATTGTACACGCATTATGTGAGAAAGTCTTTGCACAGGACTATTACCCATCTGCTTGTCAGCATCTGTCTGAGTTGGCTAGATGCCTGAGATTTCTAAGTAGGTATATTTCGGAGTCCTTACACCGTCGCTCGAGCGAGAAGGGAAGAACATTAAGCATCAAGTCATTTACAGCTCGAACCCTACGTCACTAGTCGTTTTAGTATGAAATATGAGGTGTAATTTAAACATCGTTTAGCTCGCGCGCCTCAAAATCAACAGGTCGCAACACGTTTTCGCCGTTCAACTTAATTTGCTGCACTGGCTTAAGTCACTTTGCAGTGACTAATAAGCGAATTATTCCAGTCGAATTGAAAGATCGCCGAGAAGATATTAAGTTGAATATAATTTGCTGAGAAAAGTGACCAATAATTTATAACCAGAATAATTACCACCGCAAATCACTCCTACAAGAGTTGATTTTTGTTGTATATTTTTGACATTTATCTAAATCTTTGGGAACCACGCCAAATTAGCGAGAATTATTATACTCGGTCATGTTAATTTCTTTCAGTAAACTATTCCCGAGAATTGCATAGCATTAACATTTTTTATTTTTTTAAATAACCATTTTATTGCTAAAAAATTGTGCTTTTTCTATAATTCCTAAATATAATACGTTCATACGAGTGTATCGCTTTCCTGGACTTCTATCCTCATAATATTTTACACAAACGTGTATACTGATCTATATCTAGATATTGCACAGATTTTCTTTCTTTCTATCATTTGTTTTACTTATTGTCTAAACTCTTATCATTTATGTGAACGCCTAGAAGGAAAAATTTGATGAAAAATTAAAATAGAAAAGCATGCTTTACGATGAAATTGTAAGTGAGAAAAACGGTGTCTCAAATTACAAAAATCAAAACAAATAATTGTCAGTTGTCAGTAAGTGTCAGAAGAAGAAACTCCATCTATAAATTACAAGGTTCCCTGAATATAAGGCGATATTTACATTCTTCGTCATGGCATACATCAATGATGGGAAGGGGCCAAGACGAAAAGTACATGCACATGTAAATTCTTTCAGAACGTACACCGAAGTCGACACCACGAAAAAACACATGCCATCGAGAGCCAACGGAGCCGGACGCGGGAGCGAACAGCTCGCTAACACAATTTTAAATATTAGATTGACGTACTTATCGGTTCACCGCCGGAGGCGAGTGTGAAGCGTCACCTTTCACGCTCTCTTCTCTGCGGCTCTTTTCTTGTCGGGGTCCCTGCGCGTCCCGCCCCCCGCCGCCTCCGTGTCTCTTCCAAGGAGGCCTGCGTTCGCCTCGTCGCGCGCCGCACGCGTCGTGTGCGCCTTCGCACCCGACCGCGTCCTCCCCATTGTCCACGACCGCCCCCCGACGTCCCCCGGCGTCACGGCCCTGCCTCGCCCCCGCCCGCGACGCAGCCCTCGCGACGTTCCCTGCCTCCGCATCGGCACGCCGGCCCTCAAGTTGATCCATCTCCGCCTGACACGCATCCACTCGCTTCCGCCCTCACTCTCGTTGCCAACTTCCACTGTCTTCTCGCTCCCCATGCTACTTCCATCTCCCTGTGCGCCTCTGCTTCCGGGCTTCCCTGACACTCTCCTACGCCACCTCAGCTGGTGGCTGTCCACGCAGCTCACGACTTGACTCTCGCTTTCACTTCGCCTCTACGCACCGTCTGTTCTCGATCCAGTTGACGATTTCAATCCTGCCTTCACCTCGCCTCCACACACCGTCTGCCCTCGACGCAGCCCACGACTTCACCTTCGCCTTTACCTCGCCTGTACACACCGCTGTTCTCGACGCAGTTCACGACTTCGCTTTCGCCCTCACCTCGCTTCCTCGCACCGTCTGTCCTCGACGCAGCTCACGACTTCACTCTCGTCTTCATCTCGTCTCCACGCCCCATCTGCCAGCGTATCTGCCCTTCATAATATCACCTGGTACTACGTCCTTCCCTCCAGTGTTTCCACTGCAGTGTCTCTGAGAAGCTGAACCTAAGATTTGATTTCCAGTGGCGAATATTCGTTTGATATTTAGGACGATAGGTAAGAGAAATAGCTTTCTGGAGGATAATTCTTGTGGATTTCTTCCCTGTTCATTTTTTCGTGGTTTCTATGATCAATACTAGGTGAATGTCGAGCATTAGCATAAAAACAGCCCAAGAACCGCTCGCGATTCTTCTTTCTTCGTCCTTGTCCCATCGGCTCTCTTTACTCACGCATTTACACTTACAAGCACTACATGTCAGGAGACCAGTCAGGATCTTTGAGCATGTCCAGCTTCGGTAGATACCCTGTTATCGGAGATATCTGAAGGGGGAATATTCTCAAGATAAGGTATAGGTAGGTCCAGGACCTCACCGGGGGAACACCACCACATCCCAAGATGTAACGAACACCACACCTACATGACTAATGACCATAGAAGTTGAGGCAACCGGAAAAAAACAAATAATCAAACAAACATCACCTCCATTTCTAGCTGTTTCGTCGCCAAATCCATCTTCACCATCGCCACTTCCACCATCTCTTCCGCGATCACCGCCGCCAGCACACTGTCAACAGCCTCCGCCTCCGCTCGCCGACACCCGCCGTCATGTCCTTCTACCCCACCTCTGCTCCCACCTCCGTGTCCGCCCCATCTCCGTCTCGGGTCGCGTCGATGTTCCGCGCCCACCCAGCGCCCCTGTTTCTGCTCCAGCGAAATGCGTGACGAACTCCCTTCGCTTCAATGGAGTCCCGCACAACACGCGCGCTCGACGGATTGCATACCCTCGGGCGCGTGTCAGCTGTCCAGGGGATAGTCTATTCTGGACGCCATGGGTTTTATATTGGAGAAATCTGTTGACTGTTTTCTACACGCCTGCGTGACTTTACGTTTTTTTAAATATACATGTGAAAGATCAAGAGTCTTCGTTTTGTGTTAAACCGCGTACCAGTACTCGCAGCGACAGCGGCAGCAAATGGATTTATTCACTTGAATAAGAATCTAAATAGCACGCAATAATATGCATTGCTTCGACAAAAAATCGAACAATGACAAGAAATACTGTATTCCCTCAATTCTTGAATTTGTCGCACTAAACAATATTTTTCCTTCAATTATTCAAGAAAGTGCACGCAAATTCAGTTTTTCAATGTTTACAAGTGATATTTTTGTTCCACCAGTTTTTGCAAATGAATCTATCTTTATCATGATTTAATTATTCACGGTGTTTTTCCTAAATGTTGTCATTCAATTCATCCAGTTATTTCGTCATATTTGTCGTTACATTATACAAATTTACATTATACAAATTTATTTATTTTTATCATGTTTCGGTAATTAACTTCCTAATTATCTTCATGAACGAGATATTTTTTCGTTTCAATTTTATGAAGATACTTCATCAACTCTAGTTTTAACTAATCATAACTAATTTAATAAGCATATCTTTATAAGAAAAAATTCTTTAAATACTTTCAAACAATCTGTTCCTAAGAACAAGATGTACGCGAAGGGCGAGTAATGGACATGATCATTTGTACAAATACCCATTATCAACCTGTTTACAGAATACGAAATGAACAATATATTAATTATAACAAAAGCACAATCTTTGATTATATACATCACACAATAAACCGATGTGAAATCTATTATTAATTTTTATTGAATTGAAATGTATATTCAAACTTTTCTATGACTGTCATTTGTTATTGACATAACTTTTAAATGTACGTGTTTCATTTCTCTGCGTACCCACTTGATTATTGCGATTAGCAAATACTTTCTCAGTCTTCTCACACACCATGATCATGATAACTCGTACAAAATTATTCACAGACATCCTATATTTGCGCGAACGTCACCCCTCGTAAAGCCGACATCCAAAACAATTCTCCGAGAATAGGCTTCTCTTCATCAGCGCAACGAGGTGAACCAGCGACAGCCGCTCTACACGCGTATGCTTGGCACATCCACAGGGGAAGTGTTGACGAGGGAGTTACGTCTGTAACAACGCGAAGCGAGGATGACGTCTGCGACGATCGCAGGGCGATGGCGGCGAAATATGCAGCGATGCGTTGGCGTGTGACGTAGAGCCTGCGTGGGTGCTAACTCACGCAGCAAGGGGGTGAGGGCGGCGGCAACTGCGGACAAGATCAAAGGTAGGGTGGAGGGCACAATGACGGTGACCAGTGATCAGTGCACAAGACAGACGGGAAGGAAGAAGATCGAATGTGTGGCATGTATATGTGTGTGAGATAGAGAGAAAGAGAGAGTTTGTGTGTGTATGAGACAGAGAAAGAGAGGGTGGAGGATAGAAGGTCAATGGGAGGAAATAGTTTTTATTTTCGTTGGAAGAGTTAAAAATTATCCGATATCTTTAGAGAGAATATTTGCATATTCTGTTCAGACGCAAATATGGTATCTCAAAAATTGCTCCAAAAACCATTCAACAAATGAACAAAAAACCTCGTCCATATGAAATTAATTCATTTAGATATGGAGATGATAGTACATAGCTGGAATTGAACTTGATAGGAAGCTCTTCACACACAATTGGGAAAGATACCTGAGGTGTCAATGATGTTCTTCAAAGTTCAAAAGTAATTTTTTGATATGTGAATAATATTAGACAGTCAGTAAGACAATTTCAGTTTTATTGTTGTTTGGTCACTGGCCATAAAGAAGACCAAAATATTACGACAGACACGAATTATCTGCTTGTACGATATAGATCCGATATTTCATGGTTTATTAATCTGATGGAATTCATTTGTAGTATAAAATAAATCACTTTCAAAAATAGTAAAAGGCAGGAGACATGCGGCAGGAGGAAAAAGAGGCGTTTTGTTTGGATTTATTTTCTTCAAAAAGCAGTAAAATCTGTATGCGACGTATGGGGGAGAATTATAATCTGCGCACATTTCGCTGAGCTAAATCTCTTTCCTGGGCTGAATCTCTTCTCCCCCCTTCATGATGGGGAACGACCTTGGTAATGAAGTATTTCCTGGTATTCAGGTGATACCAGGATTGGGAGCGAGTCTTTTTCCCGGTCAGGATGTTTTCCTCAGGAAGAACTGCAATAAATTGAATAAAATTAATTACAAATCACAGGTAGTGTATTTCCATGACAACGCATTATCATTATTCGGTTATTGTATTCGGTATTGTTAATGTATTGTGTTTAGGAAAGCACATACTCTATTACAATTTTTTCCATACGTCAAGTTTTCTATTTAATACCTGCCATATGGCAGTTATTTAGATATGAGAATGATTCTGGTTGTATACACCAGTAAATATTAAATCATTTATGTAGAATGACTGATATATTCGTTTAATCTCAAACATCAGTATATCTGCAAGTAAGTATATAAAAATGAAAAACACATGTACAAGATTGAGAGTAAAATATATTAATCTCAATTACAATGTATGTATTTTACATTTTAGGCTCGTATTAATCCGACTATCGCCAGCTATCGGTATTCACAGGCCTCGGACCTATTTTTTATTTATTACCCACTCCTCGAGATTACGAAGACATGTGACGATCATGACGTATTTTCTTCATCATACCTAACATAGTTCACCCGCCTGATCTCACAACGGAAAATTATCACACTATCCAGGAGCCACCAGAGGGATTTTAGTTGGAACATTATGTGTACTAGCGAAAGCAGTCGAGCTGCAACCAAACACGATGGAGCGCTAATGAGATATAATGAACGGCAGAGACTATCACCAGGAACGAATCCCAGCGAGTCACGAGACGCCGGGAGCGACGGTCGCAGCCGGACCGCCCAGCAGCCGGCTGCTGGCGAGTGGGCGGAGTCAACCTCGGCGCGACGCGGTCGTGCTGCAGCAGCCCCAGTTTGCATTTGTATTGGCTTTTAGTTTGCGTTTTTAAAAGATCTTTATGTCAGTTCTCGCAAGAGTTTATTTTTTCGCGCCACTTAACCGCGTTAACGGCGGCCGGCGCGCCGCGTTTCGCCGCACTCCACCGCTTCTGCGCGCCGTTAAAATAACCGCGCTGGGGCGCGCCGGGCGGGCGGACGGCGGGCAGTGGGCGACCGGCGCGACGGGAGGTCGCCGCCCGCTGCCCCACCTCCCCTCCCCTCTGCACCTCCCCCGCTTACGTCCTCGTTGATCGCCCGTGGTCACGCCGCATTCGAGACCCTTTTCCACCCGCCTGCCGCTGTCCTCCCGCCCTCTGGTTTACACCCGATTTCCTGGGACTCGTCTCGTGTCCGCTGGTATTTGTTCGTTGGCTCGCCCTTGACAGCTCGTTTCGTCTCGCTTGTGACTGGTTCGTTGAGTACTGAAACCAGATTCTTTAGCAGTTGACCTAGAGATTTTAGTACTTTAGTTCAGTAGCTGGCATCATAAACAGCAGATGACTGCAGGGACAGTTTTTGTGATAGAGACGTTGGCCCAATTCTCACGTAATCGCCTCCACCCACTCATCCTCTCTCTCTTTCTCTCTCTCCCTCTCTCTCTCTCTTTATTTCTCTCTCTTTATTTCTCTCTCTTTCTCTTATACTTTCTCCCACGTTAATCGCTCGTAGCCGCGTCGCCCTTCAACCTCTCTGTTGTTAGTCTGTCCTCCGGTTTTCGCCCAATTCCCTGAGACAACCGCCCTTCTCACCACCTGTGGTTTTGGTTCGTTCGCTTCCATTCGTTCGTGTCCATTCGTTCGCGTCCATTTCTCTCTCATTCTCTCCCCTTCTTTCCCTTTCTCTCTCTCTTTCTCTCCCCCTCTTTTCCTTTCTCTCTCTCTCTCTTCCTCTCTCCCTTTCTCTCTCTCCCTCTCTCTTTCCCATACTCTCCTCTCTCTAACACCCGCTGCGTTGTTTACCCTCCCTTCCGTTTTAACACCTAATTTCCTTCTACACTCAGTTATCTCCTCTGACGTTTGTTCGGCAACTAGTTGATACTTTTGTGGGTTCGTCTCTTTTCCTTTACGTGCTGAACATTGAAAAATAGAACCAGTTTCTATAACATAAGATCATGGCCGGATTTACCGTTTAAGAAAAATAAGTAGTTACTTAGTTCCACGCACCGAAGAAAATCACAAAATAGTCTAAAAATTCAGTAATTGTGGCATGAGAAAAAATGAAATCGTTTTCCACATATCATTGGGCGAGAGTGTTGAAGTGGCCAGACCGTGTTGAAGTGGTCAGACCGCTTCCCTGACACATCCGTACAACGCGGATCAAAACCCATCGATACACGTTGAGTTGTGGCAAACGAAGAAAATTTTTGAAATCGTATCGTCATCTAGCCATAGAAACTTCCAATCCCTGGAGGGGTCGAAAAGGCTGTGTATTGAGTAAAATAACAAAGGAATATCCCGTATAATTACTTCATAATTCTCCAGCAAGTATGATTTCAGATGCGCACCAATGATTTTGGGGGGAGAGTTGACTGTAGGTATAGTCCAGCTTACTTCATGTTTTCTTGTAAAGAATTTTTCCTATATGTTGAATAATGTTGGAGGTAAAGAACCAATATAGATCATGCGAACTGGGTGACAGGTAGTTAGAAACTTTACCCACTGGATCATTTCGGAAGGTGCGGGTCCGAATATTACTCTGCCAATAAGTGTTTCTCGTGCGTGGATGGTGAATGCCCGGTGCCGGAAGGCTGCTCAAGTATGTTCTTTTCGAACCATCTTTCTGCCGTAAGTACTGAAGCGTTATTTTAGCTTTAAGCCGACATTATTTTGAGTTCATTCCATTGCTGAAAATGAATACTACATTGACGCTTTGTTCTGCACTCTCAGAAGTAATTTAAAATGTTCGCTCAACTATTATTTGAAAAGACTTAATAGTTCAGATAATGACGTGGTCAGGCGAGAGAAAAAGTCTATTACTTATCCATGCCAATATCCGCTGTGTACGTAACCCGGGACTCCATGGTTTCATATCAACTTTACAATAAACAATCAATAAGAGTCGAATGGAATCGACAGATCCTCAGGGTCGACATAGTATCATAGTATCTATCCGGTCATATCTATTCAGAAACGGCAGATCTTCAGGGTCTCCGATTTCCAATCGTAAGGTACACTCTCAAAGGTTTTCGGAAACTCAAATCAATCCATACTCAAATTATTTTTTCGTTTCTTTACATCATTTATGATGATTGAGATTTCCTTGCAACCATAGAAATCTTCTATTTAGTTCATAATTATTTATTTAACTATTAGAGTATGTTCGTTTTGTTACTCATTGCTTCAATTGTAACTACAAAAGAACAATGATTTGTCTATAATTCCTTAGGAAAGGTCTCCCCCTTTGGGTGGCAGATAAGTTATACCGCGTGTTAGCTATTCCGAGAACCCATCTTTTTAAATTATTTATGTAAATTATTATTGTTATTATTGTTGTTAGTAATAATAGCAGTAGTACTATTATTATTTTCAATGCTTGGATCTAGATCATCAGTTCCTCACTTACAAGTTTCAAGTTAGACTATTAAACCTTTCTCAGTAAATGCACAATTGCGCATGCAAGCTTTCAGTCACTATTCTTTTGTTCACTTTCCAAGTCGCTTTCTTATATCGGCTACTTCCTTAGTTTCTCCCTTTCACTGTCATGTTTGTTCGTTCGGTAGAAGTCGTTCATCAGCATACTCCTTCAGTAAGTAACCAACAAATCTTTTCCCGTGTCCAATAACAGAAATCCGCAGAATCCATGCATCTCTACCTTAGGTCGGTATTCGTTATTTTAAATTTTTCTGTGATATCAGCTACAATTTCTTATCTATTTTGTTTACCCTTTAATCACTTTTCAACAACATTTCACTTGCTTTCTCTTATTGCAACAGCACAATTCTTCCCACTCAGAGATCCTGTCGCAAGGCCATTATCATATCCTTAATTTAACTCTCGTTCGGTCTCCTTTTTTTATTTCTTTATCCCCAAGCCTGTTGTTTCTCGCTCTCTTTCCCCTCCGAATGTTTCCTGCCCTCATCTCAAGCCATAATGATCTCCGCCCTAAATATTAACGACCAGTTGATTCGCCCTTCACCCTTACCACAGCAACAGCATTTATAACCCCTTTTTGCAATTCAAATGTGTCTGCTGAATCACTTGTTTAACTTTTATTACAAAAAGTAAAGTTATTCTAATGGGTTAATTAAGATAAGGTATACTTTTTACAAACTTATAAACTGAAAATATTTGTACATATAGAAAAAATATTTGTTTTAGCGGCTATAAACGTACTCGAAAGACAACCAGAAAACATTTAAATTCTCCTGAATTCGAGTTAACTAATTATTTCATTTCATAAAGTTTACATTATTGTGTCCTTTCTATATAGTTAGTAACAGATAGCTTTTGCGTTTTCAAATAATATTTTTTGTAATGATGAATAAAATATGAGACAAAATGACTAATGGAATGGAAGAAAAGTAATTATACTATGATAAACTAAAAATATAACATTAAAGAAATCATTGAGACTGAAAATATCAACAATGGGTTAACTAGAAAACAGCATACGAAATGATAATGATAAAATTATTTGAGGCAGTAACTTCTGCCTGTTATATAGTATATGTGAATTAAAATGCCATCTGCTACATAGTGTTCGTCAAGGCATTCTTTATACTTTAATATATGATGTTATATCTACAAAGAAGGGTATATGTATTCGTCAAATTCACTTATAAGCCCAATTCCTTGATCATTCTTCCTATTATTTTATATATTCGATTGATTGATTGTTCTTGATTCTTTGCGCGTCAACTACTGAGATCATTAGTCCAGTAACTGTGGTGCATGTGTTTAGGCTCGGGAGGCGGCAGTAGTCTTCCTCCGTTGTATCAAGAGATCTGGCGCCAACCTAAAATCAGCTAGCGGAGTTTTTCTCAACCAAGTATCTCCCACCAGCGCGACACTGCCCCAGCCGGAACAAGCTCTAAGCTACCGTTCTCCCGGTATGTGCCGTAGTATAAGTGTGTTGAAGGTGTGAGAATAGGACAAGTAAGATGTAATAAAGATCGCGCGCGTTCTCTGGTCCGTTTGTTAGGGTACTGCTTCGACATTCGTCTAATTGTGAGTGAAGAAACCACGGAAAATTACCGATCACAACAGCCAGATTCTCCAGATATCGGCTGAATTCGGCCTAACTGATAAGCTGGTGTCAAAAACCCTGCGACATTCGTTACTGGAACCTAGGTCCTTCTGGTCATTGGCACTGCAAGGCTACCAGGAAATACAGAAAGTTGAGCACTATTGTTTTTTTATTTTGTAATTAATCAAAGCAGTCGGCCACTATAGTTCTCCTCCGGACAGGGACTGAATTCGACCTCGCTGAGAAGGTAGTGTCGAAAATTCTGCCACTGTCGAGACTCGAACCTAAGAGTCCTGGTCAGAGGAACTGCAGTGACATCAGTTGATGCCCTGGGCCATCTCTGCCGGTTTTAACTGTTGAAGATTGATTAACCGTCGTGTGGACAGTTCTTTTCCCTATTAATATACCATCCCCGCGTTAGCCTCCAAATAAAATGTGCTTGGAATTCCCTTCCGCAGATCGAAATTCTCCACCTTTATGATCATTTCCTTTTAGGTTAAAATTGCCTAATTGCTAATCAAACAGGAAACGCTGACAGAGATTTTAACACACCTCTGGAAACATTGTTTAACACACGCCAGTAATATTCCTTCTATATTACAAGTGAATTAAATCGTATTCTTCCTTCTATAGTATAAGTGAATTAAATTCTCTCTAACAAACCGTCCGTCAAGGCGTTCTTTATACTTTTCATAACAACGAAGAAAACGTTACGTAATACTACAGAAAAAATTGCCGATATTTCGTCAAAAAATACTAAAAAAATATTTTTTACAATACAATTTATTTTTAAATAATACATGATTAAATAATTTGAACTTCTTCTAAAATATTAGTACTTAGTATGTAATTTTCAGTTTAATATTTAGGATTCATTGTAGTCCATGGAATTAATTATACCATTAGAAACATAGCGATTTTATCATCCGATTAAATAGCTGCCAGAAAAGCATAGGTATCTGTAGCCCTCAGCCTTGAATCACATCCTGTCTAAATGTGGTTGTTTTCAGTTTTTTAAACGTTTCGTAACAATATAATTCAGTATGTTAAATTCAATGCCGCAAGGAAATTTTATTTTAAAATTCATTTGCACAAACGAGATAATGTCTACATTTTACCGCGAACCAGTCAAGAAATGTTCTCTGAATATGAAAGTGAAAAGTCAAATTTCAAGCACTGATTCAAATTTAGTTCGTTATGCCATATTTGTAAGGTCTCAAATTAAATTCATATTTGTTCCCACCAATTACAGAAAATTGTAAGTTTTTCAGTGGTGAAAATGTTGCAATGGTTTAATAATAAAAATATACTATTGTTATGTTTTGATACACCCATCAACACGTAACTTTAGAAATTTGGTAAAATTGAAGCAGTCATTTAAAATTTAAAATTTTGCTCGAGCGCCTCTTAAAAAAAAATAAAAACACCCAGAATTATCCTCTTTATGAAACCACAAGAAGTACTACAAATACGTTAAATACACATGTTTAATATATTCAAACGTCTAAAGCAGAAAATTTAAAATAGAAAAACTAGATGGCTCTGTGTCATAATTTTGCGTCAACAAGTTGTTGCCAATAATTTCCTTGACAGCAAATAAAATAGAAACACATCACAGACAATGTGAAAATACAAAAATGGTATGCCCTTTAAAGTTCTTACTAAGAATTATATTACATGGATAGTTTATTTGTTAATTAATGTATGTGCAAGGAATGTCTATTATTTTTAATACGCGTAAAATATATAGTGAACGTTTATTCAAATGACTTTGTTCAACAAGCAAATGCTACGATCGTTGGGTCCCCTTTCCTTTTGTGTAGTATGTACAACCCCACACGTTCACACCTGTCCCCTCATCTGCGCAGTTTATTTCAAGTAATCACCCACGTATTCGAAGTCCGATCGACCCGTTACGTCGCGTCGTCAGACGCCCGCCAGCCCACTCGCAGCCAATCCGCTCACAGCATAGCACGACGAACTCGTTCACCTATTCAAACAAGCCCAATCACCCACACCCACCGTCTTCCTTTCTCCTACGCGTTCCGACCTTTCACGCAGACAATGCACTGTTCTCCCGTTGCGCCCCGTTCTTCCCGATCGGTCCCAGCACCGCCATCCGCTTGCCTACTACGTCACAACTGCAACCGGCAGTGTTAGATAAATAAAATACTGGCGTTTCCTGATGACGGTGGAGCGTTTGCGTCGGCCTGGTTCTCGGACCCAGTTTTAACTAAAAAGTATCTGGTTGATAGATTATTGATTACAGGCGCTTCAACTGCTAAGATCACTAGTCTCGTAAGTATAGTACACGTATTCTTTTCGTGAGGTTCGTCTTCCCCCACTAGATGGTGAGATCTGGCGCTCACCTACCATCCGCTAGCGGGGTTTCCCCCTCAACCAAGAATCCCCACCAGCGGGGCGCCGCCCCCTCCGGGGCAAGCTGTAAGATCCCGACCGGTTTCCTGGCATGTGTAGTGCAAGTAAGTGTTTGTGTGTGAATACGTAAGGGCTGAGGATAGGGGTAGAAGAAAGATCGTCCACGGTCCATGGCTCGTTTGTTAGGGTCTGCTCCGGCATTCGCCTAGTATTGATCTGTTCCATCTCTCCGGCATCCATGAAAACCTATCTTTTAGAGCAGCCGGCCGCTATGACTCTTCTCCAGACAGAAAGCGAATTCGGCCTAGTTATGTGGCTAGTGCCAGAAATACTGCCACCGTCGGGACCCGAATCTAGCTCCTCCCGGTCAGAAGCACTGCAGTGACATCAGTTGATGCCTTGAGCCACCTCTCCCGTTAGAAGCGTTTGTCCGTGGCCTAAGACACGCCCCCTCCTCTCTGACCAAGAAATGTTGCGAGACGCATCTTCTTTTCATTTTCTATAACAAAGTCAATGAATTATCCTTTGTTATGATTTATTTATCGTATGACAAGTACACGTAGCTTAGAATGCACCTAATGCAATCTAAAAATTGTAGGATACCGCAACAATAAAATAGTCAAACGCCCACCTTTCTAGCTCACTTTCCTATCTCATCTATTTTTCTTCGCTCGTTTTCTTTGGGACTAATGTACTTTAGGCCATAGTACTTTAGGAGTCGATACTATCCTCTGATGCATAAATGTTCACGATACCAGGGATTTCATTAGCTCCATTTTGTCAATTTTGAACTAATGCTGTTTGTTTCGAGAAACACTTCAATTGTATCATTAAAGACAAAATTTCATTTTCCTTGTTTGTTTTGTTTACTTCTTATTAAAATATGTCATATATAAATATAAACGTTTGATAAAAAGGGGGCGCAGAGGAGCTCAGAAATGTAGTTGGCCGTTCTTGCCTTTGCACTGCGCACGCCTATGATACTTACTGTACTTGTACACTGCGTCTGCCTATCATAACAGTTACAAGGAACTATTGCGTAACCAAAGTCTGGAAAGAAACCCACTCGTACAGTTTTACACACTCATTAATGCGTGAAATAGATGAAAGTACTTATAATTGGGGTGTACAAAGATCCTTACTATTCCTTTTTAATTACACTCACTACACGATGCATAGTATGTTTCATTTATTTCGAGAGCCTTAATGGAAAAATTTTAATTTTTCCAACTATAAGCTGTGATGATTTTCGTAAAAAATATAATTTAAGGGAACATTGTAGGGAAAAAGTGAAAAACGGTATATCTTAATGAAGTATATGAACATGGAGTTCAAACGTAAGTTGAATACGGAGTAAGACAAGAACATTCTAATTGGAGAGTTGTGGAGAGCACATCTTTGAATTAAAGGCTAAGAGATAATTTGGGGCTATATATGTGCTAGGATTTTGCTCCTTTAATTATATTTCTAGCACACAGAACTCACTGCAACAGACGTGGATAATTTTGAATAGATTTACTTCCTTTGGTCGTGAAAATCAAGGCTCTAATAACATGAAACTATGTTTGTATAATTTCTGTGCCAATAAACTTGCAACGATATGTACAAAGAATCCTCATATTATACTGAAGGTTTTTTCATCATTCCTGTACAATTAATATTGTCACTCAATATGTGATGATTGATGTAAAATATGCTATCTTAAATATCTATTAATATAAAATGCTTTGCCTAGAGTATTGAAAAATTTCAATTTGTAACAGCACATCACATTTTCATATTCGACAACCACTCAAGCAACTAGCTATTGAATGAATATGCCAGCAAGAGTTTACCTTGCGTGATCATTAACTGTGAAAGTGGAAAGATATGTTGACAAAGGCGATCTGTCGAGTTCATAAGTTGCTGACCAAGAATTCGAATCCCAGCGTGGTCAAAAACGTTTGTGGGTTCAGTTAGAAGTATATTATATAATCGTAAAAAAATGTGAGAAAGTACGGGCTGGTCCTCACATCTCCAGTTTTTCAAATCTGTCTCACAACTATAATACTGAAGCTGAAAATGTGTCTCTTAATACAATCTTTTCATCGATATTATATATTTTTTCCTTTTTTATGATTATTACTTTTTTAATATTAGAGATCTGCTCGTTTAAAAACATTTTGTAATAATGAGACATAATATTTTACACTGAAAATAGTTGTTTTCTCGTTAGTAAAGTGAAGGACAGAACAAGTTAATTAAAAAAACTTGTTAAAAATGGACCATTATGGCTGTTCCCTACACGGCAGCTTATGACAAGAGCATAGTGAGTAGAAAATTACAAAGATTGCACTGATGAATCAAGTATACCGAATACAAATAATTCCTTCTGTTGTGGAAATTATCGCAAGGGGATAAGAGCGCAAAAATATTGGAATTTGAACAACAAGAAATGCTCCTTCAACAACGCTAATAGTAACTTTAACTTATTTGATATCTTTTCTGCTTTGATATCAAAGTCAAAAATATGCTTCCCCATAATATTTATATCAAAGATACTTAGAACTGCTTTTCCATATTATTTGCAATGGATGATTTTCGGAAATATCGTTTTTTCTCTGATTCTAAAATCAAACAAGACTTTTCGTATACCCAACTACACTTCTGGTGCTACAATAGCACATATTTTCTCGCATTCTTGTAACATTACGCAAAATTATAATACTACATAAATCTGGAAAGGGGTATCCATGCAGCAAATGTTTTCCCGTGCTGGGATTCAAATTTACGGTCTTATGGTTAGTGTGTTAACTTACCACCATCCATATAGCTATGTTCTACCTTCCTGACGCTTTAAAAGAAAGTCAAACATTTGCATTTGCAATTTTCATTGAGTATATAATTTTAAGATATAATTTTAAAGGAGATTAAAAAAACTAGATATGCTAAAACCGCACAATTATTCTTGCACTATTTTTAGCTTTAGCAATTTTTTAAAATTCAGAGAATTAAACGAAATTGAGACCTGCGCTACTTTAAGCGCCCTATACGCTATCTGTGGGTAAAACTAAAGAAAACTAACTTTTGAGAAAAATATTTTTTATAAAGTGCATTAATTTCAAGCAGAAATTACTCGAAAATAAATCATTTTTCCAAAAATTGTACAAGACTTTTTGTAATGATCTGATTTTGAGAACAGATTTCATTTAAGACAAAAACCTGTATTTTGAATACTGTTCTTGTGCATAAATTCCTTTTTTGCAATTTTTGAAAATGCTGAGAGTTTGCTGAAAATGATACCAGCGCAATGCTGGTGGGCCCGGGTAAAAGAGAGACAGTTTTTAGGGGATATTTTTATTATTTAAGGTAGTAACACTACTTCTGTTACCTTTATACTTTTATAAAGAGGGTCCTGAAAAATGTTTTGAGCGGTGACTCGCACTGATTTCGTAATGCTACTGTCTATGGGTTAAGCAAAAGAAACCTAATGAGCTCTAGGCGCGTTTTGTAGACTCCTTGCACGTTCTGTAAAACAAGACTATTAAATTCTGAATTTTACATAAAATCATATTGAGGAGATGAGTGTTTGTGTATGTGTGTGTGCAGAAAATTAGCGATGTGTCTGTTTCCTGCTAGATGGTTAAGAAATGATTAATTGAGTTAGCGTGGAATTGTTGAAATGAACGAAAACATTAGTTTCTAGTTTGTTTATAAGAAATTGAAGGTAAAGTTGAAGTACACTGACAGTTGACAGTTGAGTATATAATTTTATTTGCTTTTCATAACGGCGGAAAATTATGTGCGTTGTTGAATGGAGGTTGGAACAAACGACAAATTATTGTTTTACCTTTAATTACACATGTTACAATTTTTTATTGTAGAACTTTGTATAATATAAATAAAGTGACAATTTAATAAAATAAATTTTTAACCAATACACGCTAGACTTAAATCATAGGCAAGTGAACTTTGCCACTCTTTGTAAGTCATTTTTGACAAAAACCACTGAATCATATATCAAGAGACAAGGTAGGTAGCAATGGTAAGGTAGCTTAATTAATAAAGAGAGACTTACAAGAATCACGTAGGTGGGATTTGCTTATTATTCGTACAATTCTTTTTTGTAAACCTTTTGTATTCGTACAATTCTTTTTTGTAAGCAATTCCTTTCTGGGAGCTATAAGATGTATTTCCTCAGAATATTATGCCCTATCTCAGGTGGAAATGAACATTCGCGAAATATACTCAGCGAGCAGCATGGAGGCTGACTGAATTTGAAAGAGTTATGAAAGCGTAGCATAAAGAATTTTGAACATTAATTGTGTGTTCAATTCATTGAAATGGACGTTCCGTTTCAGGTTGGACTGAATTGAAAGACCTAAAAATGTTGTTACCTTAACAGCAGTCAGTGGCACACCGTTCATTTTCAATGGAGTATAAAGCTGTTTATTTGAAATGGAAAACTGCATTGAAACCGTTTTTTTTATTTACTATTAATTTGTTATTACTAAACCAATTTTAAATATTTGTTATTGTACTATTTACGGTAGTTTTATTGTAAAGAATATTCGTATCATCCGCAAAGAGAACTGTTCTTCTGTTTCTAATCGTCGAGGGTATATTGTTTCCGTATAGTATGAAGAGAATAGTGCCTAAAATCGATCCGTCTGGGACTCCACATGCAATTAGCAAATAAGCGGAAAGGTGTGTACATAATGTTCCATTATTCCAATAAGGTATTTCTACTCTCTGAGATCGTTGTTTAAGGTACGAACGTAACCAATCTAGAGCAATACAACGAGTTCCATAGGAAGGTAATTTTGAAAGTAAAATGTTATTATCAATGACGTCAAAAGCTTTTGAAAGGTCTAAAAATATTCCAATAGCTGCTTCGTTTTGATCCTCGGATGTAGCGATATGTTTAAAAAAGAAAGTATGGCTGTTTCCTGTACCTTAAAAAAGGTTCGAATGTTCGGTTAAAAACTGTTTAAAATGTTTTGTATGCATGAACACTAATATTGAATATACAAACAAAAACGAGAAAAAAATCGTAATGTTAAGTATATTTCAGCGAGATTGCCTTCAGTTGCCTTTTTTTTACGACGAAGCCAAAATACGTCAGTGCATTAACGCCATTACTATTACTTCATTGCTACGATAACGCTGTGAATACCGATTAGACCACCTGTTCATTACGTTGTTAATTCCCCTTGATTGCTATTAGCACAAAGCTATTATGAGGATTTTCGAGTTAACAGTATCGACCTCGCCCAAGATCAATTGCTGAGGAACTGCTACTGAAACATAAGTTTTTAGGAATAAATGAAAGAAAGGAATACAATATCATAAGTCGTATTAATATTGAACTACTTAATAAAAATAGTAAATGTATGAAGCCTTTTTTATATGATTCACCTTTCCAAACTTATATCGCATCTTGTTTTAGATATGATTTCAAACAGACAGAAAATAACAAACACATTTCGATACTTGATCAATGTCTAAATTTCCCAGATTTGATATGTATCAAAATGATCATTTCAATCTCTATGCACACATGTATAAGGTAGGTAAATAAATTATGTAACCACTTGTTAAGCATTTAATGGAATCAATAATATTGTCTGTCGGATACATGAGAGGTTGCCTCATGTGAATGTGGATTGTTTACGTTTCTCGAAGGCGCAAATATCATTGGCATCCCAAGTTTGAGGAGTTCCATCTTGGACTAAATACAAATGAGAACTTAGTCAGCAGGAATTGAGCATGAACTCAATGAGCGTTCGTGGCGAGCTTAATGACAGACGGCTAATCGGTGCGTGCTTCCACAAATTTTGGTTAATCGTGTGCGACATCCTCGCTTACAGACTAGTCATATCATTGAGTATGCCACATGCGAAAATATTAATCACATTTTATGTGTTAAAGTCCTATTCTGTAAATTTATATTATGTTGGATAGAGAGAGTAACAATTGCGAATCAAAAAATGAGGTTTATATTAGAATACCATCTAAAAAGTTATCGTGGTAAGATACTACACCATTGTTAAACCATTACATTGCCATGATACACTAACCTGAGATTACATCAGGTTGGTCTTCCATTGGTGGGGCTGCTGGTGCACAGCAAAACTACCATATCCGTCAAAATCTCGACATTGGATTTTTGATATACTGTATAACTTTGTCTATACTATGAATGTATATTTTGTTATTATTTATTTTTAATAGAGAAATTTCCATTTATTTTTGCATTTATTTTCAGAACTAATGTTCTCGATAAATATATTTCACTAGTGGATCTCAGCAGACGTTGTTCTGCCCTCCATTTCCCTACTTCTCCTTCCCTTTCCTTTCTCTCTCTGTCTCTCTCCATCTCCCTCTCTTCGTCTCTCTCTCCGTCTCTCTCTCTCCGTCTCTTTCTCCGTCTCCCTCTCCGTCTCTCTCTCTCCGTCTCTCTCTCACCGTCTCTCTCTCACCTTCTCTCTCTCACCGTCTCTCTCTCACCGTCTCTCTCTCACCGTCTCTCTCTCACGCGTCTCTCTCTTCACCGTCTCCCTTCACCGTCTCTCTCTCTCCGTCTCTCTTCTCCGTCTTCTCTCTCCGTCTCTCTCTCCGTCTCTCTCTCTCCGTCTCTGCTCTCTCCGTCTCTCTCTCTCCGTCTCTCTCTCCGTCTCTCTCTCTCGTCTCTCTCTCGCGTCTCTCTCTCTCCGTCTCTCTCTCCGTCTCTCTCTCCGTCTCTGCTCTCTCCGTCTCTCTCTCTCTCCGTCTCTCCTCTCTTCCGTCTCTCTCTCTTCCGTCTCTCTCTCCGTCTCCTCTCTCCGTCTCTCTCTCTCTCCGTCTGCTCTCTCTCCGTGCTCGTCTCTCTCTTTCGTCTCTCCCTGCTTTCCCGTGCTCTCCCCGCTCTCTCTTTCTCTTCATCTGGCTCTCTGCATCTCCGTGCGTTTGTCTGACTCTGCCTCAGCCTCTCACTGACCGCTCTTCCCTGTGCCGTCTCCTCTCTCCTGACCTCTTCCCTCCCTTTCGCCGTCTCTCAGTATCTTACTGTGACTATGAGCCAACAATGAAGGCCAGGTATAGCAGGCACGTTGTTTGAACTGGAAATTTAATTATTCAATGAAGCGGACCTGTTGTTCGCTGCAAGTGTGATCTACTGGATTACAACAAAATTAACAGACAAATACAAACTTTTTGGGTGAAAAAAGACATAATATGCAACTTTCATGGTGATAGGTCACACGGTGTTTATACGAGTACAACCATATATATATATATATATATATATATATATATATATATATATATATATATATTCACTTCCTTTCAAGTGCTGAATTGACTCAAAACTTGGAATGAAAAATAAAATCTAGAACACCATGTTTTTAATCAAAGGTGAAAGAGTATGTCTTACGACAATGTTTTATAGATGCATATATCCGAATAGAGACATTGTGTTCAAAAGCAGTCTTCATTGTCCAATTCAGTGGCGACAATTTTTTTAGGACAGGAGTAGAGAAAAATTTGTAGGGAAAACCAAATATGGGACCCCCAAAACAGATATTACAGACTTTCCGTTTAGGCAAACATGGCAACAGTTTATTGCCGATATTTTGTCTTATGACATTTCATATGAATTGAAATGTTTAGTCTTGGAGTAGAACTAAAGTGGATATTAGTGTCATCCACACATATGATCAAAATGTGATTAAAAAATGAGATACCATATATTTTAGGTATTGATATCAGAAAATTTCAATGCTTAAAATGCTGGAAAACCCAAAACAGGTACCCAAAAGGGTTCAAATACAATATCTCAACCTTGAAATAAATATGAAAATAATGTATCAAATTTTTCCTTAGTAATACTCCACTATAAGACGTCAGTCCATTCATTACCACAAACTCAGCACAGCATAATACGAAAAAAGAGTAAACTACCAAAAACCAAGTACTCAACAAGTTTGATCGTGCATTAATTCAAGAGTCATCAGTTATATTGTATGAAATTAAAACCGACCACCTATCGTCACTTCTATAGGTTCAAAATTTTGAGGTTGTTCCAAGGTTGTTTTGAGGTAGTTGACAAGGGTTTTAAAAAACATATTTATTTGTTTCCAGATGGAATACATCGTTCAGTGTAAGCACTTCACAGATGTGTTTTCAGCCTTATGTTACTTAAAAATCTAAGCTAACTTAATCTACACATTGAAGAGGATTCTCTAGGATAGAACCCCGGGGATATGCATCATGGTTGGCTAAGATTTTGAGAACAATTTCAAACAGGACTCAATTTTTTATTCGAGTGTGGTTTGGATTTCTCGCTAGTTTGAAATGGGATTCTGCTGATATGTCTGTTAGGTTTTGGTAGAAACTGTGATATAAGGGTTCTTTGGTTTATTATTGTATTGATGTATAATTCGGAATGAAGTTATTTATTATGAACCAGGGGCATTTGTGATTAATTGGATGTATTTATTTTGAATTATTTGAGGTTTATTGATATTTGTCGTTAGAGGACGGAGTTGAAATAATTTGTGTTTCTTGCTAGTATAATTTTGATATCAATATGAATTTTCCAGGTTAGTTTTGTGTCCAGATGAAGTCTTGAGTATTTTGTGGGTTGTCATGGTGGTACTAACAGCTCACTGATCCCGACACTAAATTGGCGCTGACATCCCGTTCAGGGGAGGTCGAATGCAATGCGGAAAGAAGTGGGCAAGGAGAGATCGTAGCCTATCCATGGCCCCATCTCCAACCCGAAACCCACAATATTTTCTTTTTCATTTTTACTCCATTTATTCTAAACACATTGTTTTCATCCCATTTTAATTTAGTTTTTCATTTATTTTATGACAAATTTAAAACATGGGTTGTGACATTGGTAGCGTTAGCGTAATTTTCTCAAATGTTAGAAATTGTATTGAATAAAATTAGTTATCATACAACGTGTAGACTGTGCAAGATGCTTCGGCGTATACCGACGACAGCTCTGGAGGTAACAGTTCAGTGATGGGGCGGAGTTCCAGCTCCACAAAAGTCATGGACGTTTGTTTGTTTTTTTTTCATCACGTGGTGTTTTAGAAAAAGGTAAACCACAAGTGTCTCGATATCATCAAAATGATATAATTACTCCAAAAACCCGACCATCTGTTTTCTTAATGTCGTCGTTCTTCCATCGATATAGCACTAGAAGAAGTAGAAGATGAAGATATAGATAGTGGAAGGAAAAGGAAGAAACAAAAGAAGCGGATATATAAATGAGATGTACCAAAAATTGAATAAGAAGAATATGAAGAAATGTTAGATAATTTATTTTCTGAACAACACGTCTTATGTGACATTTCATTGTCAGTTTCTAAATGTCATTAAATCGTATCCATTTACAATGCAATGTAAGAGTACACAATTTTCTACAAGTTAATTCCCCAACGGGATTACCGTTCTATTGTCATCATTTGTAACCAGAGACGCACGGCGCGGGGTCGTCTGCTACAGCGGCGTGAGGGGGTGGAAGGGCCGTGGAGGAACAAAGTTCACGCGAGGCG
>BOPP01000034.1:8637807-8652042 GCA_017312745.1 Gryllus bimaculatus
AGCGAGCGCGCGCAAGCGGGGAGGCGGCTCGTCACGGCCGGCGAGGGCGGCGTGCGCGCTCGAGAAGCGCTCCAAAAGAAAGAAGGTCGTGTCGCGTTGGTCTCGGCGTTCGTCGCCGTGCGCGCCGCCGCGCCGCCAGCGGCGCCCGCAGCCCGCGCCACCGCGCGCCCGCGCCCCCCGCTTGCCGCGCCGCCCAAGAACGGCCCCGAGCTCCCACCCGACCCAAGCCAGTCGCCTTTCATGGCACAACCTCACTCCTGCACACCTGTCTAACATAGAAATAACACACACGACGATCTGTGAGTAATAAGGATGTCCTTATGCGGATTCGATCACCGAGACACTAGTGCAACCGAGACTGCAGCTGAAGAGTGCGAGAGAAACCGTAAACACAAGTAGCACAACGAAATAGCCACAGTGATCACTGTACCAAACGGCACTAACGCAGAGAGGACGAGATGGCATGTAGAAACAAATGAGATGTCAGGCTTCCACAAGAAGTTGGAAGGAGAGGTGAAACGTTACAAAGTAACGAGTGTTAGTAGCCGCAGAGCGAGGAGGAGGAGGAGCATACTACGTGAGGTTAGTGTGAGGACGATGAGGAGGAGTAGTAGACAATTAGAGAACGAGATGTGACTAGAGTTGTACAAACAAGAGAAAGAAGAGTAAGTATGTATTTATGACGAAAGAGACGAATCGAGATAGAGGATATAGAGTGGGAACGAGTGTGAGTATATGATGATATGTGTATTTAGAACGAGAGATGAGGACTCACTTGAGAAAGGGACAGATCGTATACGAGAGGAGATGCGAGACGGAGCCCGAGGAGGAGGATATAAGGACAGAAGAACTGTGGAGAGGATGATGGTGAGGATGGCAGCAGAGAACGTGCGGGCAGGTAATGACGAGGTACCTCCATGCTTCGACGGAGAGAGGAAGTGAACCGGGAAGGACAAGAGTGAATGATGTGTTGCGAATGTCGAACGTCAGAAGGTGTACGACAACGCGACGTTAGCGTAATGTTACCGAGAGTAGGAGGGAAAGCCGGAGGAGAATCACAGAGATAAAAACGAGAACACCTTCGAGGTATCACGAGGATCACCATGAGAGAAGTCGAGACTCGGGGCAATCACTCTCTGTGTGTATTCACAATAAATTCAGACAGCTAGGAATCACCAAAGCGCACATGGATATTACAGATAAGCACACTTACGACATTTCGCAAGAGGTAGAAGAAGCTCATCTTATATTCTCCAGAGTGATTTTAGGAGACAAGTCTAAGGTGGAGCGACTCACATTGAGCCGTATGAGCACACTTCTTGAAAATGTACATCATGATTCACGTGCGACGCTATCACGTTTATACACCTGAAGAACTCACATAATATATTTTTCTGATAACTAATACATACACTTTTTTAATATAGATTTAGATCAATTGTGTTGCACTAATATGATTACTTATGTCTCAGCTTCACTGCACGGTGAATTTAACTCACTACCTATCGTAGACACTAGAGCATTGTTGGCTCTTATTTTAAGAGTTGATATTACGCCGAACAGGATTAAAGAGGATCGTAGAAGAGAAGCTTCACTATTTGCGCTCCACGGAGTGTGGTATTTGAGTCTATTATCGAATAAGGAGCGCAGAGTGCAACGTGCGTGCGAGTGGCCCAAAAGCTGCAAATATGCCACAACGTAATAGAGAGAGGAGCTGAAAGTGCAAGTGTAGTGAAGTGAAGTGAAGTGTATTTATAGTAAAACATTCCTCGCAATGACAGTGCACACTCGCTATTACATTGCACGTCATATTGAGAAGTTTGGAGCAATTTCGTATGCGTGTGAACAGTAAGTATTATCACTTTATGTGTTCTCTGATAAACTCACGAAATAAATGGAGCAAGACGTTGTACGACAATGCAACGTATTCAATAATCAATATTTAACTTCGCAAAATAAAATTGATTAGAATCTATTCGAGAACTCGGCGCTGAGACGATCTGATTACCCTCTATCCAACTATAAAAATCTAGTATAAGAACAGGACAAAAACAAACGCAAGTCGTAAATTAACTTAAACATCCGTTAGTTTAACGTTTAATTTGACTAAAGATGCCGTATATTATGCAAAACAAGTCACTGCCAGCTACATGTACCTTCGCAGAACGCTCTCTAAGGAGACGACAG
Organism: Gryllus bimaculatus; assembly: GCA_017312745.1. Lineage (NCBI taxonomy): Eukaryota > Metazoa > Arthropoda > Insecta > Orthoptera > Gryllidae > Gryllus > Gryllus bimaculatus. Next base: position 8,639,995 of record BOPP01000034.1, read on the forward strand.
CCACAATAAAAGTTCCCTGCGATAATTATATTTATTGCGTAAGTCTGCTAGTTAATCTTGTTAAGTAAGCACATGGCCCGTGCTAGAGGAGAGGTAAGCAGCTAATATGGGAGAGCGTAGTAGAATGTCGAATGTGGCATAGCGGAATGTGGCGGGGTAATGAATAGCGCCGTATACGCAGAAATATTGTGAGAGTGGATTTCCGCTGTCTAGTGGTGTTCGAGTCTATTCAATGACGTTAGAAAAAAGATGTACAACCTCCTGTCATTCGTGAGGATAAAGGCTCGCATAGCCATTTCGGTTGTGAGACACGAAGTTTCCATAGTGCGAGTGGTTTGATGATCGTATTGTGTAAGCACTTACGTGCTAATTATTAACATATTAGGATTAAGCCACGATAATCTTGAGCTTCTTGATTGCAAGTTATAAGAAGTATCTAATGTAATTCCATGTTTTGTGGACCGCGGTGAGAATTGTTGCGTTGAGCCGCGAAGGCATAACATAAATCTTTATTCTTGGTTTCCTATGGTATTCATGTGTTTGCGTCGAAGTTTCGGTGAGAAGTGTCGAAAGTTTAGTGTGTTATGCGAAGATGTGTTTGTTGGAAATTTTAGGGTGAGGTGTGCCGCAAAGTTGCAGACGTGTCGGTAGTGTTAATTTTTTCCATGCTTGTTCGTTTCTTTGAGTGGCTGCGTGTTGTGAATTTACGGCCTGTCTTGTCCCGTGAGTGTAGGTAGGAGCGGTGCAATTGTGCACGTGAGACATAGGACTCCCCGCATAGGATGTGAGTGTGTATGTGCCTTAAGCTTTATAGCTTATAGGAATTTTTGGCCCCAAGTTTGTTATTATAATGTCCTGCCAGTTATTGCAGTCGTGTGTATTTAATTGATTAAGATAGCATTTATAAGACGCTATATCTTATCTGTGTAGTACATTATCATTTGCTTCTTTAAGTTTGGTGTGGAGTGTCACATTTAATTCAGTAAAGGGAAGGTGGTCCCCATGTTACACATGATATGATGACATAATAATTTAGTATATCTGATGAGACGTGTATGTGAAAATAGTACATTATTCTACACGTTATTTATCGAGTATTAGGCTACTAATCCCTGCGTAAGTTTTATTTCTCGATATACTGCTGTCTATAAACAATATAGATCCAGATTTACATATTTATATATAGAGGCTATCACGCATATAGATAGCTCTTTAAGGATGTATAATATTATCGCTACTAAGCACACTCTTTTCTCAAAAATCTTTAGCAGAAATCCGTCTGATTATTTTGAATCATCATGCCTATGCTCTCAAACTAATCAAGAGTTCCCCCCCATTACATATAAATAAATAAGTTGTATTAGTATAGTTTGTTAATCCAGAGAGTAGCCGAGACACATTATACTTTTACCTCCCGAAAACCAATCTTAAATATAACTACTATATCCGCTGAGAGTACAAAATCGTAATATTAGAATAGCAGATCGTAAAGTGCCCACTCCTGGAAATAAATACTCTCGTACTCACGCAACTTATATGCCCCCTTGCGCCACGTGGCTGTACGCTCTATGCCCATCAATCACTCATCTCCGACTGCTCTGCTGCTAAACCAGTGGTCCCGTCTCAGAACGGTCGTAAAGGCCGTGCCGACAAGTCCTGTATCAGGCCAGAGCAACGCCACGTTATATTGCGCACAAGTACCCCGGCCGTGAGAAGGCAGGCAACTTGGAATTATCGGTGACTGAGACAAACGCATAGATCGCTTGATCAGCAATTCGGTGTTTGAGTCGTCTGTGTCAAGCTCCACTTAGCAATTCTCAAAATCTTATCCCCGTCTCACAGAAATATACGATAAAGTTCTATATATTTGCCTAAAAACTAGAATACATATTAATACTCAGTCTGGACCTCTTAACGTAAAAATAGCGAATCTAGATCGCAAATCACACGCTCCCGCAAAGACATGTACATAACTTAATGTTAAACGACGATTACTATTATATCGTGTACAACATACTACTAAATAGATATACTCACATCAAAGAAATACACTATCTAGTTTATATAACTAAAATATCTAGTTATCTCTTCCTACTAACAATATATATAGTATTATTACCATACACATATCGAACACGTTTGCAATGGCATATACTCACAGAGCGAACTATACAATCTAGGCGTATTACCTGGGATAGCTCTCTTAAATGCACTAAGCCGAGGGAATACAAATAAATAATAATGATTAGAATATATACCACACTAAGCATTATCTGCTATTATTCAGTATATTAATGTAGCAGTAAATGTGTGTGAGCCACATCGCCTCCCGCGATATACCGCGGTAAACCTCATATTTAAATAATTAAGTTTCTGTAATGAATGCGTCAACAAATATCTCTTTACTATAGCTATCCAGAGTGAACTGTCATGACGAGTGACAACGTAATGCACCTCTCGTTGTCAGAGTATTTCTTCATCTACAAAGTAAATCCCACGGCGAAGTGGTGCGAACAGATGTCAGAAAGTGACAATTAGAGATGAGCGTGAGCTTAAAAATAATAATGTTTAATGTATCTTCCACACTTCCATGCTTATTAAAAAATTTTATTCTCGTGTTTATTAACTTGTTTTGGATCACTATTACATTTTTTCCAGATGGTGAAAACAAAAATAGTCCTTTATTTTCACGAATCTCGTCGTAGCACTCAATGTCTCCGGTATACGACGAGCATATGAATTGGAAAGACTTATCTCAAAACAGACCGTATCTGAGTCCCGCGTAAATCCAAACGTACTAGATACGGTATCCTATAGATATTACTTTAAAATTATTTCTCAAATAAGATAAATAAAATAGCCAATGGAGAACTTTTACGCTGTTCACCCAAGAATTCGCACCACTGACTACGAGCCAGGGCATAGGAGTATTAGAATATGGTAAAACACGCGGGCGAGTTTCGACGTTGTAACAAGAAGGTGTAACACCAACAAGAACGTATCCCCTGCAAGTCGTTCTATCCACTAAACATTAACCTAGCATGATTCACCACAAAGCGCCTCAGAGATTTGCGTAAAGAAGTCGCTCTTCCCGCCGCCTCCCCGGGCCCGTGGCGATTGTGGCATGAGGCGGTAACAAAAGTATACCACAACCTATGGAGAGCAAGCGTCAGCGGTACTCACTAGACTCAAACCAACCTCTTCCCCACGCCGCCCCGATGGCCTCAGAAAGCGTCGCGTTCGGGCGCGTTGCGGGCGTCGGCTCGGCGAGCTCTGAACGTCCCAACTGCGCCTACCGCCTACCCGCCCTTCCGCGCATCCACGCTCCGGACGAAAAGTTGCCCGCCGGACTGCCTCATGCCTATATGTCTATCAAAACGAAGACCACATATAACTCCTCAAGACGCGACGACACAGTAACCGGGCTCCCATGGCCTATTAGACACTCAGTACGTTTGCGTACGACACAGAAGCAGTTGTGACGAAGCGACCTGCGAGATATTTTCGAGAAACCTCTGGAATAGCCTGTTGTTAGAAAGATCTAGAGAACTTTGGAAAGCGTGTACAGCGAGCATTATTACAGATAATAGGTATGGAATAGGTCCGACTCTATTCTATAAAGTGAGCATTCTACTAAACGCCTTCCGTCTGTAGCGCTGCTTCGTTATCATCAATACATGAAGAACATATAAAAGCCAACTGCGTAAATGTTTTATACATTACTCATTCGAAATTATATCGACTGAAGACACCAATATAATGTCGACTGTATAATAATTATGCTCATATTAGGAAATTATACAACATCGTAATGGATACTACACCCAGAAGTTGAAAATATGGCGATATTTTCACCGATTCTCTTAGAACCAATGACATCTACAGGGGGTAAAAGATAGTAACAATTGAAGACCAGCTGGAGAAAAGATACAGGGTTTCTGAATAGTGTAGCCTGCCGGCCGCGCCCCCCATTCATTTGTGACCCGTACCTACAAGGCTTGCTTACCGTCAACAATAATGATTATCTAGTGACTCGAAATAGTGCTTCGACAATCGCGTAGTCGCCTCTGAAGAAATCGTAAGGAGTGCATGATGTCACTAACAAACTATATAACATCAACGAGCTCGGTCGTAAAATACATGGTTAGCTATCACGTACCTCTGCCATACAGTCCTCGAAAGTAGAACGCCCTTTTGCCAGCCCCACAGAGGGATAAAGACTCCTATTTGAAACATCGGGAGCCTTACCTTTCAAGAAAGCACGCGATTGATGTCGGTGGACAACTGTTATATGAAGACGCAAAACAAATATTAATAATGGTGAAATGAGAGTTAAAAAGTGCGATGTGACTGGTCATATCATTCTGAATGATGGCGCCACAGTGCAGGAATACGGCCGCAGTCTGCAAGAAATCTTGAAGAAGGAGCTAAAAGAAATAACATAAATTGCCGCTGCGATCCAGCAAGCGGCGTTTTAAGGTCAGTTTTGGAAGCTAAGTAAATAATCAATAAAAAATTTTAGTAGGTAATAGGACAGCACTATTTTCCTGAAGATGGCCTTTCCGTCCGCAATAAGATTCCAATTAAGTGTGCAGAAGATAAGCCAATGGGATGTCCGATCTACACGGCTGCAAGCTCATCTTTCGTTCACGGTGTCCAGTAAGAGAAGCCTTCGGTAAGTCCAATTCCACAGAGATTACAAAAACTCTACCTTCGCGAACCTCTCCGTTCTCAGGCCGTTACACACAGAGAACCTTACGGAATAGACAAAGAGAAATAGAAGATAATAAAAGAGAAAAACACGATTTATATCGCACCAATTGACAATGAGGTCTATGGAAAGCCAGCGCGCCCTTTTTGCCCACACGGGCCGCCCAGAAAGAGCTCACAATCGACGGGAGAGCTCGATCGTAGTCCTCGCGTTACGACGCAGCGCCCAGAAGGGGCTCCTCACGGACTCAGAACCTGGGCGGCGCGGCTGCTCAGCGCTGCGTGACGTCACACGACCCTAGCAGCGTGCGCCCGGGGGGGGGCTGTCACTGCAGCATAAAGGCGGACGGGCGCGCGCCCCTGGCGCCAGAAAGGGCCCCTCGAATGGGCGTCCTCCCGCGCGTCTTGCGGCCGAGTAGTTCCACTGGCCCGCGTGGGGTCGCCAGAATTGCTTTACACGAAAAGAGCTGCGCCGGAGAGGCGCACGCTCGCGCCCCGCCGGCGGCGCGTCCAACCCAGAAACGGGTCGCTGCCGATTGCGGGCCGCCGCGGTGTGTGGCGGCGGAGGCTCGCGGTTCAACGAGCCAGGGAACAAACGCCGGCCCCGCCTACCGGCAAAGCGCTCGATAACACGATCTCACCAGAAGCTCCAGTTTACGCAACGAAAACGCGCTCCTCGTCGTAAACAGCCGTCTCGATGCGGCGTGAGCGCTGCTCCGAGCCAGCCGACCCGTACTCGGCGGGCCTGTCCTAGCACCGTCAGCCTGCGCAACCAGTCCTATCCAACGCGACCTGCCCCGCGCGAGTACGCGTTGTGGCGGCGGCCGCGGCATGCGGAGGGTGCGGACGTAAACGAGGAGATGGTGCCGACGGCTCGGGGAGAGCGGCGTGTGGTGGAGGACACGTGGCGCAGACGCGCGCCGCCCAGTACGCACGCTGCTCCACGCCAGCAGACTCGGTGAGAAGCGCCAACCGCCGCACCAAGAGCGTCATGGCGCCTGCGCACACGCGGAAAGAACGCTGCGGCTCTGTCGAGATGATGAATAGCGCACTCTTGGACTTGGGCAGACAATCTCGCGATGTGGGGGTTTTTTAAAGTGTGTATATATGCTTTAGAACTTGCTCCGTCCATGCAGAGATAATCGGAGCGTATCGTGACTTGGGAGCAATCTCGCGTTGAAATATCATTAATTTAATTGTAGTTTTAGAACTGCTCTTGCTATGCGAGTGTTGATAATCGTGTACCAAATATTCGTGGAGCTTTTTGGGAGTACTCTTTTGGTATTACTTTAAGACTATTCACCACTGCGTTCAAACATTTAATAATAACTTATCAATGAAATATCCATTCTGAGAGCGGAAAGAGTCTGACACGAGAAATTATATTGTTGCATTACTGTTTAACTTGGTACGCATAATGTGAACCAGTAAATATGAAATCGTTGAGTAAAAATCCTAGACCAAGTTCTTTCCTATAAAAATCTCCAATAAAAATAAATAATTTAGACTAGTAAATTATTGTTTAACTCTGAAATTAAACAAATAGTTTTGTTATGATTAGACATTCTGGGAGATATTACCAACCGCAGATTTTCTACGGAGTCGGGAGTAAGTACCAACATCACGGAAGTCGGCGTTGAAGAAGGGTTTATATAAAAATACCAGGATATATCATACATAATCGAAACAAGATGTTGAATCATATGGTAAGGATAATGCCAACAACATATTCATCTGAACAACATTTAGAATCACTGTTTCGCAGAACAAATAATACAAGAAATAGAATATGGATGGAATAGTAGTAATAGTTATATATATAATATAATTATAAGTAATATAGTAGTTAATATAATGTATTATAGTATGTATATATAAGTATTGAACATGTTGACGATTTTTCAAAACTGGTGGGGTTAGAGTGACTAAATCCCATTCATTTACAGCTACTTTGAATTTTACGTGAACGAAAATAGCTTCCAGTTTTGGAAGATAAATAGCAAATTGCGAATATAATGTTCATTTCAAACTTATTAAAATTGAGTATAGAGAATACAGTATCCAAAACAGCCACAAAACAACTGAGACGTATATTATCAGGATAATCAATCAATCATACATCTATTAAGAGAAGCTATTTGTAGATAGAGATTAGAATATCATTCAATATACTCAGTAAAATTTCCCAGTATCCGATCTAGACACACTAATGGAAAAAAAGGTAAATTATAGATCTCTCAAATCAATAAGTCATGTTTACGAATTCCACAGAATCTTAAGTGGCTCCTACGTTCTTCTATAAGAATACTGCTGACATAAATTAATTAATATAAATATATTCGAGGTTAAGGGATGCGCGGTCGATGTTTAGATAAAGCTATATCGAAAGGACACACAAAAAGAGCGTTATTTAAAAGCATGATTGTTTTGTATAAGTGCGTGGTGAAGAGTATAATTTGATGAGAATGAGTGATCACCTTTGATATCATTATCAGGTCAGCCGATCCCTCATTTAGAAAGAAGTGGAGATGAGACTAGTACATAACTCCATCGGAGCTCTCTGACCCAAGTCACCACGCTAAGAAGTGGTTTCAGATATCTAGATAAAACTGCGTTCTCATTGTGTGTCAGGTGAATGCGAAGCTGTTACGTATATCATAAGCCGAAATACAGAGAAGTTATACTTGAATTGTTATCTGATTTCTTCATGTAAGGTATGAGCCAGTTAGAAAAATCATTTGCAACACATCTGGATCTTTAGTCGCGAAGGAGCAAAGAAACCAATTGAAGGTGCAGTCATACTGTATAACTAGCCGTCTAACTAGTGTTCATAATCACGAGGAGGAGGAGGACGAGGAGGAGGAGGACGAGGAGGAGGAGGACGAGGAGGAGGAGGACGAGGAAAACGAGGAGGAGAAGGACGAGGAGGACGAATCTGATGAAGTGGGCGGCCCTCTTGGTATACCCTGACAAAGCGCAATGCAGTACAAATGAAGGTGGTTTGAGTAGTTTTAGAGGTAGTGCAGGGCAGTTCAAGTGGGCGACTCACTTGGCGTGCCCTGACAGAACACTTATCTGCGACCACCTGTGTCACACCGACCAAAAATTATCTGCTAACTAAGGCATCTTTAATAGTATTAGCGGTGGTGCAAAGCTTCTCACTTCGCGAATGACGCTTACCTTCGGGCCACAGATGTTGCCCGCTGCTTGTTGAGTTTGCCGAACGGGTGAAAGAGATGAGAAGCTCGGTCGCGATGGGTTCTAATCTAGGGAAAAGCGAGAGGCACGCGTGCACCTCCAGAAGCGAGAGTCAATACGGGCATTTTGGCCCTAGTTCTAGCATTTGAGTAGCAATGCGATAATACATTTTAGTATTGCGAACGAAATGCAAACGACTGCAATGGCAACCACTCAAGGCAAAACGATAAGTTGTAAATTCAGAACTTGCGTGAAGCTTTGATATTTTCAAATTAATATTGTAGAGGCAAACCACAAGCATCCCATTACAACGTCCGTATTATCGTTGATTTGCTCATAATCGGTTATTGAAAATCCGCAAGCCAGCCGAACGCAGAAAGAGGAACCAGTCAAATACTATATAACTTATTAGCGATGATAATGTTAATAATGGCCGTTAAATTAATAGCTAATATGGGCTTAAATGTCGATTAACGAAGTGGGTAATAAATACCTAATGTATTTTGTAAGTGATTTCTATATTTTCGAGTGCTATTCAGAGAAAAAATTAAACCTCTTTGATAGTATTCTGTAGGATAACGCAACATTCGTTGAAAACACAATTCTCCAATGCATTTTGAGAACTTGAGAAACGTGAATAATTATCACGAGTTAAGCTGAAATAAATATTTAACACGCTAACGTGTGCGCCCTCGAATGTGTGCGCGACAGAAAAAACTTTATTTTCTCTCCCTTGTTAGTTTCGTTTTTGTTCACTTACGTACTGAATTTGCCCAAGTGTTGTTATTGTTCCTGCAGTTTCTCTTAGTGTTTATTGTTAGTACATTTAGAGTCGAATTTTTGTTAATATCATTGTGCTTGCTGTTAGTGTGATTGTTTTCCTAAATGAAATGTTCCCGTTCATTAAAGAGCATAATAATTTAATGATGAAGTTTTTAAAAAAATATCTTATTTATATGTAGGGTTAATCTTGGTAAGTTTATTTCTATTCGTCATAAATGAAAACTTAATACATTTATTAAAGTTCAAAATTATGTTTCATGTAGTGTGACAATCTGATTATAATTAATGTTTTGGTTAGTTTATTATCATCGCCTTCTATTCCGTTTAGATAAAAAGTTCCCAACTAATCATTAAAACTTATTCGATTAGTAACTTTTTTAATCAAATAGAAGCCTATACTACTTAAATACGAAATATCTTAATATAATTTTCACGAAATAATAATTTTTGTAATGAAGACGTTATTACGCTAATTTAGTTTATCGAGTGTTAATTTAAGCTGAAAGGGAAGATAATTTTCAAATATCATTTTCCTTCTCGTTCTAAACAGTATTCGCAAAGAAATTGTAATATGTTCAGAACTCTTTAAGCCAAATTGTTTCAATAGTTATGACACTGATTTACTAGAATATAGGTGATAGAATTCGTGTTGTCTCTGAACCCGAATTAATTTTCCGTCTTAAATAGTAGTATCGTAACAGAATTATTTATTTTGCCTCTACAAATGAGTAACAATCGCACCACACTCCCAAAAGCATTATAGTTCTACACGATCTACTACAAACTACTACTCAGTGATCCCTTTGAAGAAATACACTATTCGGTTTATACCTTGGTGTCGTCTCGCTGAAAATGTTAACAATTACTTAGCATTACCTCTCTCCGATCTTCTGGGCGTATCCTGAACATCAGACGGGAGCACAACCTAACATAATTGATAGAAAAGTAATAGATTAGATTTGAATTATACCATACTCTCGCTAACCCGTCCAGTAATTACTTAAGTTTTTAATGCAAAACTTATAGTACCGGGATTGAAGAGAGTGAAAAGGAATACTATCTCGCTCCTGTTGAGTATCATCTCGACGAAACCGACAAGAGAAGAAATCTCGGAGTTCGACATTGTCAAGAAGGACAATTAGGAAGCGTAAAAGAATAAGGAGGCTCTAATGCCATTCAGCTTATTTAATTTTATTCTCGTGTTTATTACTTGTTTTGGATCACTATTACATTTTTGATTTCAAATAAAATTATTTTAATCCGCGGAAATGTCTCCTTTTTTTGGAAAATTATCTCAAAAACCTATCTACCCAAAAACTTATCCATAGGTTTACTTATCCAATGATAAACTCATCCAATGTTTCTAGTTTCCCCAAGATCCACCCTGACTACGCCAGCTAAATATTAGAATTAACACCGGCGAATTCGTTACGTGTACAAGAACCACCAACAGAGCACGTATCCGCAACGTTCTTCCCACAAACATTACTGCGTTCCCAACAAGCGCCCAGTTTGCAGAGAGTCGCTCTTCCCGCGCCTCCCGGGCCGGATTGGCGAGAGTTGGAGTGAGGCGAACGTTACCACACCTTGGAGAGCAGGTCGCGGAACTCCTGACTCCCCCTCTTCCCCCGCCGCCCCGAGGGCTCCCAGAAGGCGTGCTCGGGGGCGTGCGGGGCGGCGCGGCAACCGCGTCCCAGCTGCGCCTCCGCCTTCGCCATCCCCTCCGGCGCAAACGCCTTGCCCGCTGACGCCCATTGCAACTGCTATCAAACGAGGACCACAATCACTCCTCAGCGGCGACGCAGGAACCGGCCGCTGCCTCAGCTGTACGTTTCCACGCCGAATGCAGTTGTGACGAGGCGAACCTGCGAGATATTTTCGAGAACCTCTGGAACCTGTTGTTAGAAAGGATCTAAAACACATTTTTGAAACTGTTACCGCGCATTTTACTGTAGGTTGTGGTAGGGCCGACTCTCTTCTTAAAGCTGGCAGTCTTCTAAACGCTTTCGTCTGTAGCGCTGCTCGTTATCATCAATACATGAAGAACATATAAAAGCCTACAGTACTTGCGTAAATGTTTTATACATTACTTATGCGAAATTACTTCGAACTTGAAGAACCAATATATATTCACTATATATATTTGCTCTTATTGAGGAATTGATACAACCACAAAATGATACTCACCCCCAGAAGTTAGAAGATATGGAACATTTTCACATCAGACTTAGAAACAATGACATCTACAGGAGAGTAACAATTAAGACCATCTGGAAAAGGATTACAGGAGTTTCTGAATATTTTACCTATTCATTTTTACCCGTACCTTAAAAGCTTGTTACGTCAAAATATGATTATCTATGTACTCGAAATAGTGGCTTCGACAATCCGAGTCGCCTCTTGAATGAAATCTAAGGAAGTGCAGAGTGCACTAAACAAACTAATACTCTAGGCTCGTAAAATACTGTGTAGCTATCACGTACCTCTGCCAACACGTCCTCGAAAGCTAGAGCGCCCTTCTTGCCAGGCCACACAGATGGGGATAAAGACTCCTATTTGAAACATCGGGAGCCTTACCTTCAAGAAGCACGCGACTGGTGTCGGCAACTGTTGAAGACGCTAAACAAAATAAATATGGTGAAATGATAAGTGAAAAGTGCGATGTGCTGGTCATATATGTCTATGAATGATGGCGCCTCATGAGGGACATACGGCGCAGTGGGCACAGAAGACCTTGAGAAAGAATGCTAAAGATAACATAAATTTGCCTTGCCAATCCAGCAAGCCGTTCTTAGGGTCAGTTTTGGAAGCTAAAAATATCAAAGAAATTTTGTATAATAGACAGCATATTTTCCTGGAAATTGGCCTTTCTCCTGGACTTCCAATAAGATTCCAATTAGATGTCCAGAAAAAATCCATGGGGTGTCCGTCTCGGCTGCAAGCTCATGCTTCGTTCACGGTGGTCCAGAAGGGTCCTTCGTCAATTCCAGAGATTACAAAATCTACCTTCGCGACCTCCTCGCTTCTTCAGAGGAACGGCTGCGGGAGACAAAGAGGATGAAATAATAAAGCAAAACGATTTCGCACCTTGGACAAGAGGTCTTGGAAAGCCAGCGCGCCCTTCTTCCCCCGGGCCGCCCAGAAGGGCTCCTCGACGGAGAGGGAGTCAGCGGGTCCTCGGCGTCCGCGCGCGGCCCAGAAGGGCTCCTCCACGGACTCGACCTGGCGGCGGCGCCAGCGCGGGGCGTCGACCCCAGCGCGTCGCCCGCGGCTCCACGCGTCCTCGGACGGGGCGCGCCGCCCCCTGGCGGCCCAGAAGGGCTCCTCGATGGACGTCTCCCGGGGCTGCGGCCAGTA
>BOPP01000034.1:8652067-8671144 GCA_017312745.1 Gryllus bimaculatus
ATGAACATTTCATGGAATAATTTGAATAATTTAGTCTTGGAGTACGGAACTACAAGTGGATATTAGTGTCATCCACACATATGATCAAATGTGATTAAAAATAAGATACCATATATTTTAGGTATTGATTAGAAATTCAACTGCCTTAAAATGCTGGAAACCCAAACAGGTACCCCCAAACAGGGTTCAAGCAATACAATTCCTCAACTTGAACTAAAATTAAATAATGGTTCAACATTTTTTCCTTAGTAAAATACTCCCTATGACGTCAGTGGCATTCATCTACCCCAAACTCAGCACAATCATTGTCGCATAATACGAAAAGAAGAGTTAACTACAAAACAAGTACTTCAACAAGTTTGCATCGTGCATTAATCTCAATGAGTCCATCCAGTTTATTGTATGAAGAATTAAAACGGACTCACTATCGTCACTTCTATAGTTCAAGAATTTTTGAGGTTGTTCCACGAGGTTGTTTTTGAGGTAGTTGACAAGGTTTTAAAAAACATATTTATTTGTTTCATAAGATGGAATACTTCGGTTCGTGTAGAGCACCTTCACAGATGTGTTTCAGCCTATCGTACTTAAAATCTAACGGGCTATTATCTAACATTGAAGCAGGGATTCCTAGGATAGGAACGCCGGGGATATGCAATCATGGTTGGCTAAGATTTTGTGGAGAACAATTTTCAAACCAGGATCAATTTTTTATTCGAGTGTGGTTTTGGATTTTCTCGCTAGTTTGAGAATGGGATCTGCGATAAAGTCTGTTAGGTTTTTGGTAGAAACTGTGATATAAGGGTTCTTTGTTTATTAATTTGTATCTGATGTATAATTTCGGACATGAAGTAATTTATTCAGTGACACACCGGGGCATTTGTGACTTAAGTTGGATGTATTTCTTTTGAATTATCTTGAGGTTTATTGATATTTGGTCGTTGAGGAACGGAGTGAATAATCTTGGTTTCTTGCTAGTATAATTTTGATATCATATGAATTTTCCAGGTTATTTTTGTGTCCAGATGAAGTCTTACGTTTTTGTGGGGCTTGTCAGGTGGTACTCAAACTAACTGCAATCCAGACACTAAACTTGGCGCTGACATCTTCCAGGGAGGTCGAACTTGCAACTGCGGAAAGAAGTGGGCAAGGAGAAGATTCGTAGCCTATCATTGGTGCCCCATCTCCAAGCATCTCCATCTCCAACCCGAACCCACAATATTTTCTTTTCATTTTTACTATCCTTTGTTCTAAACACATTAGTTTTCATCCCATTTTTTTAATATTTAGTTTTTACATTTATTTTATGACAATTTAACACCATGGGTTGTGACTTGAGTAGGCATTAGCGTAATGTTCTCAAATGTAGAATTGTATTGAATAAAATTAGTTATCATACAACGTGTAGACTGTGCAGATGCTTCGGCGTATAACCGAACGACTAGCTCTGGAGGTAACAGTTTCAGTGATTGGGCAGCGGAGTTCGCTCCACAAAAGTCATGGACGTTTGATTTAGTTTTTTATATTTTCATCACGTGTGTTGATTAGAAAAAGGTAAGCCACAAGTGTCTCGATATCATAAAAATGATATATATTACTCAAAAACCCCAATCTGTTTCTTAATGTCGCTCGTTCTCCATCGATATAGCACTAGAGAAGTAGAAGATGAAGATATAGATAGTGGAAGGAAAAAGAAGTAAACAATATAGAAGCGGAGTAGTATAAATGAGATGTTCGTTTAAAATGTATATGAATGAATTATGATAAATGTATGATAAGTTTTTTTTCTGAATCAACACGTCTTATGTGATCAATTTCTTTGCACGTTTCTTAAAATTGGCATTTATAATCGTATTCTCATTTTATTCAAAGTCAATGTTAATAGTAACAGCAAATTTTCTAGAGTTAATTTTCCCAACGGATTACCGTTTCCTATTGTCATATTTGTTAAACTTTCATTAACGCACGGCGTCGGGGTCGTCGTTGCTTTACAGGTCTGGCGTTGAGGGGTGTGGGAAGGCCGTGGAGGAACAAAGTTCACAGCGAGGCGCGGCGGCGAAAGGCGGGGGAGGGCGGGGTCAGCGGCCGGCGAGGGCGGGGTGCGGCGTCTCGAAAGGGCTCAGGAAGATGTGTCGTCGGGTTGGGCGTCGGCGTCGTCGCCCAGCGGCCGCGCGGCCGCGGCCAGCGGCGCCCCAGCCGCGCACCACGCCAGCCCGCCCCCCGCTTGCGGCGCCGCCAGAACGGTTCGAGCTCCACCGACGGCGCGCGCGGCGCAAACCTGCGGCTCGCGCAGAGACACGAAGTGCAGGTTAAGGCTCTTGAGGAGGAACGTTACGAGGAAATCGAAGTGAGTGACGATAGGAGGAATGTATGTGAGATAGATCATAGGAGGCGAGAGGAGGAGAGGAGGAGAGGACGAGGATGGAGAGGAACCGAGGAGGAGGAGGATACGGTAGGATGGGGAGGAGGAGGACGAGGAACGGAAGGAGGACGAGCGAGGAGGAGGAGCCGAAGACGAGGAGAGAAGGCGATGAGGAGGCTACGTTAAGTAAGAGGTGCTTTTGGCAAATATTAAGATATCCATGAGAGGAAATATATAAGGACAGAAGGAGCAGTGGTGGAAGGATTCGCAAGCTACGCAGGAATGAGAGAGAGGACGCGTGGAGGAAGTGCTGACAGATGGAGGAGGGTCGAGATAACGTCGGATGGAGAGACGAGAGGAGAGATGAGAAGTATTAAATTCAATAAGCAATTGCGCCGGCGCGCGGAAGGACGGGAAAGGCAAACGGTGCCCGATTGGTCTGGTGAGGAGGGAGGGACGGAGTAAGAAGGAGGACGAAAAGGGCAGCGAAACAAGGACCGGAGGAGAGGGAAGAGTGACAGCAGGTCCATTTGATCCGAGGGGACAAGGACGACACGAAGGGGCCGCACGGGACTCGATGGAGCGACGCAATGGGGACATAGCGGCCATCCGCAGAAGGCACGGGAAGAGGACGAGACAAAGGAGGACGGAAGTGTGACGGAAGCGCACGGGACGGCCAGTTTGCTTGAGATTGTAACGGCGAAGCGCGCGGAGGGTTACGTTCGGAGAAAGGGTGCATGAGCAGCAGGTACGGTGCCGGATGCCACGGAAGCGGGGTGGGTGGGACAGGGAACGGAGCGAAACAACGCGGAAGCGGGACGGAGCATTTTGAACGGTTGACAGGGTCCTCGTTCTTGTTATGGTGGCTAGAACGCGGGCTCTTCGCGCTTCTTCTTCAACTACAAATTCGTAGAGGTACAAGACGGATTGTGTTCGTGACATGAAAGTATATGGCCTGATTTAGTGGGTTACTTATTTCTTGAGGGAGCGGAGGTTCGGCAAGGCGCGAGGTTGCTATTAGTGCTGGGACGACTCACTTTGCGCGCGCCTCTAGTCGTAGTACAATGAACTGGGACGAATACACTCTATGATCGAGATCGACCGTCGTCTGTGGTCACACGCGAGAACAACCATTTAACATTCTTGTCGCACGTCTTGCTATATAGTAGAGAAGTACTGTTCATTATGTATCTGAGCGGCAAGTCTCGCATAACGTAGCGGAAAACAGGCTCGTCGCGAGTAACTTGTGTGGAGATGATGCAGCACTATGAAACAGTTATGGGAGCGCAAAGATACTATGAATCGCACGGATTCGGTGCAATGTTGAGATGCGTTTAAGGTGCTGCAATGCACCACAAAAATTCGCGCTCGAGTCTAATTAATGGTATGGAACCATGAGTCTTCTGCAACAGCGATAGATATTGAGACATTTCTGAGCAAGTATTAACGAAGTGTTGAAATAAACGCAGGTCTATGTATTTCTCGCTACTGCTCATATCGGCAGGTAGTGCAGAGAATGCTCAATAATAAATAGAACTCGTGGAGATAGACTAGAATTTTTGGAGGAGCATCCTTTTTGTGTTGTGTCGGAACTCCACTGGTTGCTGAAAGCATGGAGAAAGGGTGTGAGCACTCCATGGTCGGAGACTCGAAACATATTATTCTCAGTATATAGTTAATTGCCTCGCCATACCATTTCAAAATATAGCGACACAGCAGAATATGCATGTTTTGTGCGTACTATGGCATGAGCACCGGAAAACATCATCGGAGTTGAACAGCGGGGAAAATTGTTCTGTCCTGAGAACTTTCGGGTTGAAGGCTTTTGGAATTTATTCTGGAAATAATAATTGTACGGAGTGCTCTAGAATCGCAACAATACAATAGCCAGGCCTATAACCGTATACCGATCCGTATTAATCTGTCTTATCCAAAATTGTGCACTTGCTCTGGCATGGATTATTTTGCACACACCGACTCGAAAAGTGTGAACCAGCCGAGAAATGTCAGAATATAGATATTAGTGCGAGATGCTGAATAATGCTACATGAAGACGCACTTATTAGCGATGAAATAATGTTTAATATGCCGTTAAAATTAATAGCTACAATGGCTTTAATGTCGATTAACGGAAGTGGGTAATAATACCTAACGTATTTTGTAGTGATTTCTATAGCTTTTCGAGGAGTGCGTTTTCCAGAGAACATAAGCCACCACTTTTCTTGGATTAGTAATATTTTTCTTGGGTTGTAGTGTTGAAAGAACTTTACAGAAGACGCAATATAAACAGTTTATGATATAAACATATTTTCCGTATGGCATTATGGGGTCATGACATTGGGTTTTACTAAATGAAATAATAGTCAGAGTTAGGCTGGAAAACTCATAATTATTAAAATTCTTAGTCTCTTCGTTGCTCGTCCACTACAGTGAAGTTTGTGTATAGGAGTAAACGACGTTTACATCCACGAATTAAATGCATGTCTGTTTATTATTTTCCGATATACCACACGTTTGTGGAAATATGTAGGTCACAGTTCTACTTGGTGAAAAATTATTGATGCTATCTTTTGGCGATAATTTTGCTCTGCGCATATGGATAATGTTAATAGGGAGGATTTTCTCATATTAAACGTCATCAACAAGTAATCTTGATTTTAAGATTACAGCAAGGATGTGATGCTTTAAGAGAATTGTAGCTAAGTTATTTAGGAATTGTGTAGAAAAGCGCCGTGGTACATTGTAGACTCTCTCGTTTACCTATAGTCATATTTTGTGCCGAAACATTCGGTAAAAATGTCCGCATTCAAATTATTTTTTCTCGTATAGATTATTGTCACATTACTAGTCTCGTTCATTAAAGAGCCTAAATAATTTAATGAGAAGTTTTTAAAAATATTAATTTATATGTAGGCTTTAATTCTTGTGCTAAAGTTTATAATTTGTATTGTGCTCGTTTCTTCTGTAAATAGAATAGAAAACTTAATGACTTTATTAAAGGGTTACAAGATTATATGGTTCTTATCCAATGATAGATGTTGATTCAAATTAGGGCTAGAACTTATTTTCACGATATAAAATTTAATATATATATCTAGGTTTTTGCTTCTTTCGAGCATCTGGACATTTATTTTATAATACTCTCTTAACTAATCATATAATATTAACTTATTCTCAGCAGACTGTATACGGATTTTTAATAATTTTCTCTGTGTTGTCACTCAATGAAAAGAGCACAATCACAAATGGAAAGTATACGATAAAGATGAAAGTCTCATAATCTTTTTTCCAAGCGTCACTTCGTTCTGGAGGGCGGATGAAATACTTTATAAATTAAATGGCGTTGCGGCATCAATGGAGGAATGGTCTACGATTTTCGCTCGACAATTAACGCCACCCGTTTAACTTTTTTAAACACCAGCTCTTCAATTTTTACAGCAAGCCACTACATTTAGGTTCTTGGCCTATACGTGGCTTAGGTTCGAGATCAATGAACACGAAACTGGAAGATTCCTTTGATTTATCTACAAATATCCTTCAGGGAGATGGCTCGTTCCGCTTTCTACGCCGTAGGAGTCGTAGGATCGGCGGGTAGAGGCCCGCGGCCAAGAGGGGAAGAGGATCAGGAGTATCGTTATTGCGCAGATAAGAAAACGGTAGTAGAGTAGGAAATGTAGTGTTATCTACATAGTACGGATAGTAAGATTGGGGTAATAGATATTAAGGGTGTGACACTGTATGAGGGATTAGCGCTGCTCTGATGCTAGGAGTGGTACCACGGAATGATCTCTCATTGCGCTGTGATAAATATATATTTAGTAATCGGAATACAAAGGATGTTGGAAATAGTTGTGTGTTTGTAAGTCGGATATGGTAAGACAGGGGCTAACAGATATTCGCGTTGAAAAGGACGCCAGAGAGGGGCCAGGATGTAAAGGATCTATCACACGTGGCGATCACACCAGTCTACGATTGCGCTTTATACTAGAAGAACATCTCATGATCTTGTAGGTAAGAGTCTAACAGCAGGTGTGGTGATATACATAATTATTAGGATTTCCGTGTAGGTTTTCGGGCCTGTGCGGGAAACTAAACGGGTTAAAAAAATATATCGCGTTAGAGTTCGTACGGGGGCAGGGTCTCTCAAGCGGTGCATTCGGGTGGGTCGTCATCATGCAAATGCACGTAGGCTGCAGCAGACGGGCGTGACGTCGGAAGCTATGACGACCGACACTCAGCACGGGCGACTCGAGGAGGCGACCATTGGAACCGGCCTCGTCCCGACTAAAAGCGATTTTTTAGGCAATTAGTGGTCATATATTATACTATCTTCGCGGAAAATCGGAATCCAGATGGAGGTTTCCTCGCTAGTGATATACTTGTATCATGTATTATTTAGTGTGGGTGCGCACCTATAAGTTTCCGGTGAGGGGGAGTCGTGGAAGGGGACCTACTTATGGGGGATGAGGTGCTATATGACGGTTGGATAAAATGGAAAATGCTATCCTGGCGGCTGAAACAGGACACGACTTGCGATGTAGCTAATCAACGGTGTGAGAAAATACGGAAAATCGAAGGAGTAAATATCTGAGTTCGAACATGGTGAGAAGGAAGCAGGTGAATCACTCACGCGCAAAACGTATAAATAGAATATTACCAGATGGAAATACTGCGGTAATAAATGTTTTTCCTTTAAAGCGGGTTCTAATTTCTTCAGTAATGCATCAGCAAGTGCAAGTGCACCCATTATTAGTATCTCACTCACTCTTCTGTAAATCTCAGCATTCCCTGTCGGTGGTTCCTCATTAATAAACTTTTATCTATTTGATGAGAGATAATGTTGCATCTCTATCAATCTCATTCTGGTGGAACGTGCTAGACAGAAACACGTTAATTTATTGTGAGGTTGTATGCTCGGTGGTCGGATATGTTACATACATTTGAGAGTGAGAGAAATACGTTCGCGATAAGCTTCTACCACAGAGAAACTTTTCACAGATCGGTAGGTACTCTATATATGATCCGCCGCAAGACAAGCAGGCGATACTAGCTTGCGCCGGAGATGGGTGTTGGGAGATTGTCAGGGAGCCCGCAGGGGAACTCAGTAAATCCGGTAGGTCTTACTGCCAGCTTAATCATAATATATAGACTTATAATGTAACGGTGACGAGGAATTGCTGCCCCTTACGGCAAAACGTCTCGGTATTCAATCAGCCTAGTATCAGGACAAGTAGCACAAAGATAACAGAGTATAACAGTCATTCTTGAAACAAATGGATTTACACACTCAGAAGACAAACAACACACAATTGCAAACTGCGTCTAACTAAACGTCCTCAGTGAGACAGGAAGAGTAATCTAATACTTCTCTTTTACAAGCACGCTACCGGTGGCGTATAATGGAGCAGCAGGAGAACTCTTTTTACGATATGAGGTATTCTGACTTTATATAATAACAGAATTTTTTTAATTATCCTTTTCTCTTGCAGTGTGCACTTTTTCTCTATCCTGAAAATCTCTCATTAAATAGATGCTTACTTTACACGTCTTTTCTAGTATACGACATTCTCAATCAAATAGACTTTCATTTTAAAGCGAATTTTTAACCCTTTCGCTTTGTTCTTGCTAAGTGTAGCCATATTCGAGGGATGTGCGAAATCACTACTTAGTTGAGCTTTGATTCGTCACTTTTTTCAACTCTTCCAATCTAAAGCGATACTCGGGTTCGAAGTGAGGGGCTCCGCAGAAGGGGGCGGTGGCTCGGGGGGCGTGCGGGGGCGAACGTGGTGTGAGCTGCGGTGCACTAAACCCAGGAAGTTAGCACCTTGTGCATCGTCGGTGACACTCGGTGACATTCCAGCCATTATTGAGGCCAGTCTTATCTTTCATTATTCTTTCTTGTGGTTAAAACACGACGTGTGTCACAACCTGAATCTCCGCTTCTTCTTAATATTTGTCAACTCGGTCGTGCTTAACCCAAAAAGTTCGACGTTTTTACAACAAAGCAAAACAGAGGTTATACACTTCATATATTTCTTAGGCGGAGTAAGATAGATGACACTCGCTCATAGATAAACCTAGTTTCAAGCATGAATTTTGCTACAGATTTATTCAAAGATCTGAGCTCATTCGGCGTTCTCTTGTATGGTCAATCTTTCTGATAGATCGTTCTCAAGAAAATGTCACTGCTGGAACCAGGTATAGAGCGCTTGAGATAATGATGTGGCGGAGAGATTTGTGTCCGTGGAAGAGGAACAGTACTTCTGGACGTAGAGATATCTATTATGTTAGAAAAGGATAATATCCACACAGAACTCTTCTCCTTTGAAAACTACAAGTGTGTTACAGATCCATTTTCAAGATATTAAATGTTGAAAATGATTACAGTCCGAGTTAGTGGTCATCTAATTGATTTGCAATAGCGTACTTTACACAGATAGTTTTAATTGAAATCCCACAATATTTTTTTTTAGATTCCAGCATTATAACGCTGACTTTTTTCAGTTGCAAGAAATCGTTTATAATCGGATATTTTTACGGCAAAAACGATGACTTATTAGCATTTACGGCAACGAACGATTGCGGACATCACACATTCAGCAATCGGCAGCGGAGAGGATTGGCGGGAAGTAGAGGGTTAAGCGGAACAAGCCGACACGTTTTCTTCCACTCTGATTATCAAATACTGAGACTATCACAAGAAAGCTGTTTCACCAAATTTTGGTTTTGATTATATTATATTTATAATGTCTGTTAGATAAAAAATAGCGTAAGCAACTCGTTCGTAATGTTCTTTAATTGCAGTTTGTACGAATATGAAACTCGCTCCTAGCGTCGCTCGTTTTTCAAACAAATGGGTGAAAACTGCATGCAATAAAGCTCAACAATTACAAACTAATTGAATAAACTATATTACCTCTTAAAGAGCTTTTCGTGATCTGAAGTTTCTTCAAAGCACAACGCATCCCCTTCCACGGACAATGCAGGTGAGTGAACTGCTCAGCGGCCGACGCTAGTGAGAATCGAATGAACACTTGCGGCTGGGGTAGCGCTCCAATTCTCTCCTTTTTCCTCCTCATTTCTCCAACGCGCGGCCTGGCACCCGCCAAGGACAAACCCGGCAACTGGCGCACAATGCCTGAATCAACGCTGTCCGAGTGGCGTAGTGCGCGGCCTATGGACCCTTTGCGTGTCTCGTCTTTATCATCACGGTGTGCCGTTGCGGGGCCGCTTCTCATGTATTAATAAAAAACGGGCTTCCCGTCTGGTCAGGCTGGTTGTGGTGCGAGGTGTGTATCTCGCACACCGTCACTCATCAGGAGAAGACTCGAGCGGTTATCAAAAGCACGCTACACGGTTATACTTGCTGTAAAGTGTTACTTGCAAATTAATCTCTATAGGCACGAGTATCTATCTCATGTTGTTGAATCTGTTGGAGGCAAAGTCCTTTTATTATATCAATACACGTAATTCATTTGCTATTTGTATAGCTATTGAGCTGCTGACTCTAATGTGGGTAGGGATATGCAAAAACTCGGCCGCACGGAACTGCGAGGCGGCGGACGCGCGCGAGGAACGTGTCAGGAGATAGGAATCGTGGCAAGTCATGCTGTTACGCTCTCTCATAGATGTGATGCGCAGGTTATATAATGAAATGTCGATACTTATGGAGACGAATATAGAAAACCAATGTTAATGACCCAACTTGGAAAATAATATATGTACAGGTAAGTTTCATCTGGGAATATTTTTACCTTTCATCAAATTTATCACCCGTCCGCATTACGCTGACTGCAGGCTTGTATTATTTCAGGCGTCATTTGATGTATAATCATAACAATTAGTGAACTAGTTATGATTTAAATTTTAGTTTGATAACTCAGAAATTAATACTGAGTCTAGGGATAATCGTGTGTGGCAGAATATTCGTGAAGTTCTGTATGTATGAATTTAAAATATAAAGAAGAATGCTGTGGCAGTCTAAACTCATATCGCTACTATACTCGGTATATAGGTGATAAGTCGAAGAATACTCTGTATGGAATTATCACTTATTTATATTATACTGTCAACTTAGACATACACGTCTCTCTATCTTACGATATGAGACTTTATAGATGCCGTCGCAACATTTCATTGCTCAGAAGGACACACAAATATTTGTGGTGATTATTTCGACGACGTTGAGGGACTGTTCTATGTACTTGAAATTCGATGTAACGTGTCCGCGTACGCTTGTCATTATTCAAGAAGGCTCGGCGTGCTGGACTTTAGAGGTGTGGACGAACTCTTGGATTTGGTCACCTGTCACGCGTAAACTCGCACATAGTTTATAATTTTATTTGGGTGGAAATGAGAGAAGCTTTTAAAACGGGAGTGCGATTTGCCTGGTTCTATACTATTACAATTGTGATGAAAGTCATCGTGTCGCCCACGTTGGGTTCCGGGAAGCCGGCAACCACGTACGGAGCTCGGCAAGTCGATCGCTCTCGTAGTAATAGAGTCTTTATGAAGGAAGAGAAGCTAGCCATTAATGGTGATTAAGCTCTATCAATTGAGCAGCCTTGTTATACCAGCAAGGCCGTTCTAAGGGAGGATGCACTAGTTTGAGAGTTACATACACTCATTAGACAATAACAATGTAATAGTATGTTTGGTATAATTAATTCAATTCGATGTTTTAGAGACTCGCGTTTATATTTATTCATAGACGATGATTTTATTTGCATGAGCTACACTCTTACGCTTATTTTCGTGAGAATTTCCTCCAATAGCAGACTCTGCGTTCGGATTGAGATGTCCAGGAAAGGAGGGGAGTACCGCGGGGCTGTGAAGCTTCAGTCGCGTTCGTTCGAGACCGGTTGTGTAGTACACGTTCGGAGAAACTATTTGCGGTTTCGCACAATCTGCACGTAGATTTACGACAAAAACATCTCATAACACTTATTTCGGACAGAGGAGACCTACTTGCTCTTCACGTTGTACATTACACGAGCCGAGTACTTGTGTGTGTGGATGGAGAGAGAGTGGATGGATAAACATTTATAAAAGCCATTTGAGTCGAGTTGTGCTCACCTTTTGTGTAATACAAATATATGGTGCTTGGAACCAGACTCAGCAGTGTCTCTTCTCTCGAAACACTCAAAAGCGCGCTATCTATGACACAATGGACGCACTTGTAAGTGTGTCTCGGGACGGAGGCTATAGGGAAGATACACCGGGTGTGTGATTCATAGACGCAGATTCACAAGTGTCTATATTCCTCGCGCGGAAACCGTTCTCAGGGAGCTCCTTACTCTCATATCTGTACTTTTCAATTAGTGCGCTGTTCTGGCATGCAAAAAGCTGGGTCTGAGATGGCCTGATACGGTGAACACACATAATGTACGAGGTTCGGCTCCCCGTGTGTCTGACATTCTCATTGTTAATTCAACATCATATAGAGGCGGACAGATGGTATCCGCCTCTTGTGAGATAAATCGTCATACGATACCTATAATGGAGTGACGATTTATCATGAAAGTGGACATTGTCTGGATTACCTAATTTAGCAGGTTCGTGAGGCTCATTGGAGTGATTCAACATCTATTTCACACATGCTCGTATATCGAAGCTTGTTGGCAAGACACCGCAGAGTGTGTCGCCGTACCGCCGCCGCGGTGTGACAGTCAGTGTTAAACATTATTGTGCTCGACACACAAACAGCTCAGTCGAATCTGGTTTCTCTGAGCGACTAAAATATTGAGTGAACAGGTGACACGGGCTTCTACTCTTCCTTCGGCGGGCGGTCTTCAATATTACTTAAGATATAAATTTCTGCTTCAAGCCGGCCAAAACGCTGGGTCTATGGAGGGTAAAGCACCGAAAAGGGTGGACCGAAATTTTGAGACAAACTCATATTTGGGGCGGGCTCGAGAGAGCCGTGTTCTTCCGTAGCGGGGGACCGCTGGTAGTGGAAAAACGCGAAAGCAGGCCCAGGCAAATAGTATTAGAAAACTACTAAGGTATAAGAAAGATGTGTGGACTGTGCAGTTACGCACTGGATGAACAGTCGTCGTTTGCGAGGTGACACTGCGCTTGCTTGTATTCTCGTAGAATTTCAAATAGAAGAACTCTGACACGGCGTAACTTACTGGGCTACTGGGAGTGAGGTGGATGGACGGCGGCCGGCGGCGCCGCACTCTCTGTGTTGTTAACAATAGAGTTGTTTTGTGACACTTAACTGAGGCAGTGGTGTAATATAAAAATTTCTGTATAGAGCCGTTAGGAGTACGGGGTTACAAGTGGCGAGGTGAGGATAGCGGGTGGTAATTTTTTGCGAATTCGGTAGGACAGCAGGAGAGAGTATCTTCCTGTGTCCGATTCCACACATAGCCTAATAGTGTTCATTGTGAGCATAAGAGTGCTTCATTACGTAGTCGAAGAGCGAGTAGGGAGCGAGAGAGTACACTGTGACGCGCGGCAACATTGCGAGTTAAAATAATGCGCTTCCTCAACGTTTTGATACGCGGTAAATGTTACAGCCCGTAACGCGCTGCTACTCACGACACACCAGGTCTAGTGCGGCCAGAGCTCGTGACACACTGAGCTTTTGAAAGATCAATGTGTGACTATAGATATGCTGTCCTTGGGCTGGGTTTCAGGAAACTCGACGACACCGCGAACGACACCAACATTTGCGTGTGCACGCTTGGAGACTCGCGAACTATGTAGGATTCTGCTGCCGGTCCCGCAGCGGCCTGCGAGATTCACTAATGTGGGTGGGTTGATCGCTCCGAGTTGTGGCTTTCTTTTGCGTTATATGAACGGGAAAGTAGAGATTCTTTCCTGAAGCTCGCGTATCATAAGAACTCGGTCTTAACTACTATAGGGCACTATGCTCAGTGCCTAGAGCGCTCTATAGGAGCAGTGTATACATAGAATGAGGACTTGGCGGATCGCTTTCTCGGTGTTATATTAATGATAATTCTATTTGATTATTATTTAGAGTTATGGTTATTTTAGAACTTCAGAGAAGCATTTTCTAAGCAGCGGCGGTGCGCTTCTAGAAAGATTCGCCGTACCTTATTTTCGTGGAGGCTTTTTGAATGGATAGTCCTAAACTAATTTCATCTCGAAGTCTTAGCGCCACATCTGATGAAACGCTAAGGCACGAGACATCACGCGATATGCATAATAGGGAGGACCGGTTTGCTACATTCTAAACTTTACCCATCCACATATTTCTCCTGCCGACTGGTTGTGGTGCGCGAAGAGAGTCACGGAACAACACGAATATCTTATTTAGGGTGCGATATCTACTGTGTTCTTGCTGCGCTCCTTATGGACGATCTAATGGGTAACTCTAGGTTGAAGGCGAGACAAGAAGCAGCGGAAAATAGTTTTTCTGGAATTTAAATAAATAAAGGTCACTATAAGAGCAACTATAATATTTTAGTATGTAAAATAATAAAAAATAAACAATATACAATAAGAGTCTCACTATATTTAATAGCTCTATCAGGATACTCTTAAGTATATGAAATCGAATCTGTGTGTGAATATTATATACTACGGGTACATTGTGATAGTGCTCATATTTTAACGTATGAGTTATTGGTCGATTTTCTATAGGTATACGCTTGATTCGTGGAAAAACTCGTCTTTTTATTTTTGGCAATAACTAGTAGGTTTTACGGATCTCAAGACGCTTAGGACACAGATACACAGAACTAAATACGGGCGCGAGAGGATACATGAAAAGATTTCTTCAGGTGTCAATTTTATCATCATACTGTCGGATTTAGATTCGTATGGAGAGGAAGGCACAACACAGAGCATATTTCGACTGTAATCTGCGCTTACACACTACTGTGGATTTCTGCGACATATTATAGACTATATTCACATATAACATTATGTTAAGCAACTGAATTATTCAGATGTTATATCCATTGCGATTTACCGTTTTTACCAGGGCCCTGTAATATGAGTTTTTCTATCCGGAAATTCACACCGTTTTTTTCACGTAAATTATACAACGTATCTCTACTTCGTAGCGAGCAATTAAAAATCTGGATAAGGACACTTCATAAGATTCCTGCAGTAGAGTGCATGAATCCTAATTGTTTAGCGTCGACTCGAATATTTTGCGAGACACGGGTTTTGAACCCTAGAACCTCTCGTCAGAGTAACTTCAGTGATATATCTTCTGTTCGAATAAGACAATCGGGGTAGAGAGAAAGAGGGAAATTTTTAATCCGTTTCAGCTGAAATAGAAAAATAAATATATACTGTTATAGATTATTCTAGACCTATTGGATCCAACTTTTGATGTGATAACAAGGAATATCTCTGTTGAACACTAATATCCATCGTAGAAATATCGCGTGTATCCCTAAAATCTCAGTCCGTATGGAATCGCGCATCCATCAAATGGAGGCTTCCCTTGTCAGTGCGCTGGTGATTGGCGAGGGTCGACGGCAGCGCTGCAGTGGCGAGGGCGGAGCGCAGAGGTCCGAGGCGACGGCTGGCACCCTTGCTCACGGGGTGGGCATGTCAGACTGGGGAGAGCCTGCCCATAAACTTTGCAGGAAAGGCAGCATATGAACTGCTTAACCTCGCTAACGCGTGCTCCCTGAAACCACACAACGACCACTTACTTATGTTATAATGGTTACTTTTATGGGTTAATTTGCATGTTACTCGAGGCTAAACGGACTCCCTCTAAGGTAAAATTTCAAATGCGCTGTTTCGTCGCCCCTGAAATAAACATCCTTCTCTGCTAGTTGGTGAAAGAGAGCGTCGGGAAATTTGTGTGGTCACACTGAAAGCGGGCTGACGACCCGTTCTCGGCCACGTAAGTAAAGGTTATCTCAATTCAATTCACCCAGTGGGTTAAAACGGCACTCGAAGACGTCTATAATGCGCGTTTCGCCTCAGAAGCGCAGAGGGTTGACACGCACTCAGAGAGGACAGATGTGTGCTGGTCTCAACAGGTAAGTGAGTCGAAGCTGTGGGGAGGGAGATATGAGGAATCTTAGGACGTATGTCGTGAGTAACACGGGATTCCTACCCATACGCGGGCATTTCTGAGTACACTAGTGCTGTAGCTACTATCGCAGACCTGTGGTCCGTGGATGGCAGGTGCGTGAGTAATGGTTGTATTGGCTTGTGTAGCGTGAGTGTCTTGGTTCTGTCCGTGTAGTTAGCGATGGTGCGGCGTGAGTGCTGAAGCCTAAGTCTAGTTGCGATAGTTAGGAGCGTTTGCTTGATCAGCGGGAATATCTATGAAGTGCGATAGCGTAGTATGGAGCGATTTGAGCTATAGACTGTGAGGGTTGGACACGGGTCCTGATATTGTGTTGCTCGTGCGCCTGTGAACTTCGCGCCAAGCGACGGAGTGTAAGTCGCTGCGCGTGAGGTCGAGAGGGAGTGGTATTGATATGGCTCTAGGTCGAGTCGGGAAGCTGGCTTTGCATAGTGGATTGAAGGTGATCATGCGGATGGTCGCTGCGTGAAGTGATGGGCTGGGGTTAGAGGGCGATTGCACAGATGATTCAACCGTATGGGGGCAGGCAGTCGTGGTGTCTGGTGAGCTGGCCGTTCACGAATAGATATGTAGTGAAAGAAGTATGTGCAGGTTAGGGTTATGAGATGTTGTAATATGGAGGTGATGTTAAGACGTGCGCGCTCTGAGGTCCATAAGAATGTTGCGTACGTATGATGGGTCCTGGTCTGTTTACAATTTCTTATAATCTATAATATATTTAAAATAATATATATATATATTAAGTATTGGACATTTGCTGAATTTGTTTCAACTGGTGGGTTAGAGACTAAATCCCGATTCATTTACAGCTACTTCTGAATTTCTTACGTGAACGATAAATATACGCTTCCAGTTTTGGTAGATAAAAGCAAATCGATATAATTCATTTACTTCAAAATTTGTAGTATAAGAATCAGTTCCCAAACGCACAGAACACCTGCTGTTATTGATCAGGATGTCATCATGATTCATCTTTGAAGAAGCTTTTGGTGATAGATTAGAATATCATCTCAATATACCAGTAAAATTTCCCAGTATCCGATCTAGCACATAAATGGAAGGTAAATTATAGATCTCTCCAAAACTAATAAGTCATGTTACGAATTCCACAGAATCTAAGTGCGTCCTACGTCTTCTATGAATCTGCTGCATAAATCCTATTAATTGAAATGTTCGGAGATAAGGATGGCGCGTTCATGGTTAGATAAACGTTTCGAGAAGGCACAAAAAGAGCATTATTTAAAAGCATGATGTTTTTATAAGTCCGGAGAGTCTTTTGTTGGAGATGAGTGATCACCTTTGATATCTTATCAGTGTCAGCCGTCCCTCTTTAGAAAGAAATCGAGATGAGACTAGTACATAACTCATCGGAGACTCTCTGACCCAAGGGTCACCACGCTAAAAAATGTGGTTTCAGATATCTAAATAAACGCGATTCATTCATTGTGTCAGCTAAAGACAGCTGGCAACGTTTTCCCGAATCATGTTTACTGACTTTGTTCGTATTTCTTCATGTAGAGGATGAGAGTAGAAATGTCATTTGCACACATCTGGACTCCTTTATCGCGAAACAAAGAACAATTGAAGGTAACATAGTGGTATAACTAGCCTCTACTATGTTCATAATTTCTACACTTTCTAAGGTGCTTAAGTCATAAAAAGCAACTTTCTCTCTTTCCTAGGGCTTTTACCTCACGTTAATGCAATCTCTTGAAATACTGCAGCACTACGCCACCTAATAAAACGTTGTACATCTAATATACCCTAATACTTTCCAAAATTACGTAATTTATTAGCGACATGAGAGATTTCTAGTGCTCGCCTCGTTTATGAAGACGCAATGCAATCACAGGCGCCACCTTGTAATAAAGTACGGCAATTTTTATTTCACTTCATTAAACCACTATATAGAGAAAATGCCGCTGAGAACTTCGTCGTTCTTCTAAAAGCCCTTATCATCCCATTAACCTTACGCTCTTTGATTATTTACTACATGAACTCTCTTAAAAATTAAACCTTTGCGAAGAATTCGCGCAAGGACGTGAAGGTTTTGTTTCCATGCGCACTCCGCAGACTAAATTCTTAGTATTGAATGCATTAGAGAACAAAATGCATTAGCGCAACAGATGGAAGGTTCTGATTTATTCGTAATCTGTAACTCTTAGAATATTACCTAGAAAGATGAAGCACGCAGCCACACGAGGCCAACAATTCACTTGTAGTAATGGATATATTGAAACCTATAAAACGTCCACTTATGAACATTTTCTCTGCAAGATCTGTAAACGTACATGGGCGTTTCTTTGCGAGGGCTCCATGGACCCTCAGTTGCTTGATGAAAATATTTACGAATAAGATTTCTGAATATCATTGGAAAGAGAAAAAGGCATTGCTGTTTCTAAGTACGATTTTATAATTGGTATATTTCTCCCAATCATTGAAAAAAGTAGAATTTCTCATCCTTCTTTTAGTCATAAATGAATCCCTAACCTTCTTTCGAGAACATAATGATGCTCCCCACCCGATAAAAAAACTTTTTCGTGACAAGACTTAAATTTCCTATTTGTCCAAATGATTTGAATCCTCTGGCATTGTCTCCCCGTGAGCCTCCTCCAGAGCAAAGTTCCCATTGAACCTGCAGATCCAAGTTCCCCGGCGCCAAGTCCCCGTGATACCTGAGTAAGCCACACCCACCTGTGTGGTGGAAGCGGCGGGGGTGGCAGCGACGTCGACGGCGGCAGCTGGTGTGGCGGCGTCTGCGACTGTTGCGCCTGGGCTGACCGGTTGCAGTGTGACCAGCGGCTGGCCGGCGACTCCTTAAGTACGCGGCGCACCCGGGGGCACGAGGTCGGGCGCGCTTTCGATAGAAAAAATATGTATTTGTGTCCCCTAACGAAAAAGTGCATATTAATCTTACTTCTTTATAGTTAAATTATTCTGAACACGTGTATGATCCTTATACCAAAAATGATTTGGAAAACGCTGTCATGGCCTGATATCATCTGTTCCATGTCCGTTTTTCTGTTTGTCCTATAGAAAATGTTTTTGGGTTCACGTTCATTTATCATATTGTGTTCTATACAATATGAAGGATATGTATGCTGAGAATTCATTAATTCTTCGATAGTGAAGGCTGCTTTGCAATATGTTTAGTGAAAAAAGTGTTGAAGCGACCTTCAGTCGCCGTCAATTCAGATTTGTAAACACTTACTAACTCCATGAAAATATCTTTAAACTTACGATCGCCATGTTGCCCTATATTACCACAATTATTTGTAATTAGTCTCAAAAGATGAGCAATTTAAGTGATATATGCCGCAAATGCGAAGAAGCGATTTCCAGCCCCATTAAAGGAGCACTCAGAATGCGTGTCTCAAGAACGAAAACGAACCAAGCGCAACAAGAAGTGTGCATCGCAGCCTCAGGAACGGAGTCTCTGGATGGGGGGGCGCCGATCAGATTAGGCGCGGTGTGGCGGGCGGGCAGGTGCGCGGCAGTGGCGAGCGGGGTCCGTCGCCAGCCGCCGCAATCGACGGAGTCCGGCGCGGTAATTCCGTAACGCGGCTGGCGGTTCCCCGTCCGCGGACGCGACCGCCCGCGGCCGTGACGGCAGCCCCCAGTCCCTTCTTTAAATCTGGCGCCCCGCACGGCCCCGCCCCCGGCCCCGCGCCGCCCCGCCGCGCCGCGC
>BOPP01000034.1:8671169-8686874 GCA_017312745.1 Gryllus bimaculatus
CATCCAGAGGACCTCCGCTTCCCCTGAGCGCTGCGATGCACACTTGTTGCTTGGTTCGTTTCGTTCCTTGAGACCACTCGACTTCTGAGTGCTCCTTTAGTGGGGCTGCGAATCGCTCTTCGTATTTGCACATATTTCACGTTAAATGCTCATCCTTTTGGAGACTAATTACAATAATTGTGTAATATAGGGCAACATGGTGATCGTAAGATTCAAAGATATTTTATGGAGTTAGTAAGTGATTTACAAATCTGAAATTGACGCGACATGAGGTCGCCTTCCTACACTTATTTTCACTAAAACATATTTTGCAAAGCAGCCTTACACTATCGAAGAATTAATGTAGAGGTTCTTCAGCAATACATACTTCCTTCCATTATTTGTATAGGATACACAATATTATAATGATACGTGAAGCTCCAAAACATTTTTCTATAGGACAAACAGAAAAACGGACGCTGAGACAGGATGATAATCAGGCAAATGGACAGTTTTTCCACAAATCATTTTTTTGGTATCAAGGATCCATACAACGTGTTACAGAATGTAATTTACTATATAAAGAAGTAAGATTAATACACTTTTTCGTTAGGAGGGACACACAATACAATTTTTTCTATCGAAAATTTTACCTAGTTCCGCTGCAGCATTATAGTAGTTTCATTCTACAACGCTAGAAAGCAGTAGTCGAGAAAGTAAAACCTTACGAGTAAATCCAGATAAACAAAATATGTATATTCAGATAATTCATATGTTTTGTAAAGTTAATTTAAAGGTAAAGCAGTGGGTACATCTATACAATAATACTGCAGTAAGAATTCGTTTCACTGTAACAAATAACAACGATATAGTGTGTTTAGATTAGGGCTATATTTCCCAAGTATGTACGGGAAGTTGTACCTTTGACCTGTACTCCTTGCCAGAGTGCGTATTACTTTCAAATTTCAGAAGTTTATATTCCTAATTTATACTCCTGACCCCTAAGTCTAATCATTATTTGAAAAGCTTCATTAGTGTTGTGTATAAAAAAGAAATCTTGTTGAATAAGACGTAACAGTCATAATGTCTGAATCAGGCACTCTAGTGGTATTTGACATTTTTAAATAACACTCTGAAATGTTGAAAATGGCAGACGTTCACAGATTTTGCAACAGGTGTAGACCTGCAATGTTAAAACAGAATTTTGTTCTCAATGCAAGTTAACCCTCGATTGTGTTGTGCTAGTGTAATTTTGACGGAAATCATGATATATTTTCAAAATGTAAACAATATTTTTTAAATAATGAATCATTTTTTTTTCAACTTCTTATAAGAATGGAATACAATAGAGTGACACTTATTTGGTCCCAAGGGATCGATAACCATCAATATGCTTTAGTGTGAGACTAGCCATAGTCATTGATATTGTAATTGACATATATTTAGACGCCGATACAATAATTCACAATATATTGATAATAAATTGAATCACCTATGATATTTTTTCTAAGAATTGGTAAAATATCGATAAGGCCGAGTGGGGAAAAGATGTTTAAAAACCACGTCTTATACACTTCTTCAGAAGAACTGCGGAAAGGAATGTATTATAAACATATGAGTTTATACTACAAACACATTGTTATATCGACCGTTCTCTCAGACTGGCTTTCGCAATCTCGGAGGGCACGCGTGCTCCTAATCTTCCTGTGAAATCAATACGTAGGGCTCTGAGAAAGATTCGAACTGTCATTCTCGGCTGTTCTGGACAGTATCGGCGAAGCGTGTTGTGTGCGCGAAACACACTAAAACTATAAGAAAGCATGCTGGCAGTTACAGTGTGTTACACTGGGATAAGCACTGTGGGCTCTCTTACCAGAAGAAAACAATTTAATAGATAATTTAATAGATAATTCTAATAATAAACTAGACCACACGTTTTCTCCTAATATTGCAATGTTTGCTAAGCAATTATTCACATTTTCAGATATTTTAAATTCAATTATTTAAAGATTTACTCTTGAAGAATAGATTTCATTAAGAAAAATCTCTAGCTTCATTATTATAATTGTAGCAAGGCGCTGAAAAATATATACTTTTGCAATTCTTGAAAATATAAACTTCAACGAAAATGGCATCTGAGCCTTTTTTACAAGCATACATCGCTCTATTTCAGAAAAAGTTAAGACGAAATTTGGATCCGTTCTTCAAAATTTCTTTTAAAATGTTTTTTATACCAAGAAAATTTTACGAGAAAACTACTCGTATTTGCGAAGCATTATATGTGATCTCATTTAAAGATATATCTTTTTAAGATCGAATTTTATTAAGGAAAAAATATTTTTTTAACATTGTAGTTGTAGGTATTGTAGATGTCGAAAAATGCTGAACTTTTGCAATTCACAAAAATTCAGTTTTCCACCCTGGCTAAATCACATATAATAGGAAATATGTTAGAATGCACTATCAATTTCCTAAAAAACAGATACCTCAGAGTAAAAATTCTAGACAGATCGTCCCATCTTACAGAGATGTTGAATAGTTTACCACAAGGATCTGTCCTTAGTTTTCTATTATTCCTTCTAGTTATTAATGACGCAAGCAGTACAATAGAAGAACCAGTGAAAATATCCCTTTTTGCAGATGGTATTACCTTGATATGTAGTGGTAAAAATCTTAAGGTTACTAAAATTATTATGCAAGAATCGGTACATAGAATCACTAAGTGGTCAACTAATACAGGAATTGCAATATCGAAGACTAAATCAGACTTTATAGTGTTCACAAGAAGAAGAAATAACGATAATGAAGAAGTGCATCTAAAACTTGGTGATCACCAACTTAAAAGGACTAATGTATGCACAATTCTGGGCGCACTATTTGATTCCAAACATTCATGGAAGCAGCATATAACTGCTCTTAAAGTTGAATGTAAAAAACGACTTAATATTATCAAAAAGTTATCACCCATTAAATGGGGAGCACAATTCGAATGCTTGATCAACACATATAAGGATCTCATTCAAACTAAACTAGATTATGGGGTAGTAGTTTACAGCTCAGCTTCAAAAACAGTTCTGAATTCTCTAAACCCTGTGATCAAAAATGCTTGCCGTTTAAGCCTTGGTGCATTTAGAACCAGCCCATGTAATAGATTACTTGTAGAAGCAAGACAACAACCATTGGAATTAAGA
Source organism: Gryllus bimaculatus (assembly GCA_017312745.1). NCBI lineage: Eukaryota > Metazoa > Arthropoda > Insecta > Orthoptera > Gryllidae > Gryllus > Gryllus bimaculatus. The sequence continues at coordinate 8,674,340 of BOPP01000034.1, forward strand.
AGAAACGTTCAGTGCATCACCTATGCCTACTCCACATTTAGCATTCCCCCCAACCTCTCAAATGCAGTTATATTTATCAACCTCCAGCCTAGCTTATATGATTCCAGATCACAGCTCTCATTACCGCTTAGAGAGAGACTTCCTAAGTATATAGAAAAATTCAATATCACCAAACCACTTTGTATCCCCAGACGTAATCATCCCATCCCACCCTGGTAGAACTTTAATATCACAACTAATACCGACCTCGCAAAAAAAAACAATAAATTTCACTGAACCTATAGACAGGACACAAGAAAGAATATCGACACTACTACAAGATTCTACACAGAGAGGTCTAAACGTGATGGAATTGCAGGCTGTGCTATATTCCAACCACCAATTAATAAAATTGACTCTCACCGTCTCCCAGATTACTTCTCCATTGCTACATGCGAAGCGTGGGCAGTTCTTCAAGCAATTGTAATTAGCACTAAAACACCAAATGATACCCCCATTGCAATTTTTTCAGACTCGCTATCAACTTTGAAAGCCATCGAGAACAGATTCAATTCCAATCCAATTATCCAAAAAATCCAAGAAATACTAGAAAAGCAAGCTATAAATGGGATCCAAATAGAAATAATATGGATCCCTTGGCACAATAAAATCTTTGGCAATGAGAAAGCTGATGCAGCCGCTAAACATGCCACATCAATTACTTGCGCCGACAACCAAATTCAAGGCACCTTCCAAGACTTCAAAAAGTTTGTAAAGGACTCTTGCATCAGCTATTGAGACTCTATCTGGAAATTGGATGTCTCCAAACTTCACTTAGTGAGAAAATCAATTCTTGAACCAACTCTCCCCGGTAAAAATTTTAATAGAAGAGAACAGGTAATCACTCGACTAAGGATAGGCCATTTCAATCTCAATTTCTGCCACTTATTTAAGAGATCAGATCCAGAACCCTGTCCAAAGTGTGGTGCAGCAGTCTCCACCTCCCACCTTTTTCTTGAATGCCCTGGTACAAATGATATAACAAAACGTCTGTGAATCTTGGCGTAGCACCAGAGGTTCCAACCACCACTGGCAGGATTCTGCCGTTGGACTCTCTATGAAGTTGGGCTGCCAGGGGAATGACTGGTTGGTATTTTACCACTCACCCCTCCCTGCTTTTAGAAGGCTAGGCCCATCTTCGTGGTGGACAGTCACATCGACCACGTGGACCCCTACCCGGCGTTTATTACCAGGTCAGGTTTGAGTCTAACCCCTTCGGCAACGGAGAAAGTGGCTTCCATGGACATCCGTATCCGTATTAAGTGAAGTAGTTTACTTCATGTAGAAGCGAGATTTATCCGCTGTTTCCATGTCGGGGACCCACTGTACTAGATTTTATGTCGATTTTAATCGCAGCTTCCCGCTCCAGCAAAACAATCTTTTCTAATTACTACGTAAGAATATACAAGGGAAGAAAGTAAATCTCTCTAGTTTCAAGTCTTCCTTTAAAGAATCCGTTGAAATGTATTTTGGAATATAAATGTGTAATGAAATGTACAAGATAGAATATTTATTATTAGGAACGTTCTTTGATGGCATAGTTTCTCAATAACCATGAGAGAAATCTCTAACTCATCACAAAGAGATGTTATAAATATTACTAGATGAGCGAATATGTTATTCAATACATTTATCTCTCAACTAAATTCAATCATGATATATTCTAGAATGTTCTCAATGTTACCCTCACTGGTTCCAATGAGAATATTTCCCTAAACTATTCATTACTTCATACAAAATTAAGTAAACAAGATTAAAATACTTAAGAGAAATAAAAAATATTTTAATTATAAAAACCTTGAGGAATATCAATAACTCATATCATTTCATTCTCACTTAATGTAGCGCCAATTGAAATACTCATAACAGTTCCATCAATTAAACCAACGTAATTACTAGGTATTGGTCTTCATTTTGAGGAAATAAAAAAGGCATGTAGTTAAAAAATTACAAATTAATTGACTGTTTTTTAAATTCATTGAGAATATGCAAAAGACTATAAAAACTTTTGTGAAATGCACATATGATTAGATATTTGCAGTTATTTCGTCATTAATTTTAAAATACATTAAAAATATGGCTATTCGTTGGAATTAGATGTCAGCCTCGATCTACGCGGTCAGGAGTTTTAGCCATCTTCTTGTTCCCACCGAGCATATCCATTTCAGTACACTATTGTTTTAAGCTTACTAGGATGCATTTTCTACGAATGCGCTCTGAGGCACCGAGGAGTTCGGTTGCAGACCACCCCACGATCCCTCAAACATTATTTGACCGAGACATTATAGCCGAGATCGTTAAGGCAGAAGTGCCGTAGTGATCGCGCGTTCGAGTCCTCTCTCGGGCGTGGGTGTATTTGTGTACGTCCTTTCACCCCCTATCGTCACTTTGTTCAAGATTTCTCACCGTATATTCAGTGGCCTCTTCGGTCTTCTATATGCTTTGAACATTGTAGAATGTATTGTAAACAAAATGTTTGTATACAAAATTAAGAATTTCCGGTCGAATAAATGTTGCAAATTTCTAGGACATTTGGGAGGGTCAAAGATGGTCACTTTTGCCCCTGAAGTATTGTAAGAAATTTCCTGGAACGGTCCGGCCATGGTGGTGCTAGGATTAAATTGATGTCACTACAGTATGACCTATGACCGGGAGGCCCTAGGGTTCGAGTCCCGACTATGGGGCGATTTTCGACCCTAGCTACCTAGATAGGTCGATTTCACCCGCAGTCTGGAGGTGAATTCTAGCAGTCGGCTGTAGATATCGATAGTTTTCCATGGTTTCTTCGATCAACACCAGCCGAATGCTGGAGCAGTACCCTACGAAACCGCTAACAGACCGCGCGCGATCTTGCTTTCTCCTTGTCCTTTCCTTCCCTCTTATTTACACACACACCAACCCTTGCATGCACTACACTACCACACATGCCGGTAGTTTAGATCTTGTCCCGGCTGGGGCGGTGGCTCCCTGCTGGAAAATACGTGGTTGGGGAAAATCCCCGCAAGCCGAAGTAGGTCGGCGCCGGATTTCGCTAGATCGAATTTCGAAAAATCACTGCCACCTGCTGCAATGAAAACATTCACTACACTTACCGGACTATTGACCTCATAATATTACGCGCCATGAATCATTAATCAGCTAATCAATGTCCTAGAACGAAGAACACGTGACATTTTCCCTTGATTTTTGGCAACTAGTCTTGCACGAGTGTTTGGCGACTACACGAAATCTCTTTGCCTTCATTAGAACGTGTTATGCCAAACACTAGTGTATACCTAGTGAGTTGCATACCAATCAGGAACAAATGTCACATGTTATATGAATTTTCCATGGCATGTTCACTTGTTAACCATTGCTTCATTTGTCCATTTGTTCATTGGTCCATTGTTCCATTGGTCCAGTAGTCCATTTGTTCATGTGATGGGAAAGCGATCTTAGACTCCCCCTACACGCCCTAGAAGTTGGGGAGCCTGCAAGGGAATAGATGCGGGTGAGGGTGAAGAGGGCGAGGGCACAAGCGTGGGCGCAGGCGCGGGCGAAAGCGAGAGCAAGGGGCTGGCGAGGGCTTAGAAAAGGGCGCGCGTGGGCGAGCACCAGAGTTGGCCGGCGGCGTCAGCGGCACCACCGATGGAAGTAAGGGTGAGAGCGCAGAGTTAAACCCGAGGTCCTTATCGCAAGACGCACCTCCCGCCTCCCTGCCCCCAACACAGCGCGGTCCGCTCTCGCTTGCACCTCGCGCGGCGTCGCACTGTCAGCATTTGAGCGAAGGACCTAAAAAAAAGAGTTTTTAAATCGAAGTCGTATTGGATGACGAGTTTATTCAACCCCTCCTGGGGTCATAATAAAATCATTTTGATAAATTGATAAACGTATACATAACAATTTACACTCAACAAGAAACGTAATTATTGCTTGAATTATTCTTATTACAATGCAATGCCACTTAAAAAATAAAGGTTTGTCAATGATCTACAATTTAACATTCTATATTGTATCAATTACCTAGCATATATCAACATCAATTATTTTAAATTTCATCTTAATTATACTTATTCAATACTTTTGTTTAAACTTTATTATCTAAACTTCGATAACAAGTAGCTTGCCCCTAAGGACCGAAGTGCAGATTGTAGAAAATACAATATTAGAATAAGAAGAGTGTGGAAAATTGTTACCAGTGCCCTCAAAATTACAGGAAAGCTGCTGTTATTTTCAGGAAAGTGTACATTAATTGATTTAAAGATTTGTTTTTGGAAATCGAATTGTATTTGATGTAGTAGCTTGAATGTTTAAGATTTAGGAAAAAACTTTTCAAATTTTCGAAATTTCAGTCATTTCAACAATACTCGCCCCTTGTATAACTTTATACGCTCTCTTTGTTATATTTGAGCAAGACATTTAAAAAAATTGAAAAAGACTTTGGATAACCTTGTTTACTAATTTCTGCGAAATTATCACGGTTTCCCTCAAAATTTGGCATAACTACTTATATTTTGAAAAACTTGTTCTTCAGTTAAAGAACTCATTTGAAACAATAGATTTCTTTAGAAAAACCTGTATCTTTATTCATGTAGCAAGGGTTCAACAATTTCAAACGTTTGCAATTTTCTCCACTTCAAAATCAAACGGGCACTAATTTAAGAAGCAAACTTTTCAGCAGAACATGAAGAAAAAAATGAAGTCTTTTTGAGAACATTATACAAATATTTTAGGAGATCCATAAAATAGTGCTCGAGAAAATTAAAAGAGTCGTTTCAAAAACGCAGGGCAATCCGTGTCGCTAGATCGATTAGCCTTTTTGGAGACCATGCCCTTGATAATGGCGGAGGCGAAACGTACGCGTGGACGGCAGACGGATGGCCTGAAAGATGCGTAGACGGACGGACGGAATATCCGGTACGTGATTGAAAAAATGACGTTTTTGGTATCGATTTTTGTAGATCGAAACAGAACAGTATAAGCTCTAGGTAGACCACACTACCAAGCAATCTAAATTATTCAGAAAAGTTACGGCGTGCAATTTAAAATGTACGCATTATTACGAAACGGCCCAAACGTCGGGATCAGCTCTTGTCTCCGACTAGACATTTGTGGTAATGCACTGCATGAAAGTTTGTGTATATAAGGGGATGGGAGGGGACTAGATGAGAAAGGGAAGATCGAGGGCGTTCCGTGGCCCGTTTGTTACGATACTGTTCCGGCATTTGCCTTGTGTTGATCGTAGAAACCACGGAAAACTACCTATCAGAGCAACCGTCTGCGAGAATTCTTCTCCATAAGCCCGTGAATTTGAGTTATCTATTTAAGAGTTGTAAATCCACCACCATCCGTTCTCGAACACTAGGACCACCCATTCAGAGACGCTGCAGCCTTTGCCCTGAGCTATCTCACCAGGTGAATCGCAAGAAACTAAATTTTTACAAAATTTGCCATTTCGATAAAGAAACTATAAGCCAAAATTATTAATTGAAATGTGCCATACACAAGTTCATACTTTTTTTCACATAATCGATTATATTATCTATATTTGTTTTAAATCATTGATTTGTATCTTGTATTATATTTTATTTTAAACACTGTAAAAATTGATGACCTAGTGCCCTTTAAAGAATGTATTATATTTTGCTAATTTTCCTTTAATTAGTTAATATTAATAATAAAAATGAGCATACAAGTCATTCTTCATCCTACAAAATGTTTTTTATATATATATAAAAGTCCAGTCAAAAACTAAATATTTATGAAATGACCACTTTCTGGGTAGGGTGACCGCTTTACTCATAACATTTTGGGAACTCAATTTTTAAACCGCTGCGTTTGCCTTTCTATAGCTTAAATAACAAGCTAATCTAGATGAATTCGCACGCATAAAGTAGCGACCGCTCTATTCTGCAGATGAACAAAACAATTTCATCAAATATTTTTATTTTCTTTGCAAAAACAAGCACTGAAGAAAAAAATCATATCTCCTCAACATCTAATTGCATGAAAAAAATTGAAATGTTAAATATTTACTAAATATCAACGTTCTTTATGTTAATGACTGACCTGAAATACAATTCGGTGTATTCATCTCCATCGATCTCTCAGTTAACGAATTGTTACCTTATTGCTAGGATGGAAAATATTTTATCGGTTATTGGAAACTGCCCTCAAGCGACGAGATTTGCATTTCAATACATGTTATGTAGAAGAATGGATATTTTGTCATAGAATTACAATTCACTTTATATTATGGACATATATATTATATATCATCAATATATTTTAAAGATAACGAATGTTTTGTTTTATCCATTTTTAATATAATGAAGATGATCCAGTTATCACGGTAGCTACACACAAATATGAATTTCTCTTTCCTGGTAAGAATAACTCCCTGGGGTTTCAACAATTCAAATCGTGTACTTATTTCATTTTTCAATCTAAAAATTTAACTTAAAATCTTATTCTTTTATTTTAATATTATTTTACTTTAAACAAACGAGTCAGATTTAAACCCATCTTCACAACCTAAGGTTGGGATACTCAAAGGTTAATCCTTTCCAAGCGATAAGCAAGTTGACAACAAATGAGACCGCAGGTGCATGAACTAGCAAGCCCCATTATCATGTAATACACAAGTAAAAACACACTAAACACATTAGTGAATATGAGCATTATAACAGCTCGTGAAGCCCTCGTATGTTTGCTATCAATTTCTCGCAACGCGAAGCGCCTTGCAGATCTCTGATTTTCAATGTTCAGCATCGCATCTTGACAGAATCTGTACATTAGTAATTGCATTGCATTATATCGTGCGCCGAGAGCCACGACGTTCATTTACTTAGTGACGAGCTTGCATGTTTTATTGTGTCGCGTGTCTCACGACAGAGTAACGACGCTTTTGTTGAACGTGTTGAATACTTTTACTAAGTACCATAGTTGTTTATATCGATTTGCAAGTTACTCGGGAGATCCACAAGATAATAGCCTGGCAATTCGGAACAAGAAAATTCCACTGCGTCTCAAATAGTATGAGGAAAAGGCAGAAGTAAATTTCCTACGTAGTATTAATGAGTTGATCGTAGACTCCCATTACTTTTGACCTGAAAAAATTAACTCAACTTATTATTGTGAAATATGTATCAGAACATGACAACACTAGATGTAATTGCATTCGATTTCTGATACAGAAAGACCCTTGCAAAGAATAAATGTAGGTATTCGTCAACGTTGGATACACTATGGTAACACTAGCGTTATACTTGAGTACACATATCTTCCTTCAGATTACCATTTTTCTGAGAACAGATTTTTATCATATATTCGCATCAGACGTAAACTCTAAACCAGTAGTGCTATAGACCACTTAATTTTTCATTTATTTAAGGATTCGATTCCCTTAACTTTCGCAATTTTAGAAAATTCAGAAAGTTTAAAGAAAATTAAACTTGACCCATTTTTTAAGTGGCCCTTCCTCTATACGAGAAAGAATATCAAAAGAAACAATTTACAGAACTTTTGAGAAAAATAAATTATAATTTTCCTTTGTCGTATGCAAACATTACGTGAAAACTATTCCTTTTTCTAAATGCTATAAATGACCTTATTGAAAGATATAATTTTTTTAGAGTTTTTTTTCATTAAGGAAAAAATATCTATCGTTAGTATTGTTCTTTTGCCATGATTTTATTTTCGAAACGTCAGCGATTTTCACGAAATGAGCCCTGTATCATTTTCTTAAGTGACCTTTACACCATCCAAGCACAGAACTAAATCAAAACATTTCGAGTTATTTTTTAGAAAATTTTGAAAATGTTGTTGTGGCTTTATGCCTCCAAATATCAAAATATCCGTTTCAAACTCACATATCCTTGAGTTCTTCCACGTGGATCGGGGAATACCAGTTTTGAACAAAATCGTCTAAACGTTTTAGGTACTAGCATTGACGGATAGATTTTTTTGCGTCAACAATTTTTTTGATATTACGTACTACATAATAGAGAGAAAATATTGTAATGCTGAAGCGGAAAATGGACAAACGAATAAAAGACCCACGAAAAAAATTGCCATTTACCGCTTCAGCATTACAATATTTTCTTTATATTACGTAGTACGTTGTGATAACATACTACGTAAGTACGTATTACCCCTTAGCTTAGCATTCTTTCATGCATGTTCGACGCCAAAGACTTTGAAACTGGCATTATTCTTCTTCTTCCTCTCCAAACACTTTCGGATAAGATTCTTCGCATGTCCACAGGACTTCCATTTCTTCTTCCAGGAGGCTTTTCCTTTTAATATCTGTATCTATTATCTGGCACAAATGTTTCAAGTCTACAACTTCACTAAATATTAAGATTGTCAATCAGAACTTTGTCAATAGCAAACAATGTCCATAGGTGAATTACAATTGTAAAACATTTTGATGGCATGAAAGGATAACAAAAAAATTCTTTCTGCTTCACTGAATTTTATTTTAAACAAACTATTCTAATTACCTAATAAATATTTGAGTTTTGATATCCGTTCAGTTTATTCAATTAAACATTTAATAATTGTGATGATAAAAACACCTTTTAGAACATCGTTCTTAGCGTAAATTTTCACAAAATTCTCTATTTACAACATTGAACCTTACAACTTTCAACTTAACTTACAAGAATATTGTACGTACATTACAAACAAATACGTCACACCAAATTGGTGTTGTACTTGTACAGGAATCTAATGCTCTTTACGGCATTTCCGAACGATATAATCATCTTTAACCTGTCGTGTAGAAAATGTATTCGCGCCTCCGGAGAATATAGAATGATTCATCTTTCTTTAGTTTGGATTTCAGAATGAAGCTATCAGTACATGAGCACTCAATAGATTGAACACATCATATCAGCTTTGAAAGTAAATTGTCGCACGTTAACAAAAATACGCCCTACGCCCTTTACAAATATCTACCACACTTCAACCAACAGGTCTCTGGGGTGGGATTTTACTTACTGTTATCTGAAACGACCTTGAGTACCCATTTGCCATAAATCAGCAGTGGGGTGCTGGAATAAGCCACAGAAATTCCGATTCATGCGTCCTCCTTGGATAGCCAAAAATGCCAAAATTAAAGATGAATAGTCTATTTCAAAAAAATCGTTAATAGTAGATATAATACAAGTGTGGAAAGACTTTCCATCCTAGTATGATGAGCAAACCGAACGACTTTAGGAGCAAAGACTGCAAAACACACAACTTGAAACTGGTAATCTACAACAGCTCATACCTTGTCACATTATTTCTAATTTTAGAATTTTTGAAATTCAAAGAGTTCCATGAAAATGAATCTTGTCACTAATGTAAGCGTCCATTAGCTATCCCTGTAAAGAAATTAAAGAAAAAATGTGGAGCGACCTTGAGAATTGTTTTTACTGTCTCACCCTTATATCGTAAGAAGACAAAGTTAATTGACTAATAGTGTACCGGAAAACAGCGCATTTTCGATAGAAAAACTTATTGCCGGGCCCTGGAACCGAAAAAGCGGATAAATCATATTATATGCATAGTAAATTACTTCACGTTCTTACTACACGTTGTGCAGTCAGAATCTACGTTTTGTGGGTCCTAGACGCAGAAAAGTCGATTGACGCCTGTCCGTCCGTCCGCTTGTCCGTCCGTTCGTCAGTCTATTTGTAGTAAACGTCCCAAAAACGTTCTACTCATTTTCTCCAAAATTGATATACGCCGAACGATTTAAAGGAACTCAAGGCCATCTGAATTTGAAACAGATGTTTTGATCATTGTCTGGTACTTTACATGAAAAATGACTACAATTTTTTTTATTAACTACATTTTTTATTAATATTTACCAACCACTGCAGTCAATATTCCCTAAAGTGTAGTGTTTCTTTTTATCTCTGGTGTTGGCGGTGTTCTTCCCCCATATGAAAGAGATTCGGTGCCAAAATACATGTCGTTTTCTCCCTCCCGGTATCTACCCAGCATGGCACCGCCAGGACACGAGCCCCGAAAGATCGCACACGGTCCATGGTCCCATTTCTAAGGTACTGCACTGGCATTCGTCTGGTATTGATCGAAGAATCCACTGAAAACTACCGATCGGAGCAGCTAGTATGTAAGTACCCTGTATTACTTTCTATGTAGAGTAAAAATTAAACATCTAGAAAACGAAATATTTTAAAATAGTACAGTTATATATTATTAATGTATTGCAGTAAGAACCAACTTGTGCAGTAAAAACAATACTGTTTGACTCAGTAAATAAAATAATTAAAAATTTGAAAATTTATTTTTCACCTAAAGTGATGGCACATTAATCGCATTAGATCAAAAACAATAATTCCCATTATTTTTACATGAAGTTTTTGTGTATTTTCTACATCGATTCGTCCGACAGCTTTAAGAGAAAGACCAGTTCTTCTAAACCATAAAGCCTCATGTTCGTGTACCTCCGCGTTGAATTCAGGTTTTCGGGATTGATCCACAAACGCGCCGCACGTGTTTATCTAGGTTGTTGAAATTTGCATGCCATTACCACCGGCAAACCACTGCAGCGTTATCTCCGAGAATGCACGGCGCCTCGGCCTCTGCGGTCGCCGAAGCCCTCGCTACATCCACTCCTCGCACTGCTCGCCGACACCGCTCCCACGCTGAAGCTTGGGCCGTCTGCGATGAGGCACTGGCAACGCCCTTGCCACTGCAGAGTTGGTCCCCGCAGATTGGATTCCCCGCAAAGCGGAACCATGACCGCGGAGGCGTGCATGGTTTCTGGTGAGGACTTGTCAACGGCCACCCGGACCCTCAGTTTTGCGGCGGCCCTCTCGTCGTTAGCTTTAAGGTGGGGGCAGCGTGTAGACGATGCTAAGCTAAGTGTCGCCGAGTTTGCCCGGAGATCCTGACGCGTTGACGTTTGGGCGGGTTGGGCGACGGACTTCTTCACAATTTACACAATTGGACTGCTTTTTTATTTCTCGGTTAATTTTTCCTTTTGTGCAAGTATATTAATTTATTTTGTAAATAATAAAAAAAATGTTTCTGAAGTGGTTTTATGCCTCTGCAATGCACATTTTTGCCTAGAAAGCATTTTTGAAAACCAACTTTTGAGCGCTTATTGCAGCTCAAACACTCGGAATATCCCAGTAGTTTATTTGGCAAAATATGCTTAAAATTGTCTTAAGAGCTTATTTGCGGAATTTCGTCGTTTCCTCCCCGGACATCGTGTATATATACTGGTGTTCGTGAAAATTGCAGCACCCAGAAGGATTTGTCGGGATCACTTAAAAAATGGTGGATGTGTATAACAGCGTAAGAATGATTAACTTTTTCATTAAGACGGTGTGCACGTGGGTCTAGCAGTGCCCTTCTTTGTGCGACAGTTGAGGTCAGTGTTACGCCACAGTGTAGAGCCGTCAAACGACGTGAAAACGTGGAAGCAAGTTCCGTTATGTCCCTTCGACGCCAAAGAACGCAAAATCATCATCTGACAAAGTTCGAACGGGGTAGAATGATTGATCTCCGGAAAGCGAATTGGGTGCGCTGCTACAACAGTGATGCGTGTGTTGAACTAATGGATAGAGAAGAGTCTTACACAGTGACAAGTGTGAGCTGGACCACACAATGTGACCACAGCACGAGATGACCGCCATCTTGTCCGCATGACCGTAACCGACAGAACGGCGTCGGCCACAGGGTTGGCTCGACTTTGGTGCCCGGCAACGGGTGTGGTCATGTCTTCATCGACAGTTCGACATCGTCTGCTGAGGGCTGGACTGGTGGCACGCAAACCACGGCGTCGGATTCCGTTGACCAGAAACCATCAACGCCTGTCACCAAAGGACGCATGAACTTGTTCACTGGTGTACTGAGTGGCAAAATGTAGTGTTTTCGGACGAGTCCCGCTTCAATTTGTACTGCACCACAGTAGCGACGAACCATCTTTGGACCATTAAACTTAATGTTAATAATACAACAATGTATACAAATGTATAATAACACTAAAACAATGCACAGAACTTTTGGAGACATTTACAATATATATTTAAATTCTATGTGAATTAAAGGCGGGAAATGTTTTTTTTTTTTTTTCATTTTTTAAGTGCAGCTCAGCAGTTGAAAAACTCTTAAATAAATTCACTACAATTAGTGTTTTAAGAGGAACTTTTGAGATTTGTCGGGCCTTTTCCAGAGTTGTAAGCCAGAAAAGTTATTTTTGGTTATTTTTTCAAAATATCTTTGCGTTTGAATATAGCGCTGAAAAAATTTCAAAAGCATTTCTAATAGAATAAATTATTATATTTCATATCTTTTCAATCATATAAAATAGTGTTAAGTTGACGAATTTTTTTTTAAAAAACACGTTTTTGGCTGTAAAGTGGGTGTGGTGTGTGATGAGGGTATAAGAAACCTTTCATAAATTTTATTTTTATGTTAGCGTTATAGTATAACTACTCATGTCATTTGGTTTAGGGGAATTTTTTCCATTTGATCCGGGGATACCATCTGATAT
>BOPP01000034.1:8699912-8723811 GCA_017312745.1 Gryllus bimaculatus
CAAATGCTCCCAGCCCAAGGCCCCTCATCCCCTCCCCCACATGAGGGTTGGGACGAGAAAAGATTTATTGTTACTGACAATACTGCAATAATGGCAGATTGTCCCGAAACATGGCATTTGATCAGGGTAATAAAAACGATATAAGTGCGGAGTAAATGATTTCATCCTCTGGGCAAATAGAGACTTGACTCTGCTTTAAAAACACTGGTTGTTGTCTCCATTCCTGTTCTCCATCTTGCCATGTTCAGAAAAGGTTCTTACAATAATATGCGATGTGTTCGCGTAGTGGAAAAGAGGAAATGGAACTTTTCGGGTGTTTCAAGGCTAAAATTTATTTTTCTTATTATTATAAAAGAATGTTGACAGTGCTATTTGATAACCTTTTGTAAAGCATCTCGTTAAATTGACCATGGCGTATAAATGATATATCAATAGTATTAACTCCCAGCATCATTGAAAACAATTTTAGTTGGGTTAATAATCATCTACCTTATGTGTAATGCTGCGTACGTATTCAATCTTCTTAGATAGGTTTGGAAGCGCAGCCCAATTTAGAGATATAGAATTTTTTGCTGTTTCATCATCTTTATCGTCGTATCCAGTACTTTTATACAACGTGTCTCATTAGCTGAAGTGTCGGTTCACTGCGCATCTTCAGGATAGCGTCACTTTGTTCACGATGCTGCCTCCCACATCGACTCGCGACGTCTCGCTCTGCCCCGGCTCCGCTCCTCTCCAACCTCCGCGGCCGCATCGCCTACGCACAGCGCCCGAGCCCATCTTTCTTGAGCCACCCCCGCACCACGGCCACACAGTGGGGCTGATGCCGTAAAAAACGGGTCCAAATTCTCGCCAAAACTGTTCGTGCTGGTAAAGATGGCCAATCTAAATGTTGGTCGATAGTGAACCTTCATTTCAAAAACAAGTTTCGTTGGTTCATTTTTTTACATTGCTTAGTTTCCTAAAAAAAATTTCTAATGTATTGTTACCGTAAAATATAAATAATCATTATATACTACAGGGTGACTTAGAGAAAATGTAACAAACTTCTAGGGTAGGGGTCGCAAACGATCACTTTTTGCCGATGAACATGTAACGAATTCCATGTAACGAATATATACATATTATTTGCCCCTGATTGTTAGGCATCTCCTTATGCATAGGTGTTCAGCAGGTGACTTTCAGTGGCAGTCAAGGAGATTTCATATGCCTATCAAACACCTGAGCATATGGAGTTGTCTAACAATCAGATCAAATGCCATATGTAACTCTGTTGTATAAAATTTCCCACTATATGTTCATTGTCAAAAAGTTTTATGCATCATGTACAGTTCCTCTTTGATTCCTGTACATGCTCTAGAATTTTGTAACATTTTTTTTCTGAGATCAGTATAAGACATTTTGCAATAAGTAGTGATTAACCTTTTTTTCTACTTCCCAATTACAAAGTGAAATCGTCGATTCCTTACGCGAAATTTGTATCCACAATGTCATACTCCGATAGAATGCTTTCCGTCACAGTTGCCTGTAATAGTATGGTCGGCAAAAGAAATTTTGCGAAACTATTTTAGTACTTTTCACGATACTGCAAAACTTTCTAATTTGCTATCCCTAGCCCTATATTAAAATATCTTTGGACTCTGAAAAACATCTGTTATTGAAATCTATAAATCCGTCCCTTAGAGGGAATAGTCACGAAGTAACACTTATCTGATTTTACGGGAGAATAGTGTGTAGGTGTTTTTATTCTCAGAATGCAAGACATGTTGTTTTCCTGCTTCCAACTTGTTATTAATGTTTTTTTACGCTGCTCTCAATACCTTCAAGAAGGGCAATACAATTGGAACATGACCGTTAAAATGTCCCATTTTAGCAAAACATTAACATAGTGCCTTTTATCTCCTCGATACATACATGTTATATAGTGTCCCGTGTCCTTTTCATCACATCAACGGTGTTTTCTGTAGCTTATATGTGTAGGTTTAAGTACGTTTAATCTATGTCACGTTTCCATGACATTTTCACCACCTGTACGTCAATTCAGCGTTGCGACCCCTTAGTTCTCATGTAAGCTCCAAGTGGCTCTGGCCTCCTCCTGAGCACTTCGCCCCGGCGGCGGCGTTCCACGCCCGCCCGACCTCCTGCAGCTGGCGCCAGACCGCGCACCCCCATTTCTCCGCCGAACGCCCTCCTCTCTTGTTACTTTCCCCCAGGCAACCAGGTGCTGTTTCTGCCTTTCCAACCCGTGGAAGCAAATAGCTTTATTAGTAAACAATGCTATTTATCTCATTATGAGTGCTAGACGCCATAACAATTAATTTAAAACATTTTTAAAGGTTTATCTGAGTAAATGCATTATACACTAAGAATATCACCGTTATGTATTTGATAATATTACGAATCTGATTTTTATTTCTTTATGTGTAAATATCTCATATGTAAAAATTTGGTGCAGAGAGACATATTTTTATTATGTCGCTAGTTTCTAAGCCGGAAAATCTGCAGTACTTCACCGCCAAATTGAATTAAACTTATACCATTTATTGTCTTACGCGTATTACACAAATCCGATATTGAAAGTTGGAGCTCGTATACCCTTTCTTAGATTAACGCAATTTTATGCCGTCGCTTTCCGACAGATTGGAGCATTGTCATCCACACTCAAAGCCTCCTGTGAAGTATAGATACATGCAAAAATATGTTTATTATGTGTTTACAGAATTGCTTCTCTCTTTTTGTGTCTCCTTACTAACTCCCTTACCGTAACGAGAACATTCAACTTATTCCGTTTATTTTTCTTCCAACCTAACTTCCACCCATAATACAGAAGTTAGTCTTCTTTCTTAAATCAATATATTCTCCAATATTAGATCTTTAAATCGATTATGTTATTTTTTTCAGAATATTAGTAGTTCATGGGAAATTTTGACTTTTATCATTTGAAGTTTTCGAGTGAGGGTTGAAGTGCTATTAGGATAGAAAGAGCCATATAATAATATGGTGAAACCGTTACTAATTTCACAAGAAAGTATGTGCTGTTTTGCAACATTATTTTGTAACTTAAATCTATTCTTCAAAATAAAATATTTTAATAATGTCATGTAAAGTGTTTTTAAAATATGAGTATTTTCCCCGTAATTTTCAATGACATTCTGACCGTTTAAACAAGTCGTTTTTTCAATATTTGCAATTTCCAGTATTCAGAGCGTCAACGAAAATGAGACCTGCACCATTTTTTGGGACCTTTGCTCTATCCCAGGAGAAAAAGTTTAAAAATTCAGAGCCATGTTTTTAGAAAACCCTTTTCCCGGCATAAGTTACACGAAAACTACCCTTGTTAATTGAACTTCATCTTATTTGAAGATCTACTGTTATAAAACATATTTTGTTGAGCAAACACCTCTATTATCAATATTGTACTTTTGCAACGTTAATTTTTTATTATTTTATGAAAATCACAGAGTTAACAGAAAATGAAACCTGCGACAATTTTATTACTGAAATCAAAATATCCGTTTCAAACAAACAGGGCTTTGAGTTTCTTTCAATCTCTTGAAGAACATTTGGACTAAATTGTCTGTGTGGCTTAGGCACTAGCGTTGACCACAAGCAGACAGACGGACAGTTAGACGGACAGACAGGCGGATAGACGGATAGACGACAGCCAGGCAGGCAGACCGACGGACGACCAGACAGACGTTTTTCCGTTCATCGTTTTTCGGTATCAAGAACCCACAAAACATGACATTCTGACTACACAACGTGTTAGAGGAAATAATTAGAGGAAATCTGAATACATGTGTTAGAGGACTAAGCAAGATTTATTCACTTTTTTGTTGGCAGGGCTCAGAGCTTTCTATCGAAAAAAACTGTTTTCAATCGCAATATTGCAATACTTTATCTTCTAACGAGGTAAGCCAAGCAAGTGAAAAGTATGTAAACTGTGTGTACTCGGAGCGACAGCCCGCGTACGGGTCATAGCCTACCAGCTGCGTCCCGGCCTCGTGGCCATGGGTAAAGAGTACGTGTGGTTAGCACGAAGACATCCCTGCGCCGCTTCTGGTCTTCTCAACCTGACGGGAAAAAGCTACTCCAAATGTTTTCTTTAAACTTTTTACTCGAATAGAACTATATTCACTTTTTAATATAGATTTTAGACGTGATTGCCTTTGAAACCTCTGAAATTTCGATAATTACAAAAATGGAATTGTGAAGCGGCAATTTGACTACCAACGTTGACAGTTTTAGAGTCCTTTTTAGTTTCTAGGGTTTAGTTAACTTTTAATTTCGTTAATTTTCTGTGCCTTGTTGAAGTACTAAGTATCAAAAAGTTCAAAATACGTGTAAGGGAAGAAGAAGAGCTAAGGGCAAAGAAGGGAAGTCAGCGTGCGTTGTGTGGCTGGTTTCTTAAGGTACTGCTCGGCATGCGCCTGGTACTGAGAAACCACGGAAAAGTGCCGATCAGAACAACTGACCACTAGCATTCTTCTCCTCCCGCTGAATTGACCTTAACTATCAAGCTAATTTCAGAAAATCTGGCACCGCCGTGACTCAAACCCCAGGACATAATTCACCCCTCGCTCAAGCACTCTATGCTTACTCACTCCCCACCTCTCATTCCTTATACCTTCCATTTCCATGCTTTCAGACCGGCTTCGGTGGCGTCAGCTGATGTCACTGCAGTGCAAATGATCGGTAGGTCCTAGGATTCCAGCCCCGACGGTGACAGGGTTTTCGACATGTACCTACTAGATAGCTAGATGGAATTCAACTACTGTCTGAAAGAGAATTCTAGCAGCCTGTTACAATGATCGGTAGTTTTCCGTGGTTTCTCCCATCAACACCAGGCAAATGCTTCATTTTTTCAAACATATAACAAACAGGTCACAGACCGCACGCGATCTTTCCTTCTTCTTTGTTCTTTTATCGCCCCTTACACTTATCCGCACTTAAACTTACATGCACCACACTACCACACATGCCGGGAGACCGGTTGGAAGCTTAGAGCTTATCCTAGGTGGCGCTTTGCCCCGCTGGTGGGAGATACCTGGTTGGGGAAAACTCCGCTAGACGTCATATAAGTCGGCGCCTAATCCAGCAAGGGAATATCATCGCCACCTCCCGACGAAAACTCATGCACTACACTTATGGGAGTAATGACCTGAGCAGTTGTCGCGACCGCCATCACTCAATCATGTTCTCAGTTGGTGGCACTGGCATCCCCTCATACGGTCGCCTTCCTTCCCCCCTCCACGCTGACCTCGCTGCAGGGCGACGGTCCCGTCCAGAGCGTCTCGGCATAGCTGCCTCTCCTCGTAATCCTTACCCCTCCCCGCACCACCCCACTCCATTCCACCCCATCCCACCCCACCCTACCCTGCATCTCTTGCCTCGCGCCGCCCTCCCCGCCTCGCCTCTACCTCACCCTTTGTACACCGCCCCATCATTCCTTCCCCACACCCCACATCTCACCCTGCCCTGCTTCGCCTCCGCGTTTGGAAGCTCCGGCGGGGCGGCTTACCAGGCCCAATTTCACGCTCCGTTTCTTCTAGCGCAGTCGACGTGAGCCGTCGCTGCCGCCGCCGAGGACGTCTGGCTCCCGCGACGGCCGCTTTGGATGATTTCGCCATAAACGTCTGTTTTAACAGGTTCCGCCGGAATTCGAGCCCCTCTCGCGCCCCGCACGCTGTCGTCGCAGCGCCACGGGGGCCGGGGAGGAGGGGGAGTCGGCTCAGGCAGTTCGAGCGGAACGATGACGTAGAGGGCGGACCAATTCTGCCTCTCGGAGGTTGACGCAATCGGTTCATGCGGCTAAAATTTTCACATTGTTATTTATTAATCCGTTTATTTATTTTAGTCGCTGTCAGGAGGAGAATTCTAGAAGTCCGATGCTCTGATCGGGAGTTTTCCCTAGTTTATGCGTTCAATACTAGGAAAATGCCGGAACAGTATTCTAATAAATGGGCCATGAACCGCGTGTGATCTTTCCTTCTTCATCCTTATCCCCTCTTCTTCCCTTACACATACACCCTACACTTTATACACTAGAGTCGATCGGGGCTAAAAGTCAACTTTTACCTTATCGTCTTCTTCAAGTCAATCACGAAGTATACAGAACCTGTGTACTTCGTGGTTTCAATTCATTTTCTGCGCCAAATTGGAAATTATATATCAAAAACGGAACTATAAAAAATTTACTATATTAAAAATGTAGGTTTACATAATTGTCTATGAGATTTTTGGTATTAATTTCTTAGCTATTCCCAGTATCTTTGGAGTTATTTGCTTGCGTAAATCAAAAATTTGCAGGAAACACATTTGCTCAAGTTTTTCTGTGAACTTTGTCATCCAGCTTTTTGTTTTATAGCGATATCATTAATTATACAGAAATTCTTTTAAAATAAATTATTTGTTATACTATTTAATCTTCAGATGAACAAGAGTTACAGAATTTGAAATGTTTGGCGAGCTTCAACTGTATTTCTGCATGCTTATTTATTATGCCTGAGCTTGCAGAAAACAATTAATAAAATTATTGCTGAGGCTATAATATGTTTCATTCAAGATACAAATTTGAAACTTATCCACAAAGACTATTCAGAATTGATTCTGTGGATCACTCCATAAATAATGTAACTTACCTCATAAGAATGTATATATTCCCTTAGATAAATGAATTATTTAATGATTTTGTAAAATTGAGGTACAATTAATTCCTTCATAGATTATTAATAAGATTACTATAGGGATAAATCTTAGAAGAAAAATTAGTGCTGACTTTTTGAATCACTCACTGTCTATAAATGTAATACTCTAAGATATTATATATTTTAAAATAGGTATTTCTGAATATATTTAATAGAATACATTCAGTATTTAACAAGACTGATATAAGTTACCCCTATTTAAACTAATCATCATTGTGAACTATATAGAACTACTTCAGAGCTTTATAGCATCTTCCTAGCAGTCTCAGTAGTTTCTTACTGTCAAAATGTTCTTGAATTTCCCATCTCTTTCTTTATCTGTCTCTACCTCATTTTCTTATTATATTTTCATCTACTAATTTGCATTTATAAATAACTTATTTGTCACTAGTATTAGCCATATTTTCCAAAAATATAATTATACATTAATCATGTACTGCACTTACACTCTTTGAATGAGACAAAGAAATAGTCCAAGCCCATTCTTTAAAACTGACATGTAAAATGAGATTTCTTTCATACACATAAAATAAAAAGAAGTTTCAAATACATGCAAATCAGAAAACTTTTTCAAAAATTCTTAATTCAACTGAGAACATGCATTGGTATTTTTTTTAATTTCATCTTTTGTAATGTAATTTCCGTAAACAATAGAATTGTTTTTTACAGGCCTATTAATACATATTTACCTTTTCATCAACTGAAAGAATTATGTGTCATGAAAGCAAATGAAATCAAGGGAAACAAAGAAACCAATTTTCTTGAATTCTCATCATCCTTTGAAATATACCGAAGACAAGTACTCAGAGAGGTGCTGTACCAATGGCATCATTATTGCACAACACAATATATTTTAGTTCCTACACCTACTTTTGAATTCAATGGAATATTGTGCCAATTACATTAAGGATGAAAATGAGTGAAATGGAATAACTTAAACATTATAGGCTAATAATTGCTACAATGGCAATTTTGTCAGGAGGGAGCCGTAAACTGCAGTTAGAGTTCAGCATAAGGTGGCGTGAGTGTTTTCACGTGCTTGGCTTTTAATTCCATCCATGTATCCCGTTTGAAACTTCAGCTCATCCATAACCATTATTATTTCATCATTATCATCACTCACCTCTCATGATCACACCTAACATTATCTATCCCTTAGAAAGCAATGGCAAAACATCACTGTGATTACCTATCTAGAAATAGGAAAAATATAAAAGTACAAGTCTGCTCCTTCATCTGAATGTAGTCCCCATCAACCTTTGCGTTGAGATCATAAGCCTCATCATCATTATTATAATGACTAATGTACAATTGCTGGGTATTCTTCCATAGTCTTCTGTCAAAATCTTCTGTTCTTATTGTGTATCAGTATTTACTAAGCAATTTGAACATTTTTGTAAATTAAATAATATTTTAAAGGTAGTTGAAAGTCTCATTATTTATATTATTTGTTACTTATTTTTTATGGTTCCTGTTTTTATGACTATCAGAAACAATATAGATGTGATTCTTACTGTGCGATTCCTGAACTACAATTGGTTTATAAATTCTGTGGTGATTGTTGCAGACGATTATTTATAGTATCATACTGAATATTGTTTCAGATACAATGTATTGTATGGTATAATTGGTTTATTTTGTATAATTTAATTGCACAGTATATGGTTTCTGATTGTCTTAAAAACAGGAACCAATAGAAATAATTAAGAAATAATATTTTATTTATCAATTTGTTAAAAAGATATTCAGATTTTAAATATATGAATGGAAATAAGTTAATACTTAATAAATGTAAACTCAGTTCATTCCTCTTGTACAAAGTCATGATTCTTCACTTAATAATAGGATATTTCTAGTACTTATCACCCTCAACTTTTGACAGAAATTATGACAAAGATTGCCATTCTTAATTTCTACAAATAGACAAGGAAGGAGGCTCACATGTTCACATCCTTCCCTTTCTTCGGAAGGTAACCACAGTGGTAATTTTGCCTTTTCCTTCCAATATATGGATTATAGTAAGGGTATTCATGAAAGGTGAATGCTAAATTACTAAAAATTGGTTGGTTGGGATAATTGATTGAAAAAGACGCCTATCACACCAGACACACAATGGAAACAACAACGCCTCATACGTGATTTAATACCAGAGTTTTTATCAGCGTGCCTAAATATGTAGCAAGAAGTTCTACAATCTAGTGTTTGTGGGACTGGGAGAAGTTTGAAACACATAACTCCAACAAGTTTCTCGTGACTCAAATTACAAAGTTTTTCATATCTCATACTATATTTATTTTGGTTGTCATCAATCACTGACTCATCTGTGTAAGCGATAGTGTGGGGGAAAAAAAGAATGTTGATAAGATAATGGAATCGATAACGAAATTCCTTTTCATTACACAAGAAAAATTTATAATTTTCTTCATAGTTCACTTGTAAATTTTCTCAAATACTCTGACAAACAAAACAAAACAAAAATAGATTAAAGTCCCCTGTTTTGTCAATAAAGCCAAGCTTAGCTTTTAGTTTTTCATTCTGTGCTTCTTCTTGACTTAGATTTAAAGATTTTCTGCTTTTCTAGGTTTTGACATTTAGACCTTTCCTCTACCAATTAGCCACTTTTCCTAATAATTTTGTAATCAAAGGTGTTCACAAAAATACTGACAGTTTTGATCGCTATCCATCAATCTGCACAGAATATTCAAATTTCCTTTTTTATATATAATTTTGTAACTTTAACTTCTTGAGATATCTTTGCTTAATTTATCAAGATTCACATTTTAAAAGATATAAAAATGAATCTAATTTCCTTAAATGTATTTTTAAGTAGCCATTATTTTTTTCTTTTCATAACGTAATATAATAATGTTATTCACATGAGAAAAACAAATACTAATATTTATATTTTTAGGGTGATAAAGTGAGGTAATTTAAGAAAAGAAGTCACAGTTATAATCCTGCAAAATTTATTAATGAAATATGGCTTGTTTGTAATATTTGTTATATTTGAAGATAATTTGCAATACAAAAGTATTTTATCTCTATAACGCTTCAGTAGAAGTCACTAATATCTGAAAACATGACTTTTAATAAGGCACAAAATAATTGTAGGAAAAATATTTCCTTCTTTTCACATAATGAAAAGATACGATTTATGCTGGAAATATAATGTTATTGTTTACTCAATAGTCATTCACAAAGGAATACGTACTCTCTATGGGGTATCAAAGATTAAGCTCTCAGTTTAATGGTGACAGCAATCTTATTGGACTCCAAAACTGACACAGTTCATAGAACAACCTATCATAAAACACTTTTCCTCTAGGAAAATTCCTTGGGAAAATAGAGTATTTTATTTTGTACACACATTCTCAGGTTTTGTTGAAATCATTGGTAACACATTCCAAAGGTTCATACCACATATTCCATCTCATATGAACATAGGCATGTGCACAAGGGGGGCCAGGTAGGGTGGAGGGCATGGCCACCCCCCTGAAAATTTTGAAAGGGACCCTGTAGCTTTACGTGATAAAATATTAAATATATTACATTAATTAAATATAAAATATTCAAAATATTATAAATATGTTCAATTTCTGATTTTCCCCTTTTAACCCAGCAATGTGGAGAATTGTTATATGACATTTGGGGAAGAGGCTGTCCAAAGCTATCAGGCAACCCTGTAAATGATTCAATCAAAAATTATTTAATTCAACAAAAAATCAAGTCCATTTTATTTTATCATTAAAGTCATAATTGCATTCTCCTTGTAGAATGGTTTGTTTATTTACTTTATTCGTGAAATATGTCACATGTAAGTAAAAAAGTTTAATAGAAAAAGAAGTCCAGAAATGTAGTTGCCAGATCCCCTCTTGTTTTAGGCTGCACACGCCTATGCATAAGAAACGTTTATACCTTACAATGCAAAGTCAGATATCATTCCAACTTTGTACATATCATATCAATGTCAAAAATGGATACTCTCACTAATATTTTCAAGTCTTGATTTTCTACTCATTCATACATTAATATTATATTTTTACAAGACACAGCCAATGCTAACAAAAATATTGTTAAAATATAACTAAAGAATTTGAAATATTCAGATATTTATTTTTAAATTTATCTTATAAGTTGTAGTATATGACGTGAGGGGAAAAAAACATTCATTGTAATTGTTTTGTTTTCATTGTAATAGGGAGTAAAACAAATGATAACCACAGTTATTCAGAAATAGCATCTTTGTAAAAATGTCTGCACTAAAAATTGGCAAGTACTAGCATTTTCATAATATTCCTATTTCTACTATATATTTCATAGACTTTTATTGTCATTTATGGAAATGTCACATCATTTGACATACAATAGTTTTCAAATTGTTGATAATTCAGTTCCTGTAGAAATACATGACTATTAATTTTCAGACCTATTTAAACAAATTTTTACATTTTTAATAAAATTCCCAATCCCAGAATTATTAATGAGAGAGGTGCTGTAGCAGAAACAGGGCTGTGATTACATAAGTCTCCTTTGCAGAAGCACATATACACTTTTTTGTGATTCCACACAGTGTAATCACAGCGCTCCTCATCATCTGATGGACCTCGTTGCAGGCAGAGACGTTGTGTTGCTACTCCATAATCTGTTCAAAACAGAAAATATTATGATTTATAAATACGAAAATAATACATTTGTTTATAATCCAGAATAATAGTAAGCTTTCTGCATTTTATAGGCTACATTTTGTTTTCTTGTTTACTAAATATTAAAATTACTGACAGAAAGAAAAAATGAAAGACTTTTACTATATTTTACACAAGAAGTTCAAGCTCACAGCCACTGCTTAGTTCATTTATACAAAAATATCACTTTAATAATTTAAATTGCAGAACATATTTATGTACACAAGGGTCAAAGTCACTTAATGTACACGAGAGAAAAATGAAATGCAAATCATAAATGTTTGTATTTATTATTAGTATTTCAATTTTTTTCCTATCATGTTTTGGATTTTCTGACAAGTTGTTTTGGATATGTTTTTGTTTTTCTGACTTTTTGTCCTATTTTGTAAGGTTTACATTTTAGGTTGAAATATGAAATATTAATTATATATAAAATAGGAACACTTTTGAAGTCGCCATGCCTTTGCATTGGATACATCAAAAATTAATTTCAAGGAATTTTCTCACAGCAAGATATCAAAAATTATGAAAAATGTTATACATGCATGAATTAAATGTCCACAAAAAGAAATTACAGTGCCTTAATATTTAGTAATTTTTAATTGTTCAATGCATTGGTAGTATCCAATGTAAATAGTCAAATACAAAGAAATAACAATTTTCACAGTAACCCAACAAAAAATAAATTTTCCTCAGTTAATATTCCTTAAATATCATACATTGCTGAAGGCTCAAACATAGTTAATTTTATGCTTCTTTTAATATTTCAGATAGATCTTCTAATGTTGTAAATTTGCATAAGCATAAAACAACACCTTCACCCACAGTTAAAGATCCTGTCTCAATATCGGATGCAAACCTTGGAAAATGAAGCATACCAATGTAATATTTGTATTACAAATAGTCTACTAATATAGGTTAAAACATATCTATCAATTTTCAAAGGATTAATCCAATATTAACAATTAAAATTTGCTTTCAGTGAAACAGGCCCAACTAATATTGTCTGTTTCATGATCTTCACATAAATGTGATCATGTGGTAAGAAAACTGTGAAAGATATGACTGGAACAACTAAAAGCTGAGCTACTTTGACAATGCATGCAGAGCAGTAAAAACAAAATTCTCTGCAGGATGACTGCTGGTTGAATAAATCAAGAATAAATCACGAAGACAAACCCAAATGTTCTCAATCATTAGTCATTGTAGGATAAGTTATTATACTAACATATAACTAAAGAATTGCAAAAATTTAATTTATAAAGCCTGTCAATAAATTTTGTTACAATGTGGTACCAATATTTATTTAATTTTGGATGACATATAATGTTGATTTAGTTTATCATGCATGATGCACTGATTTCAGTACATATTTCTTAAAAAATATTGAAGGTAATACCTTCCAATATTGATATGCTGAATTTAATTCTGAAAATTTGCAATGAGAAATAAATGAATATTCATTTTTTGAGTGAAAAGTGCTAATTAATCTTGGCAATTTTTGACCCCTTCCTATTGAGGAAATACTAAAGAATAAATAGTTTAGAGAATGATTTTTCTAATGAAATCCATACTATTTTAAACTAATTCAAACAATTCAAAACCATTTCAAAGGGTATTTTCATTGCACAATTGCACAGAGCTCACAAACACACCTCACTCACCACTCAATCAGGTATATCATCCTATTTCCCTGATCCTTTGAGCAAATGCTGTGATCACCTCTTATTGCTTCTGGACATAAATGTAGCATCACTATCTCTGCATGTTTTATTGAGCTCTGTGGAATGCAGATATTAAAATAACCATTCTCCATTTTTCCCAGCAGTAAATTTCTTCACATAGTGCATGAGGGATATTAGCCAAAATATGTACCTCATGTGCCTTTGCAAATAGTTTTTGTTACAGAGGAGTGAATATTTTCATAATAATTTTTGCCAAAATGCTCTCTGTACTAATAATCCAACTTAATATGTATGTGATTTAGGGCAGAGATCTCAGAGCTCATGAAAGCATGCACAGATTGCATTTCTCACGATAACATATCACACAGTTTATAACTGTTTTTGACATTAGATAAATTAACAAAATAAATTATCTTTTTGTTAAGCAATAAAATCTTGCAAGAATTAAAAATACACACCTTATCATTTGAAACTAGAATTTCTTTCTAGAAATAACATATAAAAGATTGTTTGAAAATTAACCGTTTGTAACTTAAATGACTTCTAAAATTTAAAAACTTGAGACTTTGCAAAGAATATTTACATTCAAGAAAATGTCAAAAAAACTAGAATTGTAAAAAGTATTGCAGAAAATATGAGAATATTTCAAGCAATTTCCCTAAAATTATTTGCTTGTTAATAGGTAATGATTTAATTAATTGCATTTCTAAATTGAATTATTATGAAAAACCAGTATATTGGCTAGTTTTTCAATACAACACTCACAAAATACTATAACCATGAAATGTCAAACCATTTTTCTATGAGAACACAGATTCCCTAACCATTTCATGCATCAACCCCTTTTAAAACAAAATTATTTGCTTTATTAACCCCTTCATTTTTTTATAATATACACCATACAATATAATCATTACACAAATGATTGCATATAAATGACTTAAAGATAACTATTTAAATGAAGAATATGGCCAAGAGTTTTGAAAAAGATTGGTTTATTAGGCATATGATTTATTAATTTCTGCACTACTGTTATTTTTTATTTTACTAATACAAATATGTTTTCAGAAATAAATCTCAAATTCAAATTGCACAAAAGTTTGATACTTATTAACAAGAACTAATGTTTTGGGATTTTATGTAAGAAAGCTATTAATTATCAAGTTCATTAATAATGTTTTGTGGTCAATGGGATCTTCATTTTGTTTTTACGAATCAGTTCCTGGTGTATATTTGGCTGACAACCCATAATCGACACACTTTCATCATTGACCCCCTTCCCCATCAAAGTCCTCTTTAAAGGGTTGATACCAAGCCTTTTGGGAACCTTTGTATTACAGTAAAGTTAATTGTAATCTCAAAATATAAAGTACACATTATTTCTGCAGGAATAATGATTAAAATTTACAAAATACACCCTCATGCTTCATGAGCATTATATTTCAAATTCTTCCCTCTTCATGTATAAAGAGATAAAGAAAGGCACCATTACTCTTCCTGGAAGAAATTTTGTTAGTTATATCACAAAATTCAATTTTAATTGCAAAGTTTTACCATCATCTTTATAAGTTGTTCCACCTTCAAGGAATTTGCCACACCAACCAGATGCACAAGGAACAGCATCAACTCCACGTTCCATTTCAACCATGGTTGCATTAATTTTGAAAGGATCTTTGCAAGAACCTTGGTCACCTCGGGATCGGCAGGTAAAGCATCGTTTTAGGGCTAAAAAGAAAAAAAATTTCAAAAAAGAAACTGAAACCAGGCTAGTATTTGCAAATAAATTTAAACTGAAAAAGCATAAAATGAATAATAGACAAATGAAATATCTAACTTTATTAAATATTATTGTAATATTATTAAATTAATAATAATTTTAGTTTGGATCATGTGATCTTAGTGGATTTACCTCTGTGAAGTCAATGCATTGATGCAATTGATTAGTTTACATAATGAAGTCTTTTATGCTCCACAATCTTTGAAAAATCTAGCTATCAACGTAGGATTGGCACTCAAAATTTGTATGTTCTCTTAATTTTAATTGGATGTTAACAAACAACAAAAGATTATTCACCAGTACTATCAATATTCGTACTTAATAATATGATTGGCAGTTCAACCTTAAAATTATAAGTTAAAAGTAAAGTACTGTTAAAAAATGATTCAGAGGATGAGGAATTTCAAAACTTAAAACAAGTATATATTACAAAATATATTATGAATAAAAAAGTCTTTATTATTGAATTGACTAGAAAGTTTCAATTTTTGCAGCAAAAATGACTCTCCACGTTGAGAAATAGAAAAATTAATCTTCAAAATTGATGAGCTTTTTATATGGGCATTCATTGAAAAATTGATATATGCAGGGGGACCCACAGAAAATGAGTCACCTGGAGCTGTAGATCCAAGCCCCTTTTTTCAAAGCCCCCCCCCCAGCATACATAAAAAAAATTCATCTCTCCATGCAACTGAAATAATTTATAGTAGCTAATTTGAAATACAAGTACATTTTTTTAATGTTTTGAAAAAAAAATTGGGGAGGCATGAATTAAGTCAAGGGCTAAGGCTAGTTGCCCCAGCTCCACCCCCGCCCCACCCCCACCACACACCCCTCTTTCTGGGAAGCCTTGGATACACGTGATCAGTGTTCTTGTTGGTGACAAATTGCAGAATATGTAATATTCAAAGAGACAACTGTCAATGAAATAAAGAACAATATTTTTTACCTCTAATATATAAAGAACATTAACATTTCTTTAAGAGACTAATCAGATAGCTGTACATATTTTAGTAAATCTGTTAATAGATTTAATTCATTGTTAATATTTATTTATTTTACATCAAAAAACAGATAAAAATGCTGTATGACGTGATATGAGAAGTGTGATTGTGCACATTTTCTTGATCTCTGAGATCCCTCTCCTAGCTTGTACTCATATTAACTTGAATTATAAATATAGGTAGCAACAAGTATATTTGGCAGGAATTGATAAGAAAATACTTGCTCCTATTTAATAAAACCTAAAAACTACAATATTCTAATAAACTAATACTTCTCAACTACTTTTTTTTCAGTTATACAATTATAGATTTGTTTCCAAAATCAATCATTTTGTATTTCCAAAATAGTTCATAAACATTTCCTTGCCTTTTTTTATCTTGTTAATCAAAATTTCATTGATATATGAACTTTATCCCGAAAACATTCCTAAGATGTTAATGAAATTTAAAACTCCATTATTACTGAATAATATTTTTGAAATCTAGTAGCCTCTTTTCAAAATTTTATTGCAGATTTTTTCCAAAATTGTTAATTTGGATGTGCAACATATTCCAAAATAGACTTCATTTACTAATCACAGACTCAAGCGGAACAATAAGATCAAGGTCGTTGAAACAACAATACTGTACAATTGTGTATAAACTAATTAATTTTTTTATTTATTATTTTGTTGTATGTACGTTGTAACTAATGTAATCTTTTAAGATCTCGCCGTAAAACTTGGAATATTGTGTCCCTCTAAATTTTAAATACCTGCGTTCCTGAAACTCAGAACAAGGATCTCTGTTTCCTGCAGTGACAGCTGTCATTTCTACGTACCTTCTGTAGATATTGCGAGAGACAGGATGACGAAAACAATTGTAAACTTGTTACTGCTGTATAGATTCATTATTGCCGTTTTTTCGGGATCCTGAGATCCTCAAAGATCGGTTCTTGACGTTTATCAGAATCACACGCCTTCCTTCATTCCTGTTTCGAGAAGGAGCATTGCACGGAAGGCTGTCTGCTTTCTTTCCCCCTTCCCCGGGACCAGGTACCGTTACCTGGAGCTGTAAGTCACTCCCACCCACTTTCCATTCTCGTAGACATTATATCCATAGAACTGATCTTTGAGTACGAATGAGATTGAGAATATAATTTTCAGAATTCTATTGGTAAATTCGTTTATGGTAGAGTAAATGTTTAGGTTTAGTAAAGGTTTAGTAAATTTCCTTTTGTGAGTGATTTCGTGAACTTTTTATCCTTTTGTTCTGGAAACCCATTGAACTTTATACGGCACAAGGGCTTCGGCCTCTTCAACTTTGGGGAAATTTTTCCTTTGGAAGCATGTTTTAATTACACATCCACAATAACATATACCAGACAGGAACAACAAAAAAGCCAGGTATATGAAATAACGCCGAGTCTCTGAAAAAAGTAAATGTAAGAAGATTAAACAAAAGAAGGCTTTATTAGCCGAGTTCAAAATTAAATGATATGTCTTTGCACCTACTCCGACTAATAAATTCCTTCGATGTATAAAACGATATCCATATTTCCTGAATTTTCACTCCGTTAATGTAACATGAATAATTGCCGCTTTCATCTGCAGTGGGGTTCTCAAACAACAGGGTGCCGAAAGCATCAACCACTAGTGGTGTTTCAGGTAAGTCAAGCCTTAGAGTGTCTTTCCCCTTCTCCCAGGAAACAATAGATAAAGGTGTCGCCCTGAGAATTAAATATCACGGCATATCCTACAATTAATTTTACTGGTCAAATATTACAAATAAATGTCATTTCATTCACAAGTATGAATATAGAGTAAATAATTCAGTCTCTCTATAGCAATAAAGAGATTGGCTGAAACGAAAAAATCTCTTCCCAAATATTTCACAAACATAGCATATTCATAAATACAATTTCTAATGCTGAGACACGTGTGAGTGTCATACCAAAACGGTGTGCAATAATGTACGGCCAATCATATACTACTAAATACGCATCATTATCATTACCAATGTCTCGGTATGAAAACAACTTACTAACAAAAAATGCCTTTATACTTTATAATTTAATGAAACATATATTCCTGTGACGATGGCTCTAGGAAGAGAATGTTTAGAAGGCGAAGAAATCGACATGTTTTGCTAGCGTACTTCCGAGGTCCTTCCAAGGACAACAGGACAACAAATACCAAGTACGGTACCGTAAAGGCTTAAGTACTTACCAACCGCAACTGGTAACCGAAATGCCAAGTTCAATAACTTCTTATGGATTTTAAAGAGAGAAGAAAATTATCTTCCGACAGACTTCAAGGCATCTGTCCGTTTTCAATTAACGTTCAACATTAATGCATCAGAATTACGCCCTCTGACTTTCTCAACTTTGACATTCTCCCGATTAGAGCTTTACTGGCTCATTATCCGAATGTACGTTGACGAAGAATTAAGATTTTTTTATTACACATTGCCATCAGTTCAAAAACTGTTTGCATGTCCTAAACATTGTATTGAGTTACATTTCAAGTTGAGCATTTTATCATTGCCTCCATTCGAATAATGAACCAGTAGAAAGCTCTCATTGATTGAAGTGTAATGCATGTTTTTTGCTCGGGAGGTGGTGGTGATCTTTCCTCCGCTGTATGGCGAGATCTGGCGCCGACCTACCTTTGGCTAGCGGGGTTTTCCCAGGCATCTCCCACCAGAGAGGAAGGCTTCGCCTGGTGTTGATCTGAGAAACCACGAAAAGTTACCTATCAGAGCAGCCGGCCGCTAGAATTCTCCTCCAGACAGCGACTGAATTCGATCTTGCTAACAAGCTAGTGTCGAAAATCCTGAAGGGGGTCTAGAACCTAGGACCTCCTGGTCAGAGGGACTGCAATGATATCAGTTGATGGCTTGAGCCATCTCCCCCGAAAGAAAGCTCTCATCGTGACGGAGGAATGTCAAAGTTTCAAATTTCCCTATCAGAAGATATTTTATTGTTCCGCCGCACATTCGTTGCTGTATTTCTTGTATCAGCTACAAACGGATCCCAATATTTTCACTGTCGTACTCGATACTCGATAAAATTCTATATTCTTCTGGGGTATGACAAAAAATGGAATTCAATTTTAATTCATTATTTTCGGTGTTTTTTTTGTTTGTTGTTTTTTCGCATTAAACCGAACTCAGACAAATTAAACAAAGAAAAGTTGTTTCACAAGTCCGTAGAATCGAATTTGACGCCAGGCGAACTTGAAATGTTTACTTCTCCCCCTCTTTCTTCTCCACGTGAGTACGATTGCAATCTACGATAGACAAGTAGGTAGCCGCGTAGGCAAAATTGCTCGCAGGCAGAGCGGTATGTGCATTTTCGTCTTAAATTTCGGGGCGGAATCAAAGTTGAATTTTCATCAGTAGTTCATTACCATAACATATCATCAATATGATAACCAAGAAGAATGCTGACTTGTATGGAAACGAGCTTGAGCTCTGAAGCTTGATATTAAATTAAATGGTTTATGTTATTAGATGAAAAGAAAAAGAATATTGATGTAAATTCTGATATTGAAAAAACTAAAAAATATCCTATATTGAATTAATTCACTGTATTAAATCTATCATGGAAAACTATCAAACATTATTCATATTTTATATTGTAACAGAAATGTACTAATTTTACCTACCCAGGGCAAGAAACAGATCTGTGGGTTGCCATTGGAAACTTCAGAAATATTTTAGGTTGTACTTTCCTCTGTTTTATATAATACACAGCTATGTTTTCAGATTCTGTAATATTAAGTATGTTAATTATTAGAATAATACTATACAAAACTACTAGCAGGCTGACATCACTTTACCGCAGCCCTAGTCTTGAAATTAATTTTTATATAATAACTACAATAATATCCCTAATTTTCTACTCTAAGAAACTCGTTCAGCAAACTATGCTTTAACATAATATTTCATGTATCACAATAACATGAAATTTACTTTCACAAATAGGTAAAATCAATTTATTACAGTGCAATAGCAATAGAACTGCATGACATCCTTCTTAATTTAATCTTTTTTCCTTCAAATATTTTGAATAATGATCACATATTAAAAATTATTAATTTTCCATCACATAGAAATAATAAAAATGTAAGAATGTAATTAGAGAAAATTCAGAGTAATATTGTTATAACTTATGAACTGCTGAAATGTTAAATAATGTTAAAGACTTACTTGCTTAGAAATGAGAAATTAATCCAGAGAGGAAGAGAAAGGAAAGTTTTAAGAGGCTAATGCAAATCAAGTTGTTATAATTACTTTGAGTACACTCTCCCTTACATTCTGCAGTCTGAATAAAATCAGGAATCATCCACAATGCAAAGCCAAGAACTTCTTGTCCTATTTGTCGAACTAGATAAGATCGGCATGACAATTGTGATATAGAAAGAAATAATTTGATATGTGATGGAAGATCTAATAAATCTTTTCCATTCATCTGCAATAAAGGAATGCATTTTTTGGTCACTTTTTCAGTTCATACCCTATCAAGTCATGAACATTTCAGATAATTCAGGAAAATAATAAAATATATGGTGAATGAAGATATGAACTCTTGAAAGAAATATTTTCATTGATTCATATGAATCTGTGCATTTTTGCATTTTGTATACATCCCCATTTTTCTATTTATAAAGAGAAAAGAATGTGCTATTTTATGCAAATAATTGCTTCTTTCATATTAAAATATTAATCTGTATTATTTTACTTTCTCATCCTTACAAAGGTACTTATTTAGTTCACATGAGTATTATATTTTTCTATTAATTTGTTCATTATCATAGTACTCATTCAGGTTAGCTAAGGAACAACATTAAAAATTATTACTTTTTATTTATAAATTGGAATGGTTACTTACTTCTGGTTGGGATGCTCTAAGTCTACATTTCCCTATTCGGCGCCTTTCAGCAGGTTGCTTATGACAACTTACACATGGACCCCATTCTTCCCACTCAGTAAACACATCAAACTGAATTTTCTTCGACAGTAATTCTGGAAGACGAAATGCCATAGAAGAGTGTAACATATTATTTGCAGGTTGCAACCATTGGACTTTGTAATTGGCCCATTGTGTTAAATTGCCCACTGTTGGTAGGTGCCGAGATGCTAAAATTGCTGCAGAAAGAAAATTTGTAAGAAGTTTAGAATTTTGTAAACGATTTCAAAGTCATGTTTAATATATAATAAAAACATGCGTACTGTTTATCAAGTAATTGTATTTCAATTCTTTCCCAATTCCTTCTTGTCCATGGCAGAAGTAAATACCTTCGTCCTTCTGACTTATATTTTGAATTACAAGTGTGTGATCTGGCGTGACGAATACTCTATTGGACGTTAAATTTGTTGCCATTCCCAGTTCCACCTCCGAAACGTTATTGTTTAGAGGATTGTTCATTTTATACCAGATTTTTGGTAATTCGTCATCTTCCTCGTCGCTGAAAATAAAAAAAGCATTATATAAAAGCATAACATGTACAAAATATATTTAAATTTAATCACTTATTCATAACATCCAACCAGTAATGACACGCAAGAAGAATTTTCTCGCCGTACTGCACATCCACAATTTTGAACTCGTCTCTCTTTATACTGAGAGGTCGATTTCTTTCGCGGCATTTCAATTCCGTGTGAGCTGAATCCGGCGTTACATTGATACAAATTAAACACAGTCCCACAAAGACTACTCCTCGAGCCATTGCGCCCAATTTTGATGCTGCAAGTGCGAAAGATATTTCAATATCATGGTCATCTGCGAGTGTTGTTTTTTGTTTGTTGCTTGGTTGATTGTCGAAATAAGTTAGTCTCAAAAATTGATTTTCAGCTATTAACTGGAAATAACGCATTTTTCTCTGAAAATGGTTGTTTAAAATTAGCAGCACCTCATTAATCATTCGAAGGCCATATTATTTCAATGTTCAGAAATCGTACAGTTCCCTTGTAGTTGAATGAAGGTAGTAGGTGTTTGGCACTTGTGAGACAAACGTTTTCATAGACGCGACAAATCACAATGCTCAAATAGGAAATGAGAGTTAAGAAATATATATAAATAAAGTGAGGGTACTTATTCCATTGGCAGGTTAATGGAAAAAAAGGAGTGTAATATTTTTGTTTTAAATTTTATACGTTAAAATAAGGTTATGCCTCATGACTAAGAGTGTCTTGTAGAACAAAAAACTTGAAATGTATTGAAAAAAAATTGAAAATGGGCAGTAATTAGTATATTGTAAAACGTACACTATAATTGGAAACTGTTATGCAGAAAGGTACCATCTCACCAAATCACAATTGAGTAATCAATCATATTTTAGTAATTGGCAGCAACTCGTAGGAACAAGTCGAACTTACGTTTTGTAAAATATAACAAACCCTCATATAGCCTACATCATTATGAGTTTTACAAAAACTGGTACCAACCCTCATCTCATATTTCCCTTATGGAACATTTTACAATAGGGAACTCTGTGGTGCGGTTCTTTTTTACCTACTCGCTCTTTCTTCATAAGAAAGTAAAAGTATTGTAATGGTGCGCCGGTAAACGGTGAATTTTCGACAGAAAAACTCATTGTAAAGCCCTGGTAACGAAATAGTAGATCAATATTGTTCTTGTATATAATAAATTACTTCCTCTAACATGTGTAGCCAGAATCCATGTTTTGTGAATCCTTGACCCCAAAAAACCGATTGACGGCAAAACGTCTATTTGTCCGACGCTCAACGCTATCGCCTCGACCATTAAGACGAATTTCTCCGTAATTGATATTGTCCGATCGATCTGAAAACCCAGAGGTTCTGCGACTTTAAAACGAATATTTTTATTTTTTTAGGAGATGGGGTATTTTATATGTAGCCATGACAACATTTTTTAAAAAATGGTTCCAATTTGTTTTATTTAACTTTGTCCTCGGATTGCGTAAAGAATGCTTTCAAAAAGCGTTTTCGAAAATAGCAAAATTTCACAATTTCTTTAGTTTCTTCCTACAGTTACAATGTTGAAGATAAAAGATTTTTTCTGACTGAAACCTGTTGTTCAAAGATAAATCTTGAAATAAGGTTATTAACAGTTTTTGAAAATAAGAGTAGTTTTCGCTTTTATTTTGCGCAGAATTTAGAAAATGTTTAAACAATTATTTTATCAAAAAGGTCGCCATTTTTTTCTTTATTTTTTTCCGTTTCGTATATATTGAAGGAAGATAAAAAAATTGGTGCTGGTGTCATTTTCGGTATTCAACTCCGTATTTTTAAAAGTACAATAGTGGTGATAGGGATTTTTTCTTAAATAAAATCTGTTCTAAAAAATCAGATCGTTAAATAAGTTCATGCAATTAAAAGAACTAGTAATTTATTCCGTAATTTCTCTTTGACGTTAATGTAATTTATCGAAAAATTCTCAAAAATGGCTCCAAATTTTCTCCCTGGATAGAATAAGGGACGCTTCAAAAATGGCGTAGGTGTAATTTTCGTTTACCTATCTGAATTTTCGAAAATTGCAGGAGTTAGAAATAAACTGAGAAAGTATATGCTGTTAAGCTCCACTAGTTTTTCTTCAATAAACCCTCATCCCTAATGCAAATGTAGATGATGAAGTAGATGTTTTGGGGTCTCCTCGTGATTTCTATATTGAGGACAAGTAATGTTAGTAAAGTATTTCGTGTCAGTCAAATGAATAGTGAATCCCGATGCGGAAGCCTACGTTTTTAGAAATATTATTTCTTTCATGTGTTACATTATTGAAACTGTAACCTAGTATGTGTGCATTAGAAATGCTCTGGCTCATTTTTTCAAATTTATTTCAAATTATGGATGGAATTACAAAATTTAGTTGAGACAAAATTAACTATATATTTGCATTTATAGACTTACAACCTAAATTAGTATTACATTTAGCTAAAGCTATACTACGTTTGATGAAGAAACTCGCTTGTTACCCTTTACGTCCCGACGGGACACATATTTGGTCTGACACTAGATACCAATACACTTGCGGGCTCCTCGAAAATGAGTATGCGAAAAAGGCTACAGGCTAGTTGCT
>BOPP01000034.1:8723843-8796001 GCA_017312745.1 Gryllus bimaculatus
TCAGCATTGCCCCGGGCCCAAAATTGTCAAGCTCCGGCACATGATGACAAAGTGTACAATTCTAACGGCAAGTTCCTCTATTCCACAAACTTGAAATGATCAAAAATATCAATTCAAGTGTGTGAAGTTTAAGCTTATTTAATTCTGTCGGAATTAATGGGTGAAGCAGCAACTCCTGTTACGGTGCTACTTGCTGGCCACATAGAGAGAAGAGGGATGATAACAGTGAATTTCTCAGTGTTGGGCCGTCGAACGATCACACAGCGCGCATTTTCTTTCGAATCTCTCCGCTCCCCCACCCGCCTTCGAAAAAACTAAAAAAGTAAAAGTTGTATGAAGAAATTATGAGTTATTTTATTTGAAAAAGACAACATAAATTATCTTTAATCTAGAAAAAGAATTTGGAAATATATTTGGTCTTACAACGCTAAAAAATGTTGTGTTTAGATAGTGTTTAATTAAATTACATGTTAAATAAATGAAGTAATACACATGAATTTCAGTAGGACCTATTTTAATGTTAGCGTCATTGATTCATTTCATTGACTCATACCTTATAAGTAATGACAATAAAACATTTAAGGTAAAAAATAAATTGAAAATTGCTTGAAATATCAGGCAGCCCCGGGTTCGTTTTCCGGTTGAGCCAAGACTATAGTGTGCGTTTTCCTTGCAATGTACCAGTATTTGTTGCTGTGTGTCGATGAGAAAATTCACTTCTCAGGTTGAGAAGACCGGAATACGGCGTGGGGATGTCTACGTGGTAACCACACGTCCCCCTTAACCCATGGCCACGAGGCACGGACGTAGCCGGTAGGCCTTAGCCCGTTCACAGACTGTCGCGTTAATACTCATGTACATACATGAAATATCAGACTACTGCACCTCAACTTATAAAATTACGATAATGATTTTCTAGAGTTCTAATTTATTTTTAAATTATTTATTTTTTTTCCCATCAGTCCCATCATCGAGCTCCTTGACTTGCAGGGCCCCAGGCTATCGCCCGGTCTGCCCATACCTAGCGCCAGGGCAGATCATACCAAATAGACGTGCGGCCCAAGAATGCACCACAGTGGAACCCCAAAACGAAAATCATCGGCGGATCCTGAACGTCAAGCGAAAAAAGCGGTACAAAAAATACTTATAATTACGGATTTCTTACAAAACTAAAGGATAACGGATGCTCGAAGATACAAGAAACACTCAGAACTTTTATCAAGAAACTTGTGGTGCTAAAACATCACGTACTTTCTCGCCATTATGTAAGACTATTTATACCACAAATTCTCTCCGAATCAACACGTCTCAGTCATATTTTTTTTAATAATCTCATTACAAAAAGCGTAGAACATTTGGTGCGAAAACTAAATATTTTCAAACAAATAACACAAATTCGACAAAATTATAACTGCTGAGACGTAATTCACAGAACTACAGCTGCTGTCTCGCGGCGCGGAACGTCACTGTTGCACTCCTATCTAATATTCACTGAAGGCTAGCCATTTCTCTCATATATTTCAAATAGGTTTTAATGAATTTCTAAAAGATTAATTTTCAAAAGTATAACAAAAATGCTCGAATACAATCAACAAATATATTAGTAATTATAATTAATGGATGTTTGTGATAAACGAATATCTGGGCAACCCCGGGCCACTTGAGCTGATATACGAATGATTATTAAATGGCACGTGTTGCAACTTACTGCAGGATTGTCGAACCAGAAGTATGATTGATTGATTGATTGACGATTCCGGGCGACTCAACTAAGGTCACGTGAGTGTAGTGAATGTTTTTATAGCGTTATCTTCCTCTGTCGGATGGTGAGAACCGACCTGTTCCCTGGCTTGCAGTGTTTCCCGCAACCAGGTGTCTCCCACCAGCGAGGAGCCATCCCTGCCGGGACAAGAACCCGACTGGTCTCCCGGCATTTGTGGTAGTGTAGTATACTTAAGTGTCAGTGTGTGTAAGCGAGGAGTGAGCAAAGGACAATGAAGAAGGAAAGATAGCGCGCGATCCGTGGCTCGTTTGTTAGGATACTGCTCCGGCATTCGCCTGGTGTTGATCGAAGAAAAATGGAAAACTGTACGTCGAAATACTATAACGATCAGAACAACCGGTCGCTAGAATTCTCCTCCAGGCAGCGGCTCACCTAGCTATGTAGTTAGTATCGAAAAACCTGCCACCAGGACCTCCCGGCCAGGGGCACTGCGGTGACATCAATTGATACACCGAGCCACCCAAGCCGGTGCCAGAAATTCGAAAACCTGCGTTGCCCGGTTTCGCCAGCCGCCTCGCCGGAGCGCGTGCCCGCGGCTCGGCGCCGAGAGGCTGCGGCCGCAGAGGCCGGGGTGGCGCCCGCGCCGCGCCGCGCCGCGTCGCAGCGTTCAAATGTCAAAGGCTGTGAGCGGGCTCCGTTGCGCCTCGCGCTGCGATGCGCTGCATGCCAATGCTGCCTCCAGGCCTTCCCGGTAGCGCGCGGCGCGGAGGGACGCCGGCGCGACGCCCCCGCCCGGCTGAGACGACGTACCGTCCCCGCACTGCCCGGGAACAGGGTAGCGGGAAGGAATCGCGGCGAAACAATGGGTGTCGTAGGTGGGGCCAGTGGTATAGAAGGCATAGGGTGAAAATGGAACTCTCCACACTTCAGACTTTTCTGAAGACTGAGTGCGATACCTAGGTTCCGGGCTTTGATTCATTTTTAATCCATGCTAGTATAATTCTTCATAATTTTATTATTTCAATATTGACTTCCATACTTGAGAGAATTTCTCAGATTTATTTAATTTAAATTATTATCGACTTATATATATATATATATATATATATATATATATATATATATATATATATGTATATATATATATTGTTTTGTTAATATTTAAATATATAATGGGTATTTGCAGAAAGGGAAAGTTATAAGTACTCGTAGTTGCAAGAAAAGATGCCGATATTTTGTCAGAAAACAAGCTTTGTGAGACGAATGATTGACGGAATAGTTGATTTTGTTGCTCGTATGTACACGGGTGTCCAAGGAGGAAACAACGAAACTTTAATATAAGCTCTTAGGTCGTTTTTAAGCATATTTTGTCTAAAAAAAACTCCTTCGAGATATCGAATGGTTGATTCCATGGTAGAAATACATGGTTGAGTTCCTCCGGGACACCGACTTTTGCTCGTGCGCAACACCAGTTTGCGTCACGAACCACTTGGCCACAGCACGGGCACTTCGTATGAAAAGTCAGACCAGACCCTGGCATGGAGAGCGAATAGTGAGAAACATTTTGAAATTGGTACAAAGTGACATTTCTCACCGGTAACCAATCAAAAATAACAGTAATGTGTATGGGATGCAATATATAAAAGAAATGCTTCATAACTCTGTTTCAATGTCTTGTAACGAGGTGATTTTGGTATCTGGCTGCATTTAAAATCCCCTCTAATACTGTGACGAAAACTACAGTCTGAAGCTCATTGGCCAAAGTCGGATACAATGAGGAAGAGCCTTCCCTTTGAGCCGCAAAAGCACTCGAAAGTTGGTTTGAAAAAATACTTTCTATGCAAACAGTTGCAGTTCAGAAACATAAATACGCCAGACACTTACGACACCCAGGTCAAGCTGAAGCTTACTGTCGGAAAGGCGAAGCTTACAAAAAACGGCCCAGAAAAATACAAATACAACGCAAAGGAAAACGTTTAACAGATCAAGTGTCAGTAGTGCAAGGGGTTGAAGTGAAAATTAGTGCTGCTGAAAATTTGGAGAAAATCTTGATTATACTATGCTGCTAAATATGACAGTGAATAAAATAATGTCTATGATCACTAACATAAATATAAACATTCTTGTCTTTCCTGTATAATAAAAGGTGACTAATATAAGTCTTTTGTGATCAGTTTCAGATGTCAGAAACATATCTTTTCATGACTAATATTTCTAAATGTTTATCATTTAATTTAAGAGCGTAATCATTTCTGGTTGTAATCAATTTAAGTGGTTGAATCATTTCTCATTAAGTGCGTAAAACGTTGCTTTTCGTGGTGAATAGTGTCTAATTTCATAAACGTGTTGCCTATTTTAGGTGCCTAAATCATCACTTTTTTGTTCCTAAAATTCCGAGGTCCAATAATAAGCGATTTGTGTGGGGGACAACACTTCCTACATAACCTTAGGGTTATTAGTCCCGTAAGTGTAGTGCATTTATATCGCGGGAGGTAGCAATGATTTTCCACCTGGATGGCGAGATCCAGCGCCGTCCTACACGCCTGCTTGCTTGTTTTTCGTCATTCGAGAAATCCTCCAACAGTGGGGCACCGCCCCCAGCCGAGGCTAGAGTTCCCGACTGGATTCCTGGCGAGTGTGGTAGTGTAGGGCATGTAAGAGAAGAGGATAGGACAAGGCAGAGGAAGAGATCGCGCACGATCCCCATGTTAGGGTACTGCTCTCAACGTAGCTATTTAGCTAGTGAATTCTCGGCTGTCCGGGAGACGCCGCGTCGTTGGCTGGGGTGCCGACGTTTCGCCCGACATTTCGCAGGCTTCCTCAGGGTAGTGACACTGCGGCGCTACGCGCCCGTTGATTTAAACTATCTTGCCTGGGCTCTCGGCCGGCCAATCAGGGAGACCTCTCCGCCAATCACAGCGCACCTGCCCCTCCCGAGGAAGCCCGCGAAATGTCGGGCGAAACGTCGGCACCCCAGCCAACGACGCGGCGTCTCCCGGACAGCCGAGAATTCATGAATTCGAGCCGCGGAAGCTTACGTACATATTTAGCTAGTGTTGAAAACTTCCCACCGTCGGGCCTCGAACTCTAGCACCTCTCGATCAGAGGCACTGCAGTGACATCTATTGTTGTCTTGAGCCACCTAACCCTCTACCTTGACATGCAGGACGTATACAGAAGAGCCGTTCAGCCGATTTTTTCTGGATTCATATTCATCAATCGATCTAAACGAATACGAGGCCCCGCGAGTTTGAAGTGGATTTTTTATTTTTATTTTGAGGAATCGTTGTCATAACACCTCAACATTGGTCTGTCTGTCTGTCTGTCTGTAGTCAACACTAGCGCCAAAACTATTTTGCATATTGTCTCCCAAATCCTATCTATTTAATGGAACTTATAGGGCATGCATGTTTTA
Source organism: Gryllus bimaculatus (assembly GCA_017312745.1). Classification (NCBI taxonomy): domain Eukaryota; kingdom Metazoa; phylum Arthropoda; class Insecta; order Orthoptera; family Gryllidae; genus Gryllus; species Gryllus bimaculatus. The sequence goes on from BOPP01000034.1 coordinate 8,728,982, forward strand.
AATGGATATTTTGATTTTTGAGGGCACTTTACATGAAGTCTCAAAGAGTTTCACAATTTTCTCACAAATAGCGGCAATTTTTTTTTATTAAACTTTGTTCTCAGATAGCTTAAAGAACACTTAAAAGAATGGCGCAGGTCTCATTTTAGTTAAACTCCAGTTTTCCCAAAAATGCAAAAGCTCTTTTTCGCGTCTTCCTGCAATATTGAAGATTATAGTTTTCGTAAATGGAATCTGTTCTTCAAAGGCAGATCTTGAAATAAGTTCATGTTAATTCATTCGAACAGTTTTCGCCTAATTTCTCGTGAAATATAGGCAATTTCTAAACAATTATTTTCTTAAGAACAGCTCCAAGCTTTTTCTTTGAAGTTCCTCCTCGTATGTATCAAAGGACGATAAAAAACTGGCTCTGGGCCCATTTTCGACGAACTCTCAGTATTTTCGAAAATTTCAAAAAATGAACATTGCAAAATTATTATATTGAAGATATATATTTTCGTTCTAAATGAAATCTGTTCTAAAAACTTATATTTTTTAACATAACGAGTATTTTTCGCGTAATTTCTGCTTGAAGTTAAAGCAATTTATAAAAAAAAATTCGTAAATGGCTCTAATTTTTTTCTTTACATTTTTTTAGACGGATAGAGAAAAAATCATTCCAGTCTAATGAACTCTTTGGATTTTTGAAATGTGCGTGCAGGAAATAATGGGAGACACCATTAGTTTTTTTAAGCGTCGGCAAAAGTACGCAGGGCCGAGGGACTGCATGATGCAGTGGTACAGCTCTTAGAGAGTTAACTCGATGGATCTATGGTCGAGTCTCGGTGGGTAGAAAAATGTTTGCTGGTAAGATGCACTTTTGTAAGTAGTAGTATATAATATTGCGGAGCCGATACAAATAATGCCAGAAAGTATGTGCCGTTGACCACCACTAATGTTTAATAGTAGGGGCTACAATAACACGATTGGTCTCCTCATGCATTAATATGCCTCACAGATTTGTTTGTTTAGGGGAGATAGTTTTAGCAGCAGAGGTTTCGTTACTTAGCCAAAACATGTTTTTTTTTGATAATTTGATTAAATTTGTGTCCTATTGCACTAAAATTATCAGCACGTTTTTAATAGAACCGTTTCTCATTTAGGTTCACATACCTTCTCTTGGCTAGTATTAATTTTTTCTTTATATTTTTTTACACGGATAGAAAAAAAATCATGCAAGTCTAATGAACTCTTTGGATTTTTGAAATCTGCGTGCTGGAAATAATGGGAGACATCATTATTAAGCGTCGGCAAAAGTACGCAGGGCTGAGGGACTGCATGGTGCAGTGGTACAGCTCTTAGAGAGTTAACTCGATGGATAATCTGTCTACATTTACACGATTCACCTCATGTAATGCTCTTTCCGTATCCATCGAACCGAACTCACAAACAAGACTTTCAAATGCAATTCACTTCCTGTGGGCAAGATCACGAATTAGTACGCGAATGGCCATCAGATCGATTTCGCGCATGTGGCGGCTGTTAATCCACATCCGCCGGCCGTTAACGTGTTCTCTCAGATGAGAAGAAGAGGTTAGCAAAGTTTAAGGGAAAGGTCCCATACATGCGAAGTAAACGCATTGTTATTACAAAGAGTTATTAAAATAATCTCTTCATGCCTTAAACAGAAATGAAACCCCTGTCAGAAGAGCGACTGTAGATGTCACTGTTCTCAGAAATCTGACAATCTGTTCTGTTGTAGGAATATGTTGAATCCACATGATCTCTCTTCCGCTTCTCATTCTATTACAATTGAAAATTGCTAGACATGTTGAGTTGAGACTCTGAGTGCAAAGTATACCCATGCACGAATCCTACATAATTATGATAATTCATTTCATTATTGTATCAGTTGTATGTGAATGGCCGCCAACACCTCGGTAGGAATATTGTTCTAAAGAGAAGAATCCTATTAAAAAATGCACCTTCCATCCTGGACAAATCGCGCTTAATACGTACTGTTAACGATAGAAGACATTTGCAGGGTTTTATGTTTTTGTTTTTAATAATTTTTTTTTCATCTAAACTTGTGCTTGGCTCCCTGTACATAAAGACGAATAGAAAACGAACCGACTTGTGTAATACTGACATAATAATAATGAATACAAATTATTGTGTGTGATACGTCAGTGAGTGATCGTAAATAAGTTAATAAACTTGCAGTTTACTATCAGAACATTAGCATAAATGTAGACTGTAATATAGCGTACTACTTTGTATAAGTAGCTGTAGATAACATTCAGAGCATCGCCCTTTCCCCGCAACTTGTTGCTTTCTTTCTAATCGCATTAAGCTGTTAGTAATTATAATCTGATTACTCACTCCACAACTCATATCAGGAAGTTGATAAGATATTCTTAAGTTTTAAATACGCGATATCAGTCATCATATTCAATAGGAAAATCAGTAAACAAAGAGGCACGAACAACAACATTCAATTATTTCAAAGACACTATTTGTCCAACGAGAGAACGAAGTGGGTGTAAACTGCCACGTAGGTAGGTAGTCGCTGATTGGCAGCGAGATCGCGACACACATTATTCCTCAGACATTAAGTACACGCGTAATAAAATAGTTCCATACAATTCAAGTAAATGCTCGTAAAACGGTAGAAAATCAGATGTAAGCGTCTCAAATAAGTTTAAATTTACATTATATGATATGTGTTACGTGTACGATACGTGCTACTTTAAAGGAAAGGGGTAAACGAAGATACAAACTAAGCGGAGAAAAGCGGAGTAGCGCAGTGAATCTATTTGAGTTGTGAAGAATGAATAAGCTAAAAGAAACCCGCATTACAGCGTCAAGATCAGTTGTTTAAAATCGTGGGCAAGTGATTGTTTACGTGTCATGGCTATTGAGTGTATTCTGTGTAGTGCATTTTCATGAAAATGCATTGACTGAACAATCATCTCCATCGCCGTCAACGTCCAAAATTGTAGAACTTCCGCGAGAAAAGCCGACAGAATGGCGTGGTGAAACAACCGTTGTTTTAAACTTATATTAAAAGTATTTAATTTATTAGGCAAGAAGAATACAGAACCAGCAATTGATAGAGGATGGATTCAGAATGAACGACCTATGTCATATGCGAGATGGCCTGCTCGCGTTTTTGTGGTGTCTAAAAAGTTTTGTGTCATCTTACCGACAGTAATAACTAAAATAATAATAACAACTTTAGAAATAATGTGCTGACTAAATACATTATTATCTTTACGAGTGCTACGATGTCTATCTCGAATTATCAAGCTGTCGTCCGTTTCTCTTGAGCATTTTGCACATTGCGATTGTAGCGTATTATGCAAAGTGTGGATGAATTCGAGATCGCCAGCAGCCATCGCCGACAGCTGGTAAGATGACAGCTCACATCAGTGTCCCGGACCACGCGCTCAGCGGAGGGATACAATCTGATTTGTTTACATCTACTTCATTCTGTCGTTGAACAAGTATTGTTAACAATACTTCACAGTTTTAATATTCATTCTGTTCTAGATGTTTGTATTTCCTCATCTGCCGCGCCGTAGATCCAGTGATCTCCATTTGAAACATTCATTTGATAACTACTTTCGCAAAACTAATTATTAAGGAACGGATTGTCATGTACGAGTAAATATATACGTTTCCAGGAACAAGATACTGGATTTAATTATTCTTAAAGTTTTCAAGACATTCTGAATGATTTTGAACCATTTTTGATTGGCATACTATTTTGGTATAAATGCATATTTTTACATATTTTACCTATTACTACACATTTCTTACATATTCATTACATTTTAATGTCTATACGAATTCGTCAATACGAAACATTTCTGAGACGAGTTTGCCAAATATGTTACTAGAATCATTTTTCTTATAAAGCATTGAAAACTTCTGCTCTTCTCTGACCACCGGGCCTTCGCTGTGAATTGTCAAAATTACCCCTACCTCACCTCCCCCATTGCTTCTCGGGAACCGTCTTCTCGGAATAAATGAAGATGGGCTGTTTGCCAAGTAGAAGTAATCTCAACAACATGCTTGTTGTAAAAATTGAGGTAAAACATGTTAAGATCTTTAAAAACCGCACCCAAGTTATTTTCGATACCCGCGTCATATTTTCATATCTCCCCTGTCCTACCAGGAATATGAAGACAAGCCGTTGCTGTTTTTTGCTAGTATAACATGTTTTAATAAGTTAATTAATAATCTGCAAACATATATAAAGTTGCTCTTCCATAATGCAACACTTAAACAGGCAAATATTTAATGGCGGGCATCCTCTTCCTTGGAGACTTGCTAGCGCAAGCTGGTTTGTGACACACTGAGTATGGAAATAGTTCTCGCATTTTGAGAAAAAGCGAAATATCCCAATCAAATACTTTAAATAAGAATCATACTTCACATGATTTCAGTAGAATGTATCCCGAGTCTATACTTCGATTTTTCTAGAGTGGCCGACGGCATTAGGTCATTGTAACACCTCCTTATAAAATGAATCCTTTTAACAGTGGTAAGCGCATTTCTGAGGCCACAAGCTCCGTTGAGGACGGTCGCGAAATGTATATGTTTAACTAAAACATATTCATTTTATAAGGCAGAAGGTGTAACAATGACCACTATAGAAACTAGTGAATCTAAAATAGCACGTACGTTCTCACCCGTATTTTCACGCAAAATTTCACGAAAAGTACTGAAATTTTCGAAAAATTGTACATGACCTTATTTCAATATCTTGTTTTAAGGAACAGATTTCATTAAAAGAAAATATATCTATCATTAATATTTTAATAGTAGGACGACTACGAAAACTTTTAAAGTTTTGCAATTTTCGAAAAATTATGGTTTCTGAGGAACATGAGATCTGCACCATTCTCTTAAACGTCCTTCACACACACACACACACACACACACACACACACACACACACACACACACACACACAATCAAAAACGTTGAATACATTTTTTTTAATTTGGAAAATGTCCCACAGTTTTCATGTAAAGTACGCCCCAAAATTAAAATAAATCAAGAGGCAGGACATTAGCCGGATCGATTGAGGAATATCAATTTTGGAGAAAATCGGCTGAACGGTTTACCCGCTAGCGTTGTTCACAGACGGGCAGACGTTTTGCTGTCAATCGATTTTTCGGTATAAAGGACCCACAAAACATAGATTCTAGCAACATCACGTGTTAAAGGATTTTTTTCTAAATTTAGAATTGGATTATATCCACTTTTTCGTTATTCTACGAGGGCCCTGTCATAAGAGTTTTCGGCCGAAAATTCGCCGTTTTTCCGCATGACATAACTTTCTCTCTATTCCCTAGCGAGAAGGTAAAATCGAAGTACAGGCCGAGATATTTGCATTCTTCAGTCAAAATCCCAATTGTTTCAATGTTTTTTTAAATTTATTATATTACATTTTTTAATATATATTATATATATTGAGTCCGCACCCGCACCCTCCTCCTAAGTGAATGTCTAGATCCGCCTCAGTTCTAAATGCTCGTATTTTTTTCTCTTCGTTATGAAAACAAGAAATACTTACATAAGTACATTTATAGATATTTTCGTACTTTCACCGCGACGAAAAGGTTCGGACCTGGAGGCCGAAAGCGATTTTGTAACTAAAACGGGTAGCGAGAGACCGAGAGGAAGATAAAAGCAACGGATGTCGCAAGGAAATGACGCATTGTGGAATGTCCACTTCCCCTCTCTGCCAGCAAACATCTGGGCTGCAAACTCTCTTCCGTCTTCGAATGACGATCGTAGGTGGCTGTAAAGAATGTGGGTAGGAGGGGGCCAAGTTTTTTTGTTAGGAGGCAAGAAGTTTTATCAGTATTTGCATTATTAAATAAAAATTCCTAATCTTTTCTATTAAATAAAAAAATATCTAATGTCTTTAATTCAAATCGAATATATTTTTGTTAAAATTTAATTTCAGAGTTATATTTTGTATCATTATTTATATTTTTGTATTTCTTACCCAATTTCTACACGGGAGAACAATGGACCATCTGTCATGTACACAGATCTTGTTCTCTTCATCTTCTTGTTCCTTTCTTCTTCCTCTTCACTCCATAGAATGTACGTACGTGGTCGTGATGGTTGCCATCATCCGCTTTACTAATATGCACAGAAATTACGCAAATACCAAAATTCCGAGACCCTCTCAGTTATGACGCATAGAGCCCTTTCAGTCGTCTGTACTTATTGAGAAGCAATAGAAGTTAACCAGGAATAAACAGAATGTTGAAACGTAGCCCCTCCCCCACCCCTCCCGAAAAAATTAAAAATGTGAAAGTTGTATCAAGAAATTATAAGTTATTTTATTTCAACACAAAACAAAAACTTTCTTTAAACTAGAAATAGTTTTGGAAATATACTTTAAATAATAGTTTTATGTAAAAGTATTTAGTGAACAAATACAATTTCCATGGTCATCTTAAAATGCTAAAAGTTTTGTTATGTTCAGTTAGTGTTTAATAAAATTACTTGTTTAATGCATGTCATAACAAATATGAATTCACTGGAAACTATTTTAATGCAACCATTTCATGTTACTTTGTAAGTAATAATGACTATAAACACATTTAAAGTAAGAAATTAATTGAAAATTTTAAAAAATGTCTCACCTACTGCACCGCGACATTTAAATTACGCTAACGATTTTCTCGAGTTCTAATTTCTTTTTCATTTTTGTAATAATTGTTTCCCATCAGTCCCATCATCGGGCCCCTTTACTTGCAGGGCTCCGGGCAGTCTGCCCATGCCTAGCTCTAGCACCGTTAGTTGAATTTCTTTGAGGGCACCCAAAATATTTGCACTTCATTCTATTCAATTTATGATATCTGATCGTGATTTCCTTGATTTAATCTTCATGTAACAAAGAGCCTACTATACACATCATCTCTTGGAAAGTAGTCTAATATTTTGCCATGTGCTCATTGAAACACTGAAAGCCAACTATAGTCAATGGTGTTTAGCAGTCGAGATTATTAAGTACTCCACAGAGATTAGATAAAATAATACTTTTAAATTTTTAGAGTATTAGACACTTTTTATTTTTTTTAGAGTATCAGTACTATGTTGCCCGTAAGTTGATAAAATATTTTCGTCCAATTTCAGGATTCTGAAGTTTATCGACCCACTTTGAAAATTTTCACATTCTTCCACATAGATGTGTACATAAAATTAACACATTGTATCATATTAATGTTTGTGGTGTCATCAAAGTACGTGAGATAAATTATTGGCGTGTATGTGTGGGCACGAACTTTACCACGTAAGCAGATGCCTACATTCATTGATAAAGAGATCTCCATGTTTTTTATCATTTTTACTCTACGTTATGCATGATTATAACTTGTAAAGTACAAGTTGTGTCATATTTCCTGAACAACTAGCGAGTAATACAAGATTTGTTTCAACGCTATGGGTTTCTCAATAATTCTATGCGGAATCAAAACGCACTCAAGCACCGCATTTCTCGGTCTTCGCGCGCGCGCCTAGGCACGTTAATGGAACATGTTTACCAATCGTATCACGATGCATTCAGTTGACCTTGCATTATTTCCCCCTGAGCTGTGCGGCTATGAACATTGGAATTAAGATAAAAATAAATTATGTATGACACACATCTATTCATAATTTTTTTCCTGACCTATTTCATGTCCGAAAATGTAGGTTCAAAACATCTCCTTGCACCAAATCAATCAAGAAAGGAAAATTAATTAAAATTCGTAAATACACGAAGGCGCACGTGAGTACATGTGAATATTCGAGAAACAAAATAGGTAGTCATACATAATGCTTAAATGTAATGAACTTATACAAGCGTCTTAAGTTACACAGTGTGCTATTTATCAAGAATGATCTGAAACAATAAAAAAAATGTCTAATTTTGCAAATTTGTGGACTGTGTAGTTTTCGTGCGGGAAATTTTGTTCTTCAGGGCCTGGTAAGCATGGAGTTCTGTTCATTCATGGCTACGTCAACATGGCGGATCAACTTGAAAGTAAGATAATTGAAATGTGTTATTATAATTACAAACCTGCAGTCAACGCTGAAATATGGTGATGTACCCGTGCTATATTACAATTACTTAGTATTATTTTTTCCTTGATAGTTTGCATTTGTGTTCTCCTTGAGTTGTGTGTGTTTCCGTGATTGTTTTAGTGCGCGTCTTGCGAAATTTTGAATTTTTGAATATAATGTTATGTTGTATTTGCATTATTTGAGTATAAAAGGTTACAGTAATAAGTAGTTAGTTTATATAAATCTTCTATGAATGTGAGGGAGTGTATTATGTATTTTTAAATCTCCTGGTTTATGTATTTTTTCATTTATAGTTATCATTCATGAGATAAAGTCAATGTTGCATTTTGCTAACAAATGTATGCCTGCCTCTCGTTTTTATATACTTCATTGTTTTCTAGGACATTTGTTTGTCCGTCTGAATTTCTTGTACGTATAATAATAGTATTTATGATAAGTATTTTTAGGTTGAGTCAAGGGTATGTAGAGATAAGAGTATTTTCTTCTTATATTCTTCTAATTTGATATTTATATGTCACTTTTTCGAAGGAAAGTTCATCTAGATTTGTAAAATTGGTTTGAGTTGAAATTTCCTTCAACATTCCAAAAGCATGGAAAGAATGTTAGAACCTAACCTGTGAAGTTGAACATTCTGTAGTTATGTATGAAAATGATTGGTCCAGATGAAAGTACTATTCAAAATGACTGTAACATCTAGAAGCAGTTTCTAGAGGATTTAACATGTTAATTAGTGTAATTAGTTGTACTTCTGTTATGTTTATGTTGATGTTTTGGAGAAGTGACCTAAAGTTCCAATTCTTTGTATTCAAGGCAAATTAACTTACACAAATGTGTAATAAATCATTATATCATACAAAATGTGTTGCAAATACTTTCTTCAATCCCATCCTATGTTACATAAATTAATCCATAGAATTAAATGGTATTTCAATGAGTGTTTCTGTCAATTGTTTTAACTTGCATTATGTTTATTTGATAACTTTCTTTTTAAAGTTAGATAAAAACCTCTTGTTTAATTTTTTAAATTTCTTTAAAATATGTGTTGTTAAACAAACTTGAGAAATTTTGTTCAGTAATAGAATTTGTTATTAGAACTATTGCATATATTGAAAGCAATTCGACTTGGCATGTATACAAAAATGTTAACATCTGTGTGTTATATGTTATACGAATCATGTTTAGTCAGTGCTTATTTCATTTGCACTGGTTTACTTCTTTAAACAAACTTCCTTTTAACATACTGAATCAAAAAACAAATTTTACCTGTAACTGTTTTGCTGTGCTTATTACAGGAATTGCATTGAATTTTGCACACACACAAATTCTTTCCCCTCCCTTTTTGTTTCTATACTGTTGTCCTGGTAGTGAAATAATTAGTGGCTTTTACCAGTACGAATTACTAAATTTTCCATGTTTTATTTAATACATGTCCTGCTTTATTGTGAAATCCTAAATATTTGTCATTGTGACAAGACTTTAATGAAGAGGTATTCTGAAGGTCAATTTACTCCATAAAATTTGTGATGCTTTTAAAAAAATATAATTCTGTTTGTAAGTTGGAATGGTTTTGCATGATCAAGTTAACTGGGAGTTTGAGACTTATTTTGATGTATTCATGTGTGTATATTTCTTTTGTAGGCGAGTCAGCTGCAGCTTTGTTGAGTTTTAAAAATGGTAGTTTTGGCTGTAAAAGTGAGTTGGATTGTAACACAATGGAGGTCGATATGGATGAAGCGCCCATTCTTGGACCTGCTGCATTGGGACTGCAAAGGGTTGGGGAAGAAATGCCACCTCGACAGCCGACAACTCAACCTGGACTGGTCCTTAATCGTCGGGGAATGGTATGGTTCAATTTTCTTATAATTTCAAGCTTGTATAATTTATGAAATAAGATTTCTTGCAATTGTAAGTTGTTTTCAACTTGTGTGTAAGAAAGGGAGTGAAAAATTATTACTATTTGTATTCATGTTATTGTTCTATAGATAGATCAGTAAAATCATTAAACCTGGGAACATCTTCATTCTAAGAACTTACATGAAATTATTTAATGTGGATGTGCTTTGTGTTACTTTATTTTGAGATTTTAATGTACGTTAAACCAAATGCCAGAATTATGGAACATGCTACAAAATGGTAATTGTGATTGGAGGAAACTATGCCAAATCCTTATTCGAAAGGCTAATTTTTGGATAGCAGATTGTATTATCCAAAAATAGGATCTTCCCTTTGCTCATGTTAGCAGTAAAGAAAGTAACCCTTCTTCCAATAATGTAGTGGTTTCGTGGACCACTTGTTGCTTCATGACAACAAAGGGGGGTTTATTATTGTTTAGGTTTTTAAATCATAAAATTTATTTTGTCCTTTAATTGGATTTATTGCATGGACATTGTATAATCAAAAACAATAAAAGCACTGGTTCACAGACTTCCTGATCACGTATTTCTTGATCCTCTACGAGATTTCCACAAATTTAAAACAATCCCAGGCTCTCTGGATACCCAGGCACACTTTTCTCCTCTAAGGATAGGTGATTAGAAGGAAGAAGTTTGGAAGAAAGTGTAATTTTAGCATCATTACAGATAATTAGTTTGTAACTTTAAATTCAATTCACTCAATAAGTTTTTGATATTTTCAAGACATCCCTTGCTTTCCTTATTAATTGATTTCTACAGAATGTTGTCTTTTCTTGAAAAAGTGTAGCCAACTTACAGATGCATTGAACTGATTAGTTCCTACAGTGTTTGCAACTACCAGTGGCATTTTAGCAAGAGCCTCTAAATTTGAATAGTTTGGGATCTAGTGGTGATGAAACGCTCCAACACTAGTTTGTTGATTTCAGTACCTCTTAACGTTCTCGCCATTTCCCCACATCCACTGATTCAAAATTTTGTCTTTGTTTTTTAGTGTTTTTAAAATTTAATTTTTGGTGCAATTACATCGATTCATGATTTTGTGCACCGAGAGATTTTGTTTTCCTTTTGCTTTTATCACTTTACTACAAAATAATAAGTTAATGTCTTATTTGACAATTTGTGTTTAACACTAACAATACAGAGAAACGTAATTGCCAAAGAATATTAAGTCAGATGAAAATGAAAATGTACCATGGGAAGTAATTTATGAAAGACTGATTATTTTAGAGGATTTACTTGTTACACACGAGGAAAATTTTATACCTTCCATTGAGGAAAGTGCACTGGAATTGGGATTCAATTGAGCTACAGAATGTGAAGGGTCTGGATCTCTCAATTCTTCAGTGAAGCTATGACCCAGCTTGGCAGTAGGATTGGTTCCTTAGTTTGTCTCAAGTGTAAAATGGCTATTAATAGTCAGAAACTGCTTATGTTGGACCTACTGGTGACTACAAGAACACATCAACAAAATTGAAGACTGCAAATGTGATTTCTTCTAATTTCACCTTAAACTAGTTCAGTTTTGGTATACCTTCTTTTGTTTTCACATTGGATAGATTTCTGTCTTGTACAGGGTTTGCTTTCTACTTGTTCCACTGTATTTGTGAGTGTGATCTAATGCTATATTTATTTTTTTGTAAACAGCTTTTACTGTATTTCAGCCTGCACGTATTCGAAAGAAGAATAGACTCTTTTTTGATGATGATGTGGTCAACACATTACTGCCGCGGTCCACAAAACGTGGTGTGCGAGGATCTCCGAATAAAAAGAATGCAACCACACCAAGCAAGGTGATACAAACTCCAATTAAAAAACAGCATGTTCCACAACCGACATTTAATCAAGAGCCTCCTGCTCCTGCCACCCCGGAGCAACATGAGGCAGCTGGTCCACCAACATCTTCTCCAGATCGCCGTGTAGGCCAGAGGATAGGCATGAGACTAAGAAACTTATTGAAACTTCCCAAAGCTCATAAATGGGTGTGCTATGAGTGGTTTTACAGTAACATAGATTTGTGAGTTGTATTTTGCTATGTGAATGTTATTTAATGGTATCTTGTTTGAGTCTTGTACCCAAATAAAATTTTATTTTCTAGGCCATTGTTTGATGGAGACAATGATTTTATGTTGTGTCTCAAAGAAGCGTTGCCTCAGTTGCGCACACGAAAACTTACGAGAGCAGAATGGGCAAACATACGGCATATGATGGGAAAACCTCGGCGGTGTTCACAGGTAAAATTTTATGAAACCAATGAGGCATACCTAATGGTGTGATTCCTGTATTTTTCCCAAATTGTGGGCAAGAGTTTTGTGGAAAATGTGAAGCCATTTTCACCATTAGGGGATATTGTTGTTATCTTTTGGAAAGCAGTTATTTATTGATTAACAAGCTGAATTCCCCAGGTAGCTATTTCGAATTTTCAGGAATGTAGAATCTCATGCTCTTACCACGATTTGAATAACTGTAACTAAATAATTACTCTCTTTCTAAATTATTGGCCATCTTTTGATCCAGGATGTTGGGATTCACCTAAATTTTCAAATAGTTGAATAGGGGTAGGGGGAGATGAATAATTTGATAGTGGTGATGGTCATGATAAAACTGATGTTGGATTTTTTTTTTTTTTTTTCATTGAAAATGCAATCTAAAGCATTTGTCTATTTTCTTCAGCTGTTTCCTCAAAATATTTGTCTTTGTTGTAATACCTTTCACCATAATATCAGAAGAGATGTTAATACTTACAAAAATATTTTCTTTGTTGAGATGCTCTTTTAAATAAGTTGTTGGAATGAACATTTCAGATATTCTGTAAAGAAAAAAAATATTCTTAAAAACATAATTTTTATCAACCAATAATGCAATTGTTACATTATTGCGTACAGGAATTATGACCATAAACAATATTACATTAATTGCAGATATATTTATGATTTTTGTTGAACATTCATGATCATGATGTGATCTATTTGGTATATTGAGCATAAAATATTTTTGACAGAGTATGCTTCAATACTTAAAGTAGTGCATCCTGACACTATTTCCTTGCCAGGATTTTCAATGGATGAGTTATTGTTATTCTTTACATACCCAGTTAATAATGTGTCAAATGGTCTTTTAAAAGTTGGTATTTTGCATGGTAATATGTGTGAAAAGTACAATGCAATAGAGAATCTCTTTTCACTAGGCGTTCTTTGAAGAGGAAAGAAGGGAATTGGAAAGAAAACGAACGAAAATTCGTTTGTTGCAACAACGTAAAACTGCTGATGTGACAAATTGCAAAGACCTTCCTGAGGAAATTCCTTTACAATTGGTGATTGGCACCAAAGTTACAGCAAGATTGCGAAGGCCACAGGATGGACTATTTACTGGCAGTATAGATGCAGTAGACACATCAAACAATACTTATAGAATTACATTTGAAAGACAGGGTTTAGGAACACATTCAGTCCCTGATTATGAAGTGTTGGTGAGTATGGTTTCTGAGACAATATATAATATGTTCAGGAATAGAATTAGAAATTAGTTAACATTGAATATGTTAATACTATAGAAATTCTAAAAACATCACATTCTTGTCACTTAACTTAATTTGTATTTTGGAGCTAGTTGCAGAAGGCAAATTTTCAATATGAAATACTGTGTATATACATGATGTCCTTACACCTTTTTATTTGTGAGGATACATATCTACTGGTTTCCTTCTCTGCAGCAGGATGCAGTGTGGACATGCAGGGATGCTGCATCACTCCTATCTCACTTCTGTTACCACGATGCTGCATATAAACACTTTCTTGTTTCCACCATCAAAATGCCACAGCATCCAATACATACATTAAAGGGCTAATGAGCACAAAGCACAAGTGACAACTCTTATTTCACTGATAAGTGTCAGGTTTTAACTATTCTCTAGAATGTGGGATATGAAAATTTTGCTGAACTCCTGTGAAGTATTTGTGATGTTAATTAGTAGAGGGCAGAAAATGAAGTGAAAACGTTTTACTCTGTACACATCTTCAGCATTGAGGCAGCCATGATGCAATAATTTCACTTTTAGAGTTAGGCAGGTTTAACATAGTGGCCATTTTCCGGAAACCATGGGAAATTGTGAAAAATAAGGGAATTTCATTGCTCTGGAAATGTTGGGTGAACTATCAGGGAATTTGTTAAAGAATTGTTTGAAGTCAGGGAAAATTTTGATTGGTTGTAAAACTAGAAATTATTCCTTTAAAAAAATAGTACAGCGTTTCTTTTTGCTCCATTTCTATCAGTTTCCTAAAATTTTTTACTTTAATGGCAAAATCAGAGCCTATAAATTAAGTTTCAGGCTTTCTTTATTATTTTCTTGAAATACTGGTTTTGTGAAATACTCCAAAGCTCTGGAAATTCTGGGAAAATCACGAAAATTTGCTTCAGAAAATTAATGGCTATTCTGTTTTAGGCATTCTTCAACCATTGTCATTCTACAAATTGTCTTATTTGTTTTTTATCACAATATTGATTTAGAATTCTCAACATTGGTGTTCAGTGCTCTTATCTTCAAAGATGTCATGTTGATAGTTCCCTGCTGCCAATCTTCAACAAAATTTCTTTTGTGTATCCTGCACATGTTACATTCTTAATACTTCTTGATTTTTCAAACTTCAGCATTATTTATAACTTTAGTTTTTTAAGACCTTTGTTGATGTAGATCTTATGTTGAGAGATCAAAAGTAGTCCTAAATTAATTTTTGTAGTTGTAGAGTTGTGTATTTGTAGATCCCTGATCATTTTTCCTAAGATGTTTTATTTTTGTCTTTACCTTCTTTTCAGTTTTAAAATTTTGATATTTTCTTTTGTAGATACCTCTTCTTATTATTCAATTTTCTTATTCTTCTCTTCTACCTTTTATGATGAAGAAAATTTGTATGGAAATTTACGCAAATATTAGTAAGAAGTGAAATAAATAAACAACTCACAATATACAATTCAATCTGTACACTGCACACCTACAAGTAATTGTAGTTGGTCAAATGATACTTCTCATTTTACAAATAGTTATTTAAATCTTCATATACATTAAATTAAGGAGCAACAATTTTAAAACAATGGGATTTAAAATTTCTGCACAACTAATTTTCCAATGAGTCCACCAAGTAAATCACTTATTCCAAGATTAAAATACTCTTTTTCATTATTTAAAGGTCAAACTATACCCATAAGGCTTTTGTTTATTTGCTCTCAGCTTTTTCCTTTCTTTTAAATTAATAAAACATGTTTAACTGTTGTTTAATTGTTTTTCAGTCTAATGAACCTCCTGAAACAATTACTGTGTCAAGTTTTGCACAGAAGTTCCGTCCACGCAATTTGTCTTCTTTCATGACTCCACCTAGATTACTACCTGCGCATACTCCACGTCTTTCGGATCCAATGGTGGGTAGTGGAGTTGTTGGCAAGTCAAAGAGCATTCCCTCTGATGGAATGTTAGGTGGATTCCCTGTGAAATGTTTGGATATGGTTGTGAGTAAAGTGACATTAAAATCTATTGTAATGTATCTTTCATGCAGTGTAAGTGAAACTTTTTTCTTTTGTTTAATTAGGTTCGCCTATCTAAAATTCTTAATGCTAAGAAAAACAAAATAAAGATTCTTAGAGATATGAATGCTGAGGCAGAAAAAAAGAAGTCTTTTGGAGGTCTTATTGCTGAAGACTTTCAGCGTAGATATGCGAATACTGTGGTGGAATTGGAGCGGTTGAATCGTGACCTGCAAGGTTATTTGACATCAGTTCAAAAGTACTGCCAAGAGGTAATAAGTTCATGCGAAGAAGTAATTTTCGAGGTTGATTTGTACCAAATCAATCTCACTGCTAATTGTGATCTAAAAGTTTGTAGCAGTCTTATTTGTTCTTTCAAATAATTTGAGATAATTTTTAATGCTCTGCCTCTTATCCCAAACATCTAACAAGTGGTGCCACAACAGAACATACGTTCTTGAATAATAAGGGTTGCATAATATTATATTATCCTACTACTATCCTTCCTGTTTATCCTTCAACCATTTCTTGAAATCACCTATCCAAATAAAGCATGAGAGGTTTAAAAAATCTTCAATTTTTCAGCAATTAAAAAATTTAAAAAACAAGATAATATATTTATGTAGCCTGGGGGTTGAAACAATGCTAGGGATCAGAGATCTCTGACTCGGAAACACTCAATTTTAAATCATATAATGAATTCTTAATGTTGTGATAATTCCGACTCTTTGCAACTCAAAATTATGCAAAAGCTACCAATATTTTGAAAAAAGATTAACAAAAGAATTTAAATACCTAATATTAAGGGATATATACAGTGAAATGTTTTTAACGTACCATGAATTCTGAAGACTATTGAGGAAAACTCTAAAAAAAGGAAGACTTCCAATTGATAGCTCATGGTAAAATTTTACTGAGCATATATTGCAGATAAACACAATAAATGTTACATATTAATTCATAATTCAGCTGCAAAAAATACAGTAAAACCCTTCCTTTACACTTTGCATGGAACCCTAAGGAAATGGTGTAAATTGTGGGAAGTGTAAATAAGGGGAAATTATTTTTTCTTTAAAACCGTGAATACAGTATAACACATTTTGATGTGTATAATCAAGGAGGATTATAATATGCTTTACAATGCAGTATTAGATATGTTGTAAGCAATATTATAAGGTCAAATAGAAATCTGACCAAAATTTACATCTGTCATCGAAGGCAATTTAATCGGAGCATAGTGAATTTTAAATGTCTCAACGACACTTCCAGAAATTCCCGCCATTCACTGATGCAACTAGCCTTTGATGACACAACAATGTACTCATTATTGGATGAAGGGAGGGAAATTATATTTCTAATGTAAGTAAAAAAAAAAAGCGAAGTTTACATTTTCTCCAAATCATTAAAATGTTTTCACCAGTTCGTAATGATTTCCAACTAGTAATTTTTTAAATTTATTTATGAAGTGAATTTACAGTTAAAAATGTAACGAAAATTCCATACTTTGATGCTTGATCTATTAAAGGATGGAGAAAATTATGTTTATTTTAGAATGAGAAAGTGTGAAATTATGAAGGAGGATGATGTAAAATATACAAATGACCGTGAGGCTATGTTTCCTAGTCCTGTGTCACACGAGGTTTATGATAATGCGCGTCACTCAATGCTGATAATGTCAGTTGCGTCAATGCCTGTGCACACGTCACATAACCCGTGGTGTAGATTAATACTATCTTATGTGAAAGGGAACACAACCCCTGTTGGCGTTGTGCTCATAGCTCAAGCAAGACACTCAAGCTACAACGGAAGTCACGATAAAGTGTGTTTTCTAGCTTTCAAAGCACGACGCTCACTAGGCAATGAAAGTTGGCAACAATGCACCTCAACGCTATGCTTGTGTGGAACAGACCTTATATTCTTCTACCAATGTACATTTGTCATTTTTTCTGCCTTTTTAAATACCTCTGTAATATCATGAAATGAAAATTTGTATGAGCCTAGCTATTCAATAATTTTCATTGTATTTAAATCTTCTGGTCGTCATGTAACTTTTCATAAGGCTTAATAATATCGCACCATTTCAATTGTATTTCTGCTATAACAATGTTTAACACAGCAAGGTAGTGGGTGAGTGCAGCAACAGTGTCTGTTGTGCACAATGCGAAGTGCTTTCCAGATGATCTTGTGGCTAGCAGACTGTTGTAAATTGCGGGAAAATTGAAATTATACTGTCGTAAATGCAGGCTATTAATAACATTATGAACATAACGAAAGCTGATGGGACCAACAAGAAATGTTGTAAATGCCAGGAAAACGTAAATGGGGGGAATGTAAAAGTAGGGTTTTACTATACTTAAATAATTAAATCGTAAAATACTAGTCAAATTATCATAAATATCTATGAATTGGAACTGAAAAAATGATATTTTTTAAAATTTAAATCCATTTTTTTGAGTTACAGAAAGAAATTTTAAATTGTATTATTATCTTTAAACCAAAATTAAGTGATTTATTTATCCAAAATTACTTTAAAAGCAGAGAGAAGTTTATTAAAACCTCAGTTTTTAAATCTATTATTAAATTGTAATTTTATTTTAAAAAATGTAGATACTATATATTTCAGGGATTTGGTGCAATACTGCCCTAGCCCACAAAATTTTACATTTGATTTATTTATAGTTTTGTGCTCTCGAAACACTTAATCTTGCATCCACATTACTGAATAAGATTGTAGCACCAATTACTAGCATGATTTACAAAGAAGACATTCTTTGTTCAAAGAAATGTTTCCATTTTTTCGTGCAATACTGCACTTATTGTTGAAAACAACTGAATTCATTGAAAAACTTAAAATGTTATAGTTTATGAAAAATTAAATTCTACTTGATAGTTGTCCTGTTATAAAAAATACAGGGCGTAATGTTTTTTACTTGCGCACATTCCCATTTACCCTTTGTTGGACAGTGGGTAGTATGCTTCCCTCTTAAAATAGAATTTTATCCATATACACCCAAAGAAAAAGGTTAATATTATTAAAAGTAGTAAGATTAACTACTGTTTTTATTAGTTAATTAATCAATCAACCATATTAATTTTAAATGAGTTATTAATAAAATACCATTTTTATTAATACTTATCATCTTTATGTGGCTTTAACAAACAATTCAATAAAAGTCTAGAATTGTGGACACCGTTCAAGCATTAATCGTGCATTGTTGCTAATTTAGTTTTCATCTTCAGAGATTAAATACTGGATAAAAACTAATCAATCATCTAAGTCTGTTAGTATATAACCCTACTACAAATTATTTTTGTTCTTCGTTTCATAAGTTTGTTCATTTTACTGTATATTAGTTGTATTTTATTTTGTGAAAATAATTCAATAATGTGAAAAATTTATTAGAAATATAATATATCAACATCAACTTTGTAATGGGTTTAAGTCTTTATATCCAAGTAATGTTTACTTTATGAATATTTAAAATACAAATATATTTTCAAGTATTACAAATAATAAATATTGATTTAAATCATTGTTTTAAAAGAAATCATTTGATTTAAATCACATGATTTCAATCATACCAGCCTTACTATGAATTGACATAACATCAAAAAAATCCTATCTATGTGATATTGAAGGCAATGATGCTGCAAACATGCTTGCCTCCTATTTCTTCTAAATTGTGTTGTCAGAACCATTTCTTGCTCCAAATGAGAGAGTTGCGCTATTGTTGTGTACTCAAGTTTATGGGCAATCATAAACCTAAATATTTCAATTCCTTCAGCTGCCTTAGTATTTGAGGGCACATGTTCCTCTTGCTTCTCTCAGCTGTCAATTCCTCAACACTGCACTCCTGTGATTGCCACATAATTCTCTATAGCCACAAAGTCATCAAAGTGACAGAGTTATTGCTCCTAAGCCCTGTGCCACTAGCATTGCATTGGCACACTTCAACTAATGCTGATGTCATTTGCTCAGCCCCTGCTAGGCAATGTGTCTCCAAGAACACTCTTTTGCCTTTTTGCATTAGATACAGTGTTAACCTACAACACGTTTTAAGTGACTTGTGTGCGCAGGTGTCAATGCAGCTGAAATCATCATTAGCTGATGTGCATCAATGCAACGCTCGTGTGACACAGGCCTAATTCATGCACTCCTACAATTCACTTCCAACTTCTTCCATTTGAACAACTATCTTGATGTCCTGGAATCCTGCTTTCTTGAAACTGTTTTTGATAGTTTCAGCACTCCCTCCATGAATACTTATTAAATTCTCAGCTTGTAAAATATTTTGCTTCAACTGAGAATTATACTGGCTTTTTTTATCTGTGTGATTCAAGGTGTTTCTGACCAAGCCTAGAGATTGCTGAAAGTTAGTTCCTTTTCAGTATATAATAAATGGTGGTAGCTCCCTGCCATCCACCCAGCATGAAAACCACTCTTACAATTCTCAGAAATGACAGATCTGGGGCATGTGCTGCATATCTATCTACAAAACAACAGCACTCCTTGTTTTGATATTAAATTCCTTAAGAAAATTTAAAAATACTTCACTAAACGTCCATGCTTTAGTATTGTTTGTATACTTTCACAGTAGGGTTGTGTTTTAAAGTGCCTTCGTTTTTTAGACTTTTTGATGACCAAGATTTTTAGTTTCTCCCTGCGTTTGGTATTCATGCACAATAAGACAGTAACTCCTTGCTTTTCTTACTGCCATGGCAATTTTTACCATGAAAAGTAAGTCTTGTCCAGCATTAAATTAGAGAATATGCCAGTTTTAACAGTGTTAAAAATGTTACATGACACACAGTTGGTTGTGAGATTAAAGTGCATCCATTGGGCGACTGTGTGTTGCTCTACCCTTTCACTCTCACCACCTTGTACACAACACCATGCTGTTGTCAAAATTTCAATCAATCCAACCACCCATTGGAAGTCTTGAAATTTTCAACCCCTAACCGCAAAGCTATTTGTAGAGCCTTTTCCTTCAAAATGGTTCCGTTTCTGAGGATATTTGCGGTACATGCACACATATACTTCAAATTTTCACATTTCTCAGCTAATTCCATAATGATTTTTCATTTTAGTATTGAGGATCAAGGGGCCAGTTTCAAGTGCTTAGCCAGCTCTACCCGACTTATACAAGGATTGGCATTTTTCTTGAAATAGACTCTGAAACCATTGTCATGCATTTAATCATGCCTATTAACAGACCACCCCCCTTCCCTGACCACTGCCTTAACAGCAATGTTTTTAATTTATCCCTTTTATGAAACCACATTCTGGAAAATTGAACGGATATAGTACACCTAATTTTGAGTAGTTAAAATGAAACTTGGTGGCACTGTAAACAGCATTTGAGAAACATGCCATGCCATGTCATGTGCCTGGGCTTCATTTCTCAAGGAAAATCGGAGGGGCTCTGGGAATCATGTAAGTGTATCATGGCCACTGATACAATACTTTAAGCTGCTTGCTCCATTTCAGTTTCAGTTCTTCTAATATGAGGCAGATATGAAAGTGATGTGAAGTTTAATTCTTTGAATTAACTGAGCCTTCCATACCTTTCCTTCCTTGAACATTTGGCACAGAAGAATATCAATGTCAGAAGTCTGGGTTAACAAATGGCCCGCAAACAAATAAGTGTGTTAGGTTTCTGTCTGAAATTTGTCCAACGCTCACTCAAGACTTATCACTGGATGTTTTCTGAAAATTGTATGAGAAAAGTGAATGTGTGTGCTCCTAATTTATAAATTGTATGATGCATCCCCAAATTACATTTTGAGTCTACACAAGAAAATGGAGGTTTGTTATTTGCAGACAACTTTTGGGGATGCTAAAACAAAATGATTGAAACGTTTATTTTTAACTAAGAGAATGAGTATGATTTATTTTTCATTCAGTTAAGATGGTTGTAAATATGTGTGAAAAGGCTACCGTTCTTACCCGAATATATGACGACAACCCCCGTTTTAACTTGAAATTGAGGGCCGATCTCACTCCATAACACATCATCTTCTATGCCATCCAAACTGTTGCTTACCCAGCACTTCTGGTAACATTTTATGGCTTCAGCAGAAATATTAGTCCATACAGTTAATATCCATTGACCAAGTTGTCCAATTGAAGATTTTTTGATGTTGCCAGGAGGAGTTCATGGACAGTTCCCTGATAACAGCCACTCTTAATTTGGTGAGTTGGTGCTTGAAAGGTTTGTTCAGTCACATCAAGGACTTGTGACAGTGAGGTCTTGTCTCCTGATATCACTAATACGTCTGTGTTCAGAGTAACAACTTTCTTTTTCACTTCTGTAAGGTAGCATTTAAAGGTATCAAGGGTTAACATCCTCTCTGCTGCAATAGGGTTCCAAATCGCTTGTCTCAAACTTCTTGAAGCCAAGAAATCAAGTGCTCTGACATTCACCCAGATTCATTGCTTTAAAAAATTACTCGATTTGGTAGTTTTTCTTTGAGAAAATTCTTCCTTTTCGGTATAACAAATGGTGGTAGCTTCCTACCATCGGCTAACCTTCCCAGCATGACCGAACCATGCATTTTCTCTTTTCTAAATGTTTTATAACTACCGATTTTCACCCTTTCTAGCAACTGTTTTGTTAGAAGGCATGTTGAAGTACATGGAGGTCTCATCTGTAATCCGATTGACTCGACAAATGATTGTGTTGATGGCACAATTGTATAATGTGCTTTTGGTACACCAGAAGTGTTTGTTCATAATCAGCAGGCAGCTTTTGCAATAGGGAAGTTGTTCAGACAACTCTTTCCTATTCATAAACCGTATGCATCAGCCGACACTCGCATTGAATTCCTGTCTGGGATTGTTCCTCCTCCTTGCTACTTCTAAGGCTTCAATGCGAATGCTGTTGAAACTCCGATACCCTTTTCTAAGGGTTTCCCGATTTTCTATAACAAATGCGTGCGACAACTTCATTTTCGATTTCGAGATAGCGCCCCAACTTTTGGTCCACAGAAACATTTCCTTGTGGAATTACAAAAATTCAAGATATCCTTCAAACCTCTTCAACGCCGTACATTTGCTTCACTTATTCCATAACGTTGTGCGTCTTCAATATTGTTAGTTCGTTGAGCGAGATTAATTACTCGTAATTTAAAGTTGACATCGTAAGTATTGCGTCGTTCCAGATTTCTATTTTGTTCTATTCCTCATCTTTTCTCCACGGGCTTGGCCATTACCTCACAATATATTAGCAACTAGTAAAGAGAACCACGCAACACAACTACCAAGCACGAACACGACTACTAAAGTAACGCAACTCAACCACGCGGATGCGGGAGAAAGGCTTTGGCGACGTCGCAGCTGTTGCAAAACTATTAACTGCCGCTAAGGAAAACTTCTATCCTCTCTAAAGCTTCTTCGTGACAGCTGGGGAAATTATTTGATGTCTTATTACTTCAATTATAAATATATCCAATAATAAAAAAGAGAAGTTTCTATTACAAATGACTCTTCTTTGTGAAGTAAACTTACTATACCAGCAACAACATAGTACCGTTGATATTACATTTTTCTTCAAACGCGCTCCACAACACTTGCAATCATAGCATATACCGTACTGCCGAAGAGATTCGTTCGCACACAGTTAATAATTTGATTTTTTAGCTACAAGAGTTTTTGTCAAAGCTCCGTTGACTACAGGGATATTCGAAGAGGAACAACCAGAAATTTCCCTTCTTCCAGAGCCTGTTGTTATTAGATGGGGAACATGGCTCCATGCTGCACTTTATTACTTGTCACAAATTAATGTTTTAAAGAAGGTACTTTCTTTATTGATTGCAGATGCAAGTGTATTAATTCAGTAATAACGGCTACAAATCATGTATCAAAACTGAAGTAACATATATTGGGTGCACACTTCTTAACTTTGCCGTAAACCAAACTTGACGAACACTCGTGACGTCCGTTACGACTTAACGTTGTGGTATTGGAGCTCCTAATTGAATGATAATGCCCACTCTCCTTCCAGCTCGTGTCCTTGGTGTGCCACTATGTTCAAATCGGAGTATAGAACTATCTACTGTTTAGTTCTTTTCACGTTGTGAAGGCACAATGTGTCATGGAGAATCCGCGCGTTGCCGATTCATCACGTTCGTTTGCCCACTCTTTCCAGAATCGTCAAAATCACGGCTACCTTTCTCAATATACTCAAATATTGCAAAAAAAAAAAATGTTTATTCGCACAATTTATTTTTATTACAACCATATTTTTATTAACGTAAATATGTAATACACAGGGACGAATTACACGTGTTCTCTTATAAAATGAAAAGTAATAACCGTAAATTGCTCATTGTGACGTCAAATATTGATTAATTAATTTACGCAATGAACAAAACCTCATCCTCTTCTCATTTCTAAACAGTCACATTTCTCGTAGATTTGAATATCGGCTAATATTATATCACTTCTTTGTATCATTACTGTATTTTTTCTCGATTTTCAAGTTGAAATCCCATTTCTATTAATAAGCGATAAAATGAATATTTGAATTTTAGTAAATGTTTATCATTAAAATCTTTCGTTACACCATTGTTGCGGGAACAGTTTAAAATAGAAACGCGTGGAATTGGAGACGTACAAAATCGTCGCACTTAATTTCCCTATTGATTCTTCAGTGCAGTTAACTTTATTTTTCTTGATATTTGCCCACTCTTTTTCCTTTTTCATCATAAAAATGGAATTGCTGCTGATGCCTGTTGCTCTGCGAAATTCATTCACACGATTGACTCCGTTTTTGGATATTCCTTTTACATTCTCGAATACTTTAAAAATGTTTTTACCACTTTTAATTATTTCGCACTTTTCCCTACAATCCATTTTATATCTAAAATTATCATACTACATGGTGAACTAAATGAAGTACCTAATTTTCTTTACCCCCGCACATCATCCATCTCACACGAGTAAAGATGGTGGATGTGCAAAGGGAAGACCAGCAAAAATCGATTGATCAGAATACCCAGCTAGATAAAATTCTCGAAAGAGCTTCTGGCGATCAATCTAGTATTGATATGGATTCCGCTGATAACTTTATATAAACAAACAGTTCTTTTCAGCCCTCGCTCGTCCTGCATCTGTGCCTTTTCTTCGTCGCGTCTCCCGTCGAGCCTCACGTCGCGCGCTGCTCGTCTTCAAAACACACCCAAAACACCCAAGTAATGCATCCGACGACCTTTGGGTGATAATTTCATTTTACCCCAAACAATTCAATATTTTAAAGGGTCACATTTTAACATTGTTAAAATCAAACGCATTTCCTCCGGCTGAAGTAACTAAAATATGGTATCGATTTTTCCCTAAATAATGCCATCAACTTTTGGATATGTTTTAATGGTTTGAATAAAAAAGGTGTTTAAAAAGTCAGTTGCGGAGAAATACAGTGTTTCCATTATTTTATTTAAACATCAAATGATTGACGCATTTTTCATCATTACAATTGTGTTCCTCGTCATTTTCTCTACAAGACTACATTTCTGTTACTTACTTGCAACAATCGATTTGGAGTGCACGAGATTCTTCCATGAGAATTACATTGTCCATAAGAGTCCATTGTGTCTTCACGACGTGAAAATGAGAGCTCAGTAGCAAAGCCATTCAACAATTTGCCATATAGAAGAAAACACACACTTGTTTATTTATATTTTTCTGTAAGTTCATACTTTCCTATTTTTTAAACATATTTGCATGAATATTTTTTGGATATTTAGGGCATATGAATCCGTAACCTAGTTGTAAATACAATACTCCGCTTTTAAGGTAGCGAATAAGCGACTCCTCTCCAAACAACAGCTAGAGTGGGGTAGCGAGAGGCTCCTTCCCGCATCCCCTCCCGCCCTTCCGTTTGTTGCACACGCCAACGCTGCCCACGCACCCACAACGGGATAAGCATTTATGTAGGCCCGATAGAAACACACCAACGACTACAGTATAAGCGATTGTGACAGTTCTCTCGCCACGTGCGGTGATGCGTCATGTGTGCTCTGAAGCAATCAGCTTGCGAGGATTTGTTTAGTTTCTCATAGGGTTCAGCGTTGCCGCTCATCTGCCTCGCGTGAAGTCGCCGAGGCAATGGGTTAGGTTGTGGGGAAGGTTACGAATACGATATCAAGACCTGTCATCGCCTATCGGTAGTGTTGGATGTTTTTAGATTTAATTCATGTGGGTGGTGTCATGTACGTAGTAATGTATGGCAACAGCGCAGCGAACTGTCAGAGTTGCTTATGCGATGCCGGTGCTGTAGTATATACATCGATTTAATCAGTGCCCTTTGACAGTTCATCTGCTGTTACGGCATTATGGTGACGTTCAAGCTCCCGATTGGATGACAGCGTAACAGCTGATGAACTGTCAAGACACTATAAATAAATGGAAGTATACTTTCAATTTTCCCGCAATTTACAACAATCTGCTTGCCACAACCGTCTGGAAAGCATTTCATGTCGAGTGAAGTCGTAGGCTTCCGCGGCCTGAGTCATGTGAGTGATCTGAGCTGTCCGGGGGACACCGCGTCGGAGGCTGTGTTGCCGACGTTTCGATCAGCCCTGAGGAAGACCACGACAAGATGGTCGAAACGTCGGCAACACAGCCTTCGACGCGGCGTCACCTGGACAGCCCAGATCACGCACATTTCGTGTCGAGTACAACACTCGCTGTCGCTGTACTTTTCCGCTACCTCGCTACCTTCCCACTTTAACACAGCCATAACCGAAAGACTATTGAAATGTTGCGCCATTTTAAAGACTAATTGAATGTTACTTGAAGCCTAGATTTAAATGTAGAGAACATCATTTACCATCTAGGCCTATACACATTTTCATTTCATGACATGACAGTGATATTTATAAAGGAAGGAAAAAAATTACCGAGTTTGCTAGAAGAATACGAGAGAGGTAACCTCACGATCATTGGTTTATTTTATATAATCCTCCTTCAAAATTTCACACTTTCTCAATCACAAAGAAACGCATTTCTTCGCCCTTTAATAGCTCAAAGTATGGGATTCTCCCTACATTTTTGACTTTTAATTTCGTTTCTTGAATCCACTTTTTATTATTTTAAAAAAATATAAAACATACTAGTCGGAAATAATTATGAACTGCCGAAAACAAACTTTTTATTTAGTTGGGGAATATGTAAACATCGCATTTTTATTTAACAATAGAAATACAGTTGGACACTCCAACAATGAGTACATGCTTCTTCAATGGCTTCCATCAGTGGATGTTGAGGACTCGTGGAAGTGTTGTTGCGGCAAACTACGTTTCTGTGTAAATACGCCTGTGATTTCCAATGGTGAACATCATGATCAGATTTCTATTTGTCTTTGTAATACTGTTTATTATGTATCTATTTCTGCTTATTGTTTGTATGTGTCTAAATTCATTATACTCATAGTTATGAAGGGGGGGGGGAATTCCCCATATTTATACTTACTGCAATTAACTCCACTTTCTCTATGTTTCCATGAAAAGTGTAAAAATGGTTACTGTAATTTTTTTTTTTTTTGAATTTTTCATATGTGTGACTTCAATATTGTATGATACTCTATTGATCTTAAAATGTGATATAAAAGTTTTATATTGTGTAATGGTAGATGTATTTCTTAAGTTAATTTGGTCACAAAATGAGGTGAAAATCAAATGATCATTTATCTATTTATGATTAAAATTTTATTCCAGATTGCCCCTGAGCCCAGCCAAGCGGCTGTTTTAGCTCCTGCTCATCTACAAGAGAGGAGCCAGCGAGAAGCCAAAGATATGGTAGAGACCGCTATTCAAACAAAGAACATAGTGAAGAGCAAAAGGATGGTTTCTCTCATTACCCAGCTAACTGCTCTAATGTTGCAAGTTAAAGTAAGTGCCTTGCAATGCTTTATTACTGGTTAATCTGACCCTTTGAATTTTCAGAGGCCTCAGATGTATCAGTCATCTGAATAAATTGCTGACCCATTGGAATGATGTACTTTTTCTAATACAAATAATAAAGACTGGAATTCTCATTGGTATTAAGTATCAAAAGTACCACTTGTTATTTATTAAGAAAATATGTATTTATTAAAAATTGTCACAAATTCTTGTACAAGTATCAATTATCACTTTCTTAATTACTTGAAGTATATAAGGCCTGTCCCAAAAGTTCCTGGAATATTTTTTTTTTTATCACTTATTTAACATCAGTTCACAATCTTTTCAGAACTTTTCAAAGTATTCTCCCCGTGCTTGAATGCACTGTTGCCAACACTTCCTCGATCATTGAAGTTGTCAATGGGAATCTCCTTCAGAGTTGTTGTTACAGTTGCTTTTTTAGCCGCTAGTGCCTTATGCCAAGTTTTTTCACAGTTCTTTTGATTCTTGGGAACATAATGATGTCTGCTGGTGCCCAATCAGGTCTGCACAGAGGCTTGGACAGTGTTGTTGAAACCCTTTTTGGCCAGCAACTCGGAGGCAATGAACGTGGTGTGGCTTGACGCATTATCATGGTGCACAATCTAATTTTGTGAATTTCTTTTTGGACATTTTTCATTTGAAAATCCTCAGTTAAAATGCGGTGAGCGATTGTTTTAGGTATTCTACACTCGTCTGCAATCATCTGAACACTAATCGTCGCTTTTTGTCCACAACTTGACAAACCTTTCGCAGTATTTTCTGTGATGTCGACAGGTGTCCTGAGCGGTCCTAATCATTGACTCCCCTCAACCTTCATTGAACCTCTTGTGCCACATTGAAAGTTTGGCTTTGTTTCATCACCACATCATTGTAGGCTTGCCCAAGCATTTTGAGCGTCTCCGCACCATTTTTCCCCACTTTCA
Organism: Gryllus bimaculatus; assembly: GCA_017312745.1. NCBI lineage: Eukaryota > Metazoa > Arthropoda > Insecta > Orthoptera > Gryllidae > Gryllus > Gryllus bimaculatus. The sequence continues at coordinate 8,757,327 of BOPP01000034.1, forward strand.
CACAGAACTTGATAGCATAATGCTGCTCCAAAAACTGTTACATTTTTTGCCTGACAAGGGTGCAGTTTATACCTCTGCGTGGAGCCTCAACAACTGCTCACAGGACACTGGTCACGTTTCGAAGCTTAGATCCAACTTTTCCGTCCGAAGCTCCACTCTGCCAGCCGACTTTGCCAACCAGAAAAAAAATATTCTGGTAACTTTTGAGAGTGACCTTGTATTATAATATTGTTACTTTTACAAGAAACCTTGTGCTATGTTTGCTAAATCTTATTTTGTCAGTAAATAACTTGTAGTAGTTTTTGTACCTAACACTTTTGACTTTTCCAGTTCGGGTTTTGGTACAGTAATATTAATAATCACTTTCTGATATGATTCTCAGTTGGTTAAGTTTTAAAATGTAGCTTGTTCTGAACAAAGCAGAGCACTAGTAACGTCTCAAAATCTTTTATTGAAAATATTGATTTAAAGATCATCTTTGATGTATAAAATGGAACATGCATTGACATGTGTCTAAATTTGAAATCACATTGGCAGTAAAAATGTCTGTTCTGTTCTATTTTGTTTTGTTTTAAACAGTTATTTGGAAGTGGTGAATGTAGAATTTATTTATTTAAAAATGTTGTATGTTGAATTATCATTAAATGTAAACTATTTTAGTGGAATTAGATATTCCCATTTTAGTCTAGCTTGCAGACAATGTTTTGATCTCATTTGATGCTTATTATCAGACATTAAATTTCAAAAGAGCCAATTTAATGTTAGCATTTTTATCTTGGTGCAGTTCTGTGCCTGCACAATATATGAATACATTAGTTTAAATAGTAGTTTACGTAGCAAGGGCACGAGACTGGTGATTCATGCACGAGTCAAGTTTGACCTCCAAGCATAGCATGGAATGCAGCTGCTGAAATCACCTCGCGCTTGTGTTGCGTGTAATATTTTTTAATACGCTGTGAGCAAAACTCAATACTTCAAGCATAGAAATATAAATCAAATATCAAGTAACTAGAAATACTGTATATGTACAAAAATAAATGGATTCCAGTTAGTGTTGAGACACTATTGTTTGTAAATAATAAACAAAGACTTCCTCAGGACGAAAAACAATTGCGAATCATTACAGATGTTTCACTCATGCTTCACGATGTGAAAAAATTAAATGCATGGAAAATTAGCACAAAAAACGTGTTTCGCTCACAGCCTGTTAAAAATATATTTTAAAACCTTTTCCCTCTACTCGATTGGCTTGACTATTGTACGATCGCTTTAATGAAAAAACACAATTGATTGTTGCATCTTGCTGGGTAGTGTATTTTCACATTCAAGAGTGAAATTTGCAGTTTCATTTTCTAATTTATTTATTTTTTTCTCTTTTATTGTGGATATTTTTATTGCTCGTAATCAGGGAATTGTAATATACTTCAGATTGAAATAGAATAATGAGACATCTGAAGTCAGTTATATGTTCTTTATAATCACTATTGTCACCACATAGTTTCTTTACTACTAAAACCAAGGAAACTGCTTTGTAAATTCATATGCATTAAATGTGGATCATTTCCTTTATCTTTCATAATGATAATAGTCAGTGTGTGAATTTATGGGGAGAATCCAAGAATTGTCTCTTCCTATAAGTCTGAAAAGTTATAATCCCTGCTGAATAAGTATTAATTTCTGCTACTGCACACACAATTAAGCCATATGTAGGTGTTTTATAGATGATTTGTACCTTGAAATGTATACATTGAGTAAAGTTGAAAGGAAACTTCCAAAGAGCATGCATAGGATTTATTCACATTGTGCTGTTTAAGCAAGGACAATCTTTTTTTCAATTGTCAATTTTTGCGCAGAGATGTGCATGTATTCCATTCAGATAATGGCACAGACCAAGAGAGCATTCCCGGCAACTTAACCTGCACTGAGAACTTAGCAAGTGTGCCAGGATAATCTCAGTGTGTGGTGCAACTATGAATACAATGAGGATCTTCATTCAAGCATGAACATTTTTGATGATGAATATGTACTGTGTATTCAAAATTACTCAGTTTCTGTAAAACAGTGAAAAAATCAGGGAATTTCATTGCTCCAAAAAAAGTCAGGGAAAACAAGGAAATTTGTAGAAGAATTATTAGAAGTAAGGGAAACTTTCGAGACAGTTGTGTAATATTATACCCTTACAAAAATTAGTTCTGCATAACACAGTGACTCAATTTTTATTAGTTGAGTATTTTTTTAAATTTGTACTATAGCACAGTGACATCAGAGAGCAGTCACATTAGTGTCAGGGTTCTTTTAATACTTTTCTAAAAATAGAGCAAGAAACTACAAATCTTACCAGTGAAAAATAACCAAAATGCTCTGAAAAATCACAGGAATTTGTTCAGGAAATAAGTGGCCACCATAGTGATGCAAAAAAAATGTTTTTAATTCAAATTTTGTGGCAGTTGTGTGAAGATACAACATTGACCTGATATTTTGCATTTCTGTTGGTTGTAAATTAATTTGCATTTCATGTTTTTTCAATTTCACCAACATTTTCAATTAAGGGGGCCTTTCTGAGAGATTTACTACTTTCCCTAAGTCTTGGATCATGGTCATTGACATTCTTACACTACTTATTGACATTAAATATTGCGTTTTAAATTAACTGAATTCATTGATTACTAAATACAGAATATTTGGAACCATTGAAGTACTTGTAATATATGGCACACAATGTTCTTCTCACATGCAATTTCTTACTTTCTCAGAGAAACAATGCCCAGTGTCACTGTACATCCTGCAGTGACTCAGCAATTGGTTTGAATTGCGTGCCCAGAAGTGGTGTTTGAAGACAATTGTTGTAAATATTGCCTTTAACCCCCAAAAAATTATATTAAGGCAATCTACAGCCACTGATAGATGACATTAAGTCAGCAGTCAGACATTCAGCCCACCTTATTGATTTACTAAAAGACCAATGCCTAAATGACAGACATCATTAGCATTGATGACACGTCTTTGTTCACCGTGGTGCTAATGGATGAGTCAGTCACTGTCATATGCAACAAACTTCACTTCTAAAGGCTTACAATGGAATCGGACAACTTACCTTACTTCTGTACCATGAGTGACTCGTGCCCAAGTAGGTGTGGCCATGGGTTCCCGCGTCTCTCATGTGGCCAAGTTATTCATGGAAGCCTTCGAAACAGAGGCTCTGGATTGTGTCCCGCATAAACCATCACTGTGGCTCAGTAACACCGACTCCAAAATAAAGGTCACTATGGAAGTGGAAAATGGCCTTTCCTCGAAGTGTTGCAAAGCTGACATCTAGGGCAGCGTTGACAGGAAACCAACCCATATCAGCCATTAACCCGCATGTCGGCTAGCACCCGAAGAGTAAACGGGGTATTTTGAAAACTGGCCATCAGAGAAACTAGAGTGCGTGATGAGGAATCTTTAGACTGCAATGGAGCTCATTAAGGGCGCATTTTTAGCTGACGGGTGTAGTGCTATCGCTGTCAACTACGCCGTACGGCAGGCAGCGAACACCTCTAGCACTGCGGATAACATTACAACACCTAGCGCTGATGCCAACCGCAAGAAGGCCAGTTTGCCATGTATTCAAATTGGCAAGCTTTTGAGCCGTTGCGAGATAAAGAGCATGAAAACTCGCGTCTCACTTCTGATGTGAGGGGTGTATGAGATTCCATACTGCTGCGGCCACAATTACATTGAGTCGGGGCGAACCTTTAAAGAACGCCTTCGGGAATAAAGATTCGCCATTACAGGCGTAATATAAATAAAATGGCCGTAGCCCTCCCATGGAAAATTGCTAAGGAGATTACTATAAGAAGGACCGCTTTGACTGCTAGTGCTTGGCCACTGCTGGGAACATAATGGCAGGTTATGTTCATACACTAATTTTTTCAGTGCATTCGGTTTCTATTATCTCGCTTATAAATGGCTTTTGTTATGCAACACCTTCGCCATGCTTGACGTTCATTTGTATCCGGACCTGTCAAAGTGGTCCCTTAAACTCCTCTATACAACATTCTTATTGACAAAACCCGCCTCCTAGCCAAGGAAGACTGCTGGGGACGAAAGGGAGTTAAGAGGCAGTGAAAATCATCAAACATCCCCTCTTGGAAACACGGATTTTACCGCGACGCCAGGGCGTGGTTCCTCCTGTTCCTTGACGTCCAACCGCGGGCGATCCAATTTTTCCCACCCCGTCCAGGAAGACTGCAGCCAGAAAGGCTGATCGTCCTATCAACTGGCACTCGGGTGGGGGGAAAACTCCTTCTTTAGAAACCTGTAAGCAGTTCACCACGCATTCCCCCCTGATAAATTGCTGTACAGTGAAACCGCAAGTGTTGTCTGCATTACGGAAGGTCATGGTTTTGTATGGTCGAATGCATTGCAAATCCATATTTAATCATATAATTAATCCAACTATTATGATATATTCATTTTCACAAATAGAACGGGCAGACGTTCTGCCCTTCATCTGCCTTTCTCTCTTCGTCACCCCTCTCCCCCTCCTCCCAGAGGTGAAATCAGAAACAATCGCACTTTGTTTCCGAAAAGCCGGATTCAGTCAACGTGACTTGCAGCATGAGGAATAGCAGGACATGAGCATTTCTACCTCCGACGAGTGGCAAGAATTTGGTATCTTGCAAAGATCACTACGACATTTTCATTAATGTTGATGCAGAAATCACCGTATCAGATCATTCTGCAGAGAAATTTTAGATTCTATGAGAGCAGAACAAGAGAACTCGCTAGAGGAAGAAATAGGAGAGGCACATGTATGTAAAACACCTTGTCTCGTAGGCTCTGAAGGGATTAGACATTTTTCGGCGGTATGTTGAAGCGCAGATTTCGGTTGGCGAGGACTATTTTAGTTCTGTGAATATTCTAGAAAATGTTTGGGAACACAAATGCAACACAGAAAAAAATACTGACTTTTTTAGTCTCGAAATTCCTTGAGTTCAAAACAGCACTACCGGAAGGACTGATTTCAATAGTTATTTTTAAAATAATTTATCTTTGATTTGTTTCACAATATTTTGTATCCGAGAATAAATGCTTATTATATAACTAATTAACATCAATTTTATACTTTAACTGTATTGAACCGTACCTATTAAAACGGTTCACATTTTTTAAAGGAAGTATTATTTTGAAATCTCGAACTTTTGATAAGTCGAAGAAATATTTAATTCCGGAGACACTTCGAGATATCGAGGTTTGACTGTATTTATTACTTAATTAACCCCGTACAAAAAATTGAAAATTATCACTTGTTTAATTTGTGATAATGGAACATATGGGTTAAATGTCAATTTTTCCGAAATCAGCGTTGAAATTAACCTTTCGAAATCTGTCACCTCGTCATGGTAAGAACACGTTTTATACATTTTGCACAGTAAATAGTAGTGTGTGGTGACCTATTCGTGTAGGTAAAAAGCAAGAGTGCGATTTGGAGTTTTGGGAAACAAAACGAAAATATATTCAGTTCTATAACTTTTCAATTAAAAGCATTGTTGGAAAAAAATTGAATTATTATTATTATTATTATTATTATTATTATTATTATTATTATTATTATGATAATCGTATATGCCATTTCTGACCACGTTCTCTTCCGAGGCCCAGTCATATTCTATCGTGAAGAGCGATTAACGTATCATTATGGGGATCAGCTTTTCGGCAGTATCCCTTCGTAAGACCAGGTAGTGAAGTCTTGAATTGCGAGATACTATTTTGATGAGAGGTGATCGTGACTTTTTGAACCATCCCAGCATTCACCTGTATGACCGAGGGAAACCACGAAAACCCCGCAAGCCGACGGTGGGTCGGCGCCTGATATCGACATGCAGCGAGGGAAAGATCATCGGACCCTGTTAGTTGACGTGCCCGGAATCACAAAAAACAAACAACGAAAACCCCGATCAGGATGGTCGCCCTGGGCATCGGACCCGGGCCGGTTATCTTTAATAGATTTACTCAAGACAATACGAATCGCAGAAACCAAATCATTTGAATTTTTAGAAGTGCGTTGAAGCTTAAAATGCAGTCTAATTCGTTCACGAAGGAGAAAATTGTGAGGCGAACAGGAAACAAGAAAATGGAGGCGTTCCTGGAAAATATACTCGCCAAATTATTTTTACGGTGTATTCGCATAAAATGCGTTGGACTGACTCAATGTTTTGTGTTCGCACGAGGGCCGAAGGCCCGAGCCTCGCCTTCAACTTCCAACTGCGTAGCAAAGTGTTACTTTGTGCGGGAAAGTGCGTCGACCGCGCACACTGTGGTCGCGCCGCGAGTGACTTTTTGAACGAGCTTGACTTTTAGACTTATCGAGTGAGAGTTTCTCGCAATCGATAGCGTGTGTGAACGAATCGTATCACTAACTGCATTTCTACCACCGGTGTGTGTTTTGGCAAATTCTAGGTGTTGTTTCAAGGTAGAATAGTATACAACGAATTTAGAAGCTCGGTGGATGTACTTTTTGTTAACCAATTATTAATGTTCAAGCTGCTCTGAAAAGCAATTCCTGCATTGCTTGGAGAAGTGGGGTCAATTAACAGATTTAAGTCTATCCTTTCTCGCTGTGTCAGTACCTCGCATTAGATCTGATATGCTAATAGATCTGTGTGTGCAAACAACTGAAGTCAGGATGATTCGGAACCGGGCTTCTTACACGTATAATTCACTTTTTTCCACAAAAGTACAATGAATTTTTTAAATCTTTAATTATACATGTATTTTATGCATAATCTCTTACCGCTGTGTAGCTGAAAAACTACACGAATTCTGAAATAATACTCGCACTAACACAGAAATAATATGCACAGTACGGATAACACGCATAGTTATACACGGCGATGGTGTAACGGTTAGCGTATCGGACTGTAATACCCAAGTTGGCGGCCTGACGCTTACCAGCGTGTTGTACTCGTTTGCGAACACATCTGGAAGCTCAGTTCAGGGCTACTTTGGGTTGCGGCGCTTACCAGTGTGCTGCATACAACCAAATGGAGCTTCCAAGCAGACAGGAGCGCATGCACAAACTGCCTAATGCATTTAGATGCAGAACATCGGCATGTTCACGTTCGGCCGTCATTTGTCAGCAACAGCGTTGTACGCTCAATGCAGAGCCACGCGCTTACGCGAGTCAGCGTACTTTGCTTGGTGGAACTTTAAAAAACAGGCCGAATTCTCTTCAATGACGAGTGGTGATTTCACAATATAATAATTAAGTTTAACTGTCTTTTCTCCAGGGTAAGCGCAGCATACATAGCTTATCTGGAATGCACGCCACTGGATAGTCACAGAAGATAAGGTTTTGCAGTACAAACAACATTAAAGAATGAACTTTTTCATTTAGTGAAAATCAGAGCCTTCCAAATGAATTGGATCAAAAGATATAATGTATATGAGAAACTAGTAACCAAAAGTCACTGCCATTTTTGACATATGCAGATCTTAGGGTGTGCACGTCGTGTGTCAACGCCCAACGAAATAAAAAAAAATCATTTTTGGCTTTGAGTTCATTTGTTTGGTTTTATGAATTTATTCGGTCTTCCGTGCGATCGGCGTCGTAGATCGGCACCAGCGCGTCCACGCAACGCAGGCAGTGCGCGTGCGCGGTTCAGGGCGTTGGCGAATGCCTTCAACGTCTTCAGAACGGATCGGGAGGCGGCAGTGCATGCGCGCGGTGCCCCCGCTCAAGCAAGAAGCATGCAACGGCCTTGGATCTCGATTCCAACTGTCTGCTTTAGTGAGCGAGCGGCCGCGGTTGTGATATTCTCCGTTGCCCGTTGCAGCCTTTCGAGATTCTCATGAAAAAGTGTTATTTTGATATGGATAGTGAAAAAGTGACGCAAAAGTTTTAAAATAACTGCTTTTTTTTCTCTTCCGTCTAAATAAAAGAACCCAGTATGAATAAAAGAAACTTTAATGGGTGAGCATGACCTAACCTAATAATATTTCAGAATTCAATTTGTAAAACGACAGCCGGAAAATAGAATAACGTCGAACATGTAATTTTAAATACAACACCCTCATTGTTGTTGTTTTGCGACCATTTCCCTCATTCTTCCAATATTTTAATATTAAATAAATTAGTTTATAATATAATTATTTAATATTAAATAAATTAATTAAAATAGTTCAGTTTTACTCCAAATATGAATGCCAAAAGAGAAGTGTGGGGGTTAACACTTTCCTTCAAAGAAAATAAAAATATATGAAGAGTGGATTTCACAATGATGTTATTGTATTTATGATCATCATTGTATTCAGAAAATATAATATTTAGGAAATCTTAAAATGTCAAAAATTCAGTTTTTGGCTTTATCTCACCTTAATTTAAATTTTCGTGTAATGTGTATATACCAATGTTTAGTAAATCGAATTTAGCCGTAAAATGCTGGTTTGTAATTGCAAACACTGTGTTCATGCTTTAGTGAAGCATTACGAGTGACAGCTCGTGAACAAATGTTCAAGGTAGGCAAAACAGATCAGTGAACAGCGGCGTATCCCGGGAAGAGGACAGGGGGCCATGCTCCACCTCTTTTTTGTGTGTGTGTGGGGGGGTAGTTTCATTCAATTTATTCCAAACAATTGTCTCAATGATATTACATTCCAAAGCATTATTTCCATGATGCACCCGCAGACGTGATTTCAAGATATTCAGATTCTAAAAAAAAAAGTTGCGATTTTGTGTTGCTGTGACATTAATTGAGAAATTGGATTTAATTTTTTCCAGACATTTCAGATTCATTGAATGGCATTAGGTGTTTTTAACACTTCATGTTTTTGTATATCTTTTGTTAAATTTTTCGTGTTGAAATATCTATCTCTATTCCAACTACTCTCCGTAATTGACAATAAAATACATGGCCAACAATGAAGCTTAACTTTAAATTCAGTACCTGTTAGCCACTTGTGTGAAACATACCCCGAAGGATTGAATTTTCTTAAATTTTTCTCCCCAGGACAATGTCGTACGCAGCATAGGTGTATGTCGATCATTGTCCAAATGTCTTTTTTCTACATCGTTTAGGCGAGGAAATGGTGTATGTACTAGTTCATTCAATGTATTGTCATAATATTAATGTAAAATTAGTTTTAAATATAAAAAAATCAAGTAACACAATCCGCTTCATACTAATTAAAAATGAAAAAAATAAATACTTCCTAAATAATAATCCACTTTCTCCACTTGTTAACTCGTTAACAAGACAGTGAATATAAACGCCACGCGGCTTGCATGTGAGTGCAGACAGAAAGAGAATTTGCTGACTTACGCGCAAAGCGCATGGGCCAAGTATGGATGGACACAGCGCCCTCTCACTGCAGGGCGCAAATCTTTGCGGGAAGAGACGATAATGATCGCATGGTGCACGGGCTGTGAAAAAAAATGCTTGAAATGGAAATACGACTCGTGCCACGATAATGAAATGTTCATTGTACATTTCCAGATTAATAATACTTAGGGCCGGTTTCACCAACAGCCGAGTAAAGTTGAGAGTAGTTACCCGAGATTAACCATTTACTCCAAGATAGTAACTCTCTAGTAGAATATGAGCGTTTCACCATGCTTCTAGAGGGTTATTTTACTCTAGAGTACATACTTTCCGATTTACTCCGCAAATCAGCCGAACACACAATATTTGAGAGCGATTCAAGGGGCTGTGAGCGAGAATGACGCTGGGAACCAATGCGGACCAACGTGAACCTTTGATTAATTCCTTATATTCTATCATTTATTTCAGTTTCGGAGTTCTTGGCGTTATAATCTGGTGTGGTGTTATGGTGGTTTGAGTTAGCATAGTTTATTTCCTAGTTTCTGTATCTTTATTTCTTAATAAAAATTCATTCTTCTTCTCTGGAGACGAGTTACTATTTTGTTAGCAATGCAGAAAAATCTGATTTGCAGTTCGTTTACTGATGGCGGTGCAAATGAATTTCCTATAACTAGGGAACGAAAATGTTTAGTTTTTCAAATGTTGCTGATCTCGTGTTTTTCTAAATTTTATTATTATATGTTTTATTTTTTAAACTTTTATTCATTTTTCAACTATTTCTAGTTAAAATGTTGGAAAGGGATTCTGGAACTCAAGAAAACGTGCGCAAATGATCTCCCCCATACGTCACATACAGTTTTTACTGAATAAATAAATGAATATTTCTTAGTACTTATTGTTCCTGTAGTTAATACTTTTCCCTGTGTTGTCGTATTCGGTACGTACACCTTTATTTCGTATCCACATGGGACAAAAAGAACTTTAGAAGTTCTCTACAGTTTACAATGTGTCTGATGAAGTTAAACAGCTGATTTGGTCAAACATAACCTCATGACAAAAATCTCGATCGTCATAATTAAAACCAATCCATTCTCTTTCGCACCCTTTGTCTTCGCACTGTGAATAATATTCCGAATCATTGCTGGAATCGTCTTCAAATACTATCATTCGTAATCGTCGAACCGTAACAACACTTCGGAGGTACATGCACGTTGAAAACTGAATTTACTCCGTACTTCACCCGACGGATTTTCGCGGTGTAAAGTTACTCTCGAATCTACTCTCGTGTAAGCGATTTACACTCGAGTGAAGTGTTGGTGAAACGCTCCAAGAAGTTACTCGTATTTTTTTTCAAATTATGGAATGTATTAAACTAGCACATTCATTAGGATAGGCAGTGCCAAGGAGCCGCCACTGCTGTAAGATAAACGTGTTTCACTCTAACACGAATTAATTTTTTATTTATTTATAAAAGATAAAGCCAGCAGTTATACGCCAAATTACAGGCTTACAAATACAAAAAAGTAACTAGTTTGTAATGGCGGCTACATATTTCTTAGCAGAATGACAGATCGAAGAAATAGTCTGCAAATGAATCAATCTCATCAGTGCAATTGGCTGCGAAATTAAAATCATTTTATATACAGGAGAATTTACAATGAACTTACTTGTAGAAGTAAAGTAATTCAGAGGCAAGAGCGTGGTGCATGCCGTGGATTATATTAAAAATTCGCTTCAAGAAACCCGTTTTTTATGGTAACAGTATCGATTATTACCTGAATTTTTGAGCACCTGTTAACCTTTGGCTTTGCCAGGAAGCTGTTATATTTAGGTACCTTTTCTAAAGCCTTTTCAAATTTTCGTTCATGATTCACCAATAACTAGTTTTTGGTCCTGCATCGTTTAATTCTTGGGGCTGCTTATAACTTTGTATTGCTTTCTGTTTGTAGCTCTTTTAATTTCGTTGAATTTTGACATGAGTAAGCTGCGGATATTTGCCTATTTTTTCCTTCAGTGGAAAATGCAATATTTTTGGTTACTAATTTTGAGGTATTAGGCGTATTATTTGCAAATTTTTAATAATACCTACAAAAGCCTATTTCATTTTTAAAAAATCCTATTGTGTGTTTAAATGCCTGAATGTTGCGCATTTTCGTGTTTATTGATCAAAATACAATTATCCTTTACCAAAAATTTAAAGAATCGAAGGTTTTTTGGTTTTTGTCCTGTAGATTACAGAAATTGAAGAACTGTCAATAAATTTATGTTCCGTTTTACTGCCACCATATTGCAGGTATTTCGTATAATGAAACGTGCAAAATCGCAGGTGGTTATTTTTAATCAAATACTCCTCCAAACTTTTTTCTTAAAATGTTCACTTCTTATGTATCTAAGGACAGTATAAAATTTGGCGCTGGTTCCATTTTCCTCGTACACCGTATTTTCTAATATTGCAAAAAGCAAACGGCAAACCATGCCAGTTCCGCACTGAACACTTACGCACACCATCACCCAACTTTTTTCGCTTGGCCAACCTCAAAGTCACAGAGAATCTGAAGAACGGAAGTAACTTAACTGTACGACAGCAACGTAACTAACCGCTTTGACAGCTACCCGACACAAAATCACGTAGACAAAAAGATCCGGTTCGCTCAGAAATTGTAATGTCTGTCGTAAGTATGTAATCTAAGGTTCCTGTGACGCCTATCAGCGACGTTGTTGGGTCGGCCGATTTTCAGACAACTAAAGACAGATTTCCCGGGAAAGAGCAGTCCAGCAGTGACGTGCATTCCAACCCAGCACTGTTGGGATAAGCAAGAATGAGAATTTAATGAATATTGAGTATTAAAATCACGATGAACTGTCACTTGATCAAAAATATTGCACCTGCTATATATTGTAGCGAGATTTTTGCGCCGACCCACGGCTCAACCGCAGCTGTGAAATCTTCGCTGAGGATGGGACCTGCGCGCGCATCCTATTCACTGGGCCTGCGGTAGGTGGCGATCGGAGGAAGCCTTAGCAAATAATGTACTGAATCCAGCTTTCTATGGATAGATGACATTATCCCCCCCCCCTCCCCCTGCTTCAAGGCTAGGCCTCTCCTGCCTCGTGATGTCAATACTTCCCGCCAGAGAGCCGATGTTGTTGCCGAGAATGTTTTCTAGAAATTTTATTAAATCTTATGAGGAATGTTCTGACACACATGATCAGAATACTATTCTCCGAAATTCCCAGAATTTTCGAATAGCATACCGTACCCTTAAGAAAGTGTGCTTGGCAGGACTGTGCGTGATGTGAAAAGAATAAAAACCTACGGTCAAAACTACTTGTGAAAAAAGATCCGTTTAGCCTATTGAATCATCACTGCTTGAGGACATATGCCACACTTTCATTTTCCTAAAAAAATATGCTGTATTTTGTTAGTCCGAAAGACTGGATTTTACTGATTTTACGGTTTCCACTGATTACTGCAACGTTTGTAGGAAGTAGATTTCATTTTCCTTCATTGATTTTCTTTCGTGTAAATGTCTTGTGTGGGAGTGATAAATTACATGTTGGAATTGTTTATATTCTAAACATTTTGTTTCACTGTAAAGAATCTCTTGTTGCGCGACTACTTTGTCTACGATAGGGAAGGGGGAAGCTGGTTGGTCGCTAGCAACTGGAGTATATATTGTAATCACCGCACGCTCCTGCAGTCGAGACCAACGTTTGCAAGCTGACTTCACTTGAACGAAAGGAAGAAGTCGCGATTACTCGGTAACATATCCAACAGTTTGAGTTGTTCATCTGAACTGGTTTTGATACAATTGAATACGTTATTTTTCTTTGCTTTCAGGGCATTTTAAAAACATTTTTATAGCTTCTTATTGATCATTTTTGGCGTTGTTTTAAGTCATCAAATTCGCTTCTTAGAAATAAGGTAACATTGTTCCGAGAAATTTGATGAATTGAAACACTGTACCGCCTATCACCAAGCTTTGCTACGTAATAACGTCAGGTCAACTGTGACTCGTGCGAACAGACTCGTGTTGGTGTGTTCAGTGAAGACTCAGTGTTAACGCGATTCGGCTACTAATAATTTGCAAGACAACCCGAACGATAACGCACATTAGGGAGTTTGTGCACGCCTTAGCGGGCAGCAATTGACTGTAATCTCAATCCTCTGCGCATATGCAGAAAAACGATATTGCTTTCGATTGTTTTAACGTGTATGTTTTAAAAATATTTTGCCATGTTACTTCCATCAACCAAGAACAATATTTTTCTCAGCCATTATTTGGCAACAATGGGCACTTGAAATGTTAGGTTAGCAAAGTGTAGACTTTCCTTTATGATTTTTTTCCTGAAGAAAAAAAAAAGCCAAAATATGAATGTGACTCGTATTTTAAGAAGAAATGTAAAGGATAATTTTCCACTAAATATATTTTTTACCGCAAGTCTTTAACAATTTGGAAGACAAATTGCCGAAACTACTTTCTCGCCACTCAAAAAATATAAGCATGGTTGAATAGTTTTAAAATTGTGAATAAATATAAGCATGGTTGAATGGTTTTAAAGTTGTGAATAAAAAATATCTTATTGGCGCTCCGTATACGAACGCGCCGCAGCACTCGGCGTTGCGTTCTTTCCCCATGGCACGATGGTGGATGTCGCAAAACCACTTTCCCAGCAACTCCAGAAGAAGTTAAGCACGTTCTCTCAGCAATTTTGTTTTCAGAAACTCGAATTACTGCCTGGATACTCCCTGGCCACGGCGCAATTTTCACGCCTACGAATCTTTCGGTATTTAAACATTCTGCGTCATGTTCCTCATAGCTGGTAAAACTAAAATAAATTTCTTCCACCTTACTCTTCGCCCATTCTAAAAGTTTCGTGGAGAAGTGATAAAAGATCCTTCAAGCCTTGTGTAAGCTGCGAGTTTCTTGATGCCCCTTCCATTTTCTGTCACAGGGACCTTTTCCGTCGCTCGTGGCAAAAAAAGTGTCTTTCGGCTGGGACTTGCGAATCCTCTGTACGAGACATTGTAAAAGTTCTTTCCGTTTTTATATGGACCTACCACACCAAGACACATTGTATGAGCCTCATTCCATCAAAACTCGAGAACACGATTTTGTAATTTGGATGCTTTCACGCCCTTTTTAAATTTTCTGTGCTGCTATTTTAAATTCCCTTAAAGCAGCTATTGTTTTTTTACTTCATCCGTACGACTTTTCTCACTTTTGTTTTCGTAATGATAATGGTGATTGACCCAGAGGAATAAAAATGTTTACATTACTGATAGTAGATTCCACCGCAAATCGCGGGGCTATGTACTCCTCTTCAATTGTCTTCTCTATTCTTTGTTACAGTTGAATCACTAAGATCTGTTTAGGTAATTTTGATATTTTGAGTCGACACAGATCGCATATTGCTTCACCACTAAACTAACTATTTTCTTCCAGATCGCTTCTGTTATTTTTCTCTTACACGCCCGATTTATGTGCTACTCAAGTCCGAATGTAGTGTAGCACGAAAGCCTGTTAAATATTCACAATCTTCCACATTTTATAACACAGTGTATCACTATACTGTAACACAAGAAAACTAAGCATGTACGAGTAAGCTGGTGTCAGGATCCCTTGGAAGTCATCGACGGATATCCCTAGGAAAGTAGGTTCCTGCGTTCGAAGTTTTCCCACCCCTTTCTGGAGAAGGGCACGAAACTTTCAACCTCAAGAGCATAATGCGCGTATTCTGTTTATTTAATAACTTACGCATTTTTTAAAGAATCAATAGCATATTTTAATATTAAAAAAATAGACTCTCTGTCAGAAAAAAAATTGCAACCGCCAGTCACTCTGTACCTCCGTCGGTCAGTTGGTCGGTCACTGCACCTCGGTCGGTCGGTCACTGCACCTCGGTCGGTCGGTCACTGCACCTCGGTCGGTCGGTCGGTCACTGCACCTCGGTCGGTCGGTCGGTCGGTCAGTCACTGCACCTCGGTCGGTCGGTCGGTCGGTCAGTCACTTCACCTCGGTCGGTCGGTCCCTGCACCTCGGTCGGTCGATCGGTCACTGCACCTCGGTCGGTCGATCGGTCAGTCACTGCACCTCGGTCGGTCGATCGGGCACTGCACCTACGTCTGTCGGTCGGTCAGTCATTGCACCTAGTTGATTATTGGCGATTGTCCCCTTTTGTCCAACCATATATTTAGAACTCCTAACGTCCATTCTAGAAACAGCAACATTTTTGTTATTAAATTGTTACAGTTACTTTTTTATTGCCAATACGCTTTCAACCGTTTTTGCAAAACAACTAACCCTAAACATTATTTAACACGAAGAAAACCTTACTAAATTTTGGTCAAAATGAGGGAAACATCTTATTACCTTATAAATGAGCTTATTTTTTTTCTTAGGAACTTTTATCCATTTTTGTTCACAAATTTTTTATTTACTCTATTTTTTTTTTTTTAATTTTCATATTTTTATGTATATTTTTTGCGATCAGTTGTAGCTAGTTTTTTAAATATATAAATAAAATGAGAGTGTGTGTTTAAAAAAAATTAAATGTGTAGTTTATTGATACAAAAAGTTTTCTATACTGGGAATGAAAATGTTTAGAATTCAAATGTTTTTAACTTTGCTATTTTTGTTACTTTTATTTGTCATTCAATGTTTGTGTGGTAAATGGGCAGAGGAAGAGATTCAGGAGATCAAGAAATCATGCATAGATTATACTTCTCCCCATCACAGTTTCATTATTCTTTGACAAAAATAAATCAAATCAAGAGGAAGACATTTTTAGTTTTCTGAGTCACCCATTAAAAAGATATTTGCTTTTCTCCCCATTGTTCTTCACAGTAACAAACTCACATGTCAATATGATATTATAATTATTATGTTACAGAGTCTTTCTGAAGCAGATCGCAGTGCCTATGAGGTCAAAGTTCTTCAGAGCTCAATGGAAGAGATACGTTCACAGTTGAGCCCTAAAAACCAGTACAATTTCCAAAATTCTGTGGAGATTCATATGCAACATATCCAAATGGGACTTTGTCACAGTGGATCATTTAATCCACTTATGGCACAACGAGTGTAAGGATAATACGTGAATTTTTATTGTAGTACAAACAATTCCAAACTGGAATCCTTTCTTTGGATGATACTCATCTGATAGGTTATCTAAAATCTTATAAAAACTGATTTTGTAGTAATGTTGTAACATACAAAACATTCTGAGTATCCATTATTTTTTTAATCTTACAGCACTATTTAGCTCTGATAGTAATCTTAATTACATACAATCCTCAGGTTTTATTTATATTGCTCTACCTTACGATACAGCATGTAAATTAATCCATTTAAGGTTTCCAATCATTGGATATGTGCCTACATGATCTTCCTGCGATAAGGAAATATTTTGACTATTGCTAGATGCAGTAAGTTTGATTTCAATTCTATTTCTTTGGTGAGTTAGGTGTTAAAACTACTGTTATTACTGTGACAATTCGATAAGATAACGGCCACTTAGTTTTTAGTTTGTTTTGTATATTCTTAAATTAATTTGTATACTTTATAATCGAAGTCTGTATATTTGACAATTGTGTTCTAATTACAATTAAAATGTTTCTGAATTGACTAATGTATCGTATTGAAATTATGGACTCTGCAAATGAGATAATTAATGTATATAAATATTCTTCTTTCTCTTTTTAAAATATTTTAAAATGTAATCATAGTTACATTATTCTGGATGCAATTTTCCAAAAATTATTCTGTAATCTTCCATTTCAGCATGGTACTTTTATGTATGAAATAAAACTGGCAAGAATGTATATGTAGGAGGCTTCCATGTAGTGTAATTAATTACATATGTGAAAAGAAAATTCCTTTTTACTATACAAAGTTTACCAACAAACCAAATACATCTTCATAGTATTCTGTTGAAACATCAGAGAAGACAATTAGGTTTCTGGGCTTGTCTATGCTTGTAGTACTTTATTTTATGTACTTTGATTAAAAAATGGTAAAATTTGTTAAACACGGTTGCATTCCTGTTATACATTTTCTTGTCAGTCGCAATTAGTTATGCAAATCTTGTAATAATTTCCAAAAAGATAAAATCTTCAATTATTTATGTAAAGTTGTAGAATATATTTTGAATTTTAATATACAATAAATAATGAGAGATGAGTGTAAATTGGTTTTCAAATGGATATGTACACATGAATATTAAGTCTTTATTTTATTTTTGTTTTTAAGGGACATGTATTCCTATTTTTATTAAATAAATGTGTTATTACATTTATTTGAACAGAATCGTATTCATATTAAATTTTAGTTTTTAGTTATTACTGTTGTGCCAAGTGAAACTTAATTATTGTGTAAATAGAACATTGACTCAAACTTCATATTAATTGCATCCTTTTGTGGAATTGTTTCAGTTTCTTAGAAAAAAATTAATTTGTCTACATGATTTAATTTGTTATCTTGCCTCCTAAACACTGTTCTCTGTTCATCCCTTGTTATGTGATCTTAAATCTGAATCTGTCTTGTGTTCTAATAAGTTTTTGCATATTAGATTATGTATTGTTAAGGTGGCAAATTAATTTGAAGTGTGGTTCCCTTTTATTGACAGTGTATAATTTCTATTTTTACAATTTGACTTGTTAAAATGGAGGAGAACAAATAACTATAAAACAAGAGAAAATGTTACTAAATAAAATTGACATCAGAGAGAACCTCTGATAAAATTCTCAGAAATGTTTTTTATCTCTGAGGCTGAAAGCCTTAATCTTTTTTCCTGGACAATTCTATTTAAGTCTCTTTGAGCATATTAATATTGTTTTTTATTTCTAGGAAGCATTATTTAATTTGTATTGCAATACATTACTTTACTTTTGTTTTAGAAATAAATGTAGAGATGAGAGAACCTCTGATAACAAATTATCTGCATAAATTGCATCCCTTCTAAGTTTAAAAGTCTTGCATTCGTATATTATAGTGCCAAAGTTGCCAACACTAAATGCTACTGGAGCTTTATAAATAGACCATGGATTTTTAGATTTTAAAATATTCATTTTATGTGCCTTAAATAGGTTCTGTTAGTATCTCGGTTAGTCTTTTTAAATGGTAGAATTGGCATAAATAAATCAGGAAACTTCCCAAAAACATAAATTTTGACGTTTTATTTTATATATTTTTCAAAGACAAAAATAAATCAATTTTATATAGAATCAGTATTGTATATTTTGCAATAACACTGTTTATCAACAAGTTTAATTATTTGTCTTCTAGTTAAAATTATTCACATCATAATTTGCCTGACAATAAATTACTAATACTTTCTACAAGTTTTCAAGAGAAAATGAATGTCTCCTATCGGTCATGATCACTTTTCTTTCACGGAAATTCAATTGCTTTATCTTAGAAGCGGAGGCAGACTTTTCCATGAAGTCAGGAAGTAGTGGCATGGCGACTTTTGTCCCAAGATGTTGGTCCTGTATAATCATTTCTTGCTATCTTACAGCAACTTAAAATTAATATCATCCTTGTCTGTTGTGCCAACACAGAAGAAAAAAGTTAAAAGAAGGGGGCACAAAAGAAATTTGGCAAATGTTTCCTTATAGGATTTTAAAAATATAATAGTAATTCACGTTGAAATAGGCTCTCTCAGGTGTTATAAAATTGACATGTTTTAGTTCAAATAATCTTAAAATATATATATGAAACTTTATTTAGTACAAGGCACCCAGGATAAAAAAATAGAGTTGTATCTAATATCCACAGTCTATTTATAAATCTAAATAACAATTCTTTGTTGTTGCAAACATTTTTTATTCAATTCTCTTTCATTACCTTCATTAAATAAAATTCTCATAGATATGAGAGAACTTGTAATCATTTCTGTTATTGTTACATTTTAATATCAACACTTATTTAGAATTCACACTGAATATTTATTTGCATGTGGTGTTGAAATGCTGGAAACATATCTTGAAAGTCTTGCAGATGAATAAATATGTACTTTAATAATGATCTTGTTTACGAAAGGAGAAAATTGGTAATTCATCCTTTGTTGACTCATTACATCATATTTTTATGCGAGTTCACCATTGTGATGATACACCTATATTTGTCAGAATACTGATAAAAAGGCAGGGACCAGAAATGCCTTTTGATTTAAGTGTCTGTGGCAATCACAACAATTATGTGGAATATTCTTTTATTAATGTGAATGTTATCTACATTAGAAGTATGTTCTTAAATATATCAATACTGTTTTTTAATATGCTAATGAACAATTTTGATAAAACTTATGAAATAGCCGTTAACAAATTGTAAATGCAATAAATAGGAGAAAATTAGCAATTACTTATTCAGATGTTTACGAGCAATAGGTGTGTAATATAGTGTTTTATCAGCCTTACAAGGGATAACGCTGTTCTATTGTAGAATGTGACATTCCTCCAATTCTTGAATATTTTTTAAAAGTTCAAATGTGGCGTGAGGTTCTATATGTAATTTTACAGTGAGAAAAATAGTACGTGAATGTTTTAGGGCATATATGTATGTATATGGGTATCCAGGGAGGAAACAACAAAACTTCAAAACCAAGTTCTTAAGTCAATTTAAGTATACTTTTGTCTAATAAACTCCTTCGATATTTCAAATGGCTTAGCTAAAATAAGCATTCATGGTCTTGATTTGAAAAAATACTTTCTATGCAAAAACTTGTGTTTCAGAAACACATAAGCACTCCAAAAACATGTAAATTGTTTATTATTTACAAAAATGAATATATTTGTTTACAAAGGATAATTAACGCTAATAAAACAAATTGAAATCTGTAAATTGCTTTTTTGTTTGTGTTGAGTTTTCTTTGTTTTCAAATATATTAGTTTCTTTTGTAAATAATAAACAATTTACAAGTCTGGAGTGTTTATATGTTTATGAAATGCAAAGTTTTTCAAGTCAACCTCTGAGTGCTTGTTGCAGTGAAGCCATTCAAAATCTCGATGACGGTTATTAGAAAAAATATGCTTAAAATTGTCTAAAGTGCTTACTTTCAAAGTTTTATTGTTTCCTCCTTGGACACTTGTGTGTATACATTTACACATATTCTTACAGGATCTTTATTTAATCTTGCAACACATCTGGGGAGCACCTTCTCTTGTGGCAATTTGGGAACCCTAGGAAATAGTTTGGAAATCACTTTCTCTTTTAGTGACGTCCCTTTCATTTTTAGTTGCAAGAAGGAGAAAGCATTTACTCTGTCCTTGGGCAGTCATTCTTCCTCCTTTCATACATTCTCGTAAGAAGTTATATTTAGAAAAAAGGGATCACCAAGTTGTCATTATAAGGAATCTTAATTCTTTTTTTAATTAATATCATTCTACTTAATAATATTTGTATATAACCTACCTATCTCTAAATCCACCATAATGTCCCTCCACATCTTCAATATCACAGTTTTGTTTCTAGAGTCTTCTGGACAGAATCACCGAAAATAACATTTTGTTTACCCACTCATGACCCAGCCCAGCACCACTCACTGCCTCCTGCCCTGCCTTTCTCAGCCCTAAAGGATTCCAGCCAGTGAGCTACATACTTAGATATCGAATGGGAGAAAAGCTGCAACAAAAAAGTTGCTGCAGCTTATGACCTGACTCTCACCTTTTCCATTTCAATGTACTAGCCATAGGTGTTTTGACTGGCGGCAAAGATTTGTGTTTACCAAATCACCACAACAGGCTCCCAGGCATGGGTTGTAAGATAAAATAAAGATCATATATGTCAATAAAACAACTGTAAAATTAATGAGTAAGTACAGTGCAACCTCAATAATCTGAATAAGTTCAGTCTGTCATTCATCAAAAACATGAAATTAAAAATTACATTACCAATATGAACATTATCACATTTGTTGTATTTGTAGAAATACTGGTAAGAGTTGTTTCATTTTGTATTCCTCAAGTGTGCTTGTGTTAGGTTCATTTCATTTCATGGTTATTGTGAGGAAAGTACGTTTTCCTAGTTTCATCTGAAAGCTTATGAAGATTTGTGCATTGGTCTAGCATGTAATAGAGCGTAGGAATCTTTCACTATCTTCTTTTATTATAATGCTATGAAACATTTGTTTGGAATGAATGTTTCTGAACAAAAAAATAATTCAGAGCTGGTAATGATGGCCAGGATGAATATGGCCGAAATGTGGAAAATGATTTGTTGAAAGGTAATTGAAAATTAATTGAATACATTAATTGGTTCTATAATGGTCCTTGATGTACATTAAAAATGTTTACATTATGAAAACTGTTCCAGAACAATAGAGAGGCAAGTACTGTTCAATTTCAATTTTTTCATGCTTTCATGAAACAAAATGGATGACCACTGCACTTTATTTCATATTATGTTACATATCTTGAGAATTAAAGGGTGGCTTTTATCACATTTCATATGATAGTATAATAAAGAGAAGAGGCTGTAGTCAATCTTGTTGTTCAGATCTCCAATGATTGATGAAATCTCAGTAATAGATTTTTTTAGATTATTGAGATTACACTGTATTAATTTTGCTTAGTAAATAATTATATTTATCTATGCAATATTGTTGATAACTCCCTAATTTTATTTAATGGTTTTAGTATCTTTTTTAATTTAACTGGTACTTGTTTCAGAAAGCTGTGACTATATTTTCGTACATTTATAATTTTCTATATTTGTGACATGCAATTTGAAAATTATTGTACATGGCAGATACTTCAGGTAAAAATTAATGAAGTTTAAAAAAAATTGTTTTGTGACCTGGAAGCTGCCTTGGATAATTGTTTCCAAAATATAAAATGCATTTGTGTGCTCTATTCATTTTAGTCTGTATGTGTTTCTGAAATACTTGGTATTCCTTTTCCACTGCAATTTATGTATCTATTGCTAATCTATTCAATGCTCATGTAGATTTCTTTCCTATTTTTTATTTTACTATTTGGTTGTTCAATTTTGGATAGTGAGGTGAAGAGAGCGAGGATGAACCCTATTTTGCTTTTGTTTTATTGATATTGTTCTTATGTGACAGTAAAGGAGAATTTGAGTAAAGAACATTTGTTCTCATTCATTGAAAAAGGCACAAGAAATGAAATGTGAATTGTATGCATCCAGCTTCTGAAATTATGTTGGCACGAATTTGACAATTCTTTTCAAAATGAATATTGACTATTTGCATCTGTATGGATATGAGTGAATGAAAGTTTATTTTTGCTATTAAATTAACAATTGTGGTCATAGAAGATGTTGACTAAGTTACAAACAGGTCATCTAAAAATCAAATTCTTTAATAGAAGGTGCTACATTTTATTTTAGTATTTACTCCGCAATCATCGTGATAAAATAGTATAATTTAGTTAATAAAATAGTAAAATTTAGTCAAATCCCTTATTGTATTTTTGAATAGCCAAACAAATATATTTTGTGAAATAGATTCAGGGTTTTTCAACATTTAATAAGTTTTTAAAGACTTATGAAAACTATTCCTTCAGATCCATTTATTTTTGTACATTGACTTCAAAGGGAGAATGTAATTTTTAAACCTATCCATTGCTCCCACTAAAGACTAGTTTGCCGGCGTTGCTCTTCCCACTTTTCCAGCCCACGAAGAAAGCTATTTTGAGCAATTTGTACTACCTCTTCTACGTAATGGGTAGAAAAAAATATTTATTTTTTAAGGAATCGCTTTGATTAACTGTCGTCTAGCATCATCATGACCCTGGTTCCAGAGGTGCAGAAATGGGGCGACAAAAACATAGAATACGTATTTAAAACTTCAATGAAACGAAACAAAATTTATAATACACGGGGTGAGTCATGTAACTAGCACCTGCAATTTTTAAACGTTTGAAGTTATTGCAAGGCAGTTTTCACAGAAGTGTATGAGGGAATGGGGCTAGTTCATACATGGCATATTTCATTTCCATTGTATCAGTTGTATTTTACGAGATATTGGGGTAACATTTTTTGAAATGAAACTACGTATTTTTGCCTATCATGACGAGCGTATAAAGAATCCAATGATATAGATATTGCCATATGTTAGATGAGCTTTTTTTAGTAATTTTTTGCGATTCGTGTGTAACGCCTCGAGCACGCGTTAGCAAGGAGGGCGCTGCGTCACCTGGGTGGTGGACTGTTGCATTCAAAAATCCATTAAATACGAGTCACAGAAAATTAAAATTACCCAAAGAAATGTTTATCTAACTTACAAAGTTTGTCCCGAAAGTAATGAGCTCTATTTTTGCCGCGACCATACGTTGCACAGCGTTGCTGCTTTCACGGAAAGTATGGGGGGGGGTCTTAACATGGAAATACATGTGCGAGTTCCTCCGGCGTAGCGATTTTTGCGCCTTCCGTGCATCACCAATTTGTGCCACCAGCCACAGCACGGGTACTTCGTTTGAAAAACCCAAGGAGGTTATAATATATATATATATATATATATATATATATATATATATATATATATATATATATATATAACCTTGGAAAAGCCAGACTAGACGTTGGTCTCCATGTTGCACGGAGAGCGATAAGCGTTGAGAAACATTTTGAAAGGGGTACAAAGTGACAGTTTTCAACGGTAATCAACCAAAAATGCGTCATAAATCCGTTTCAAGGACCTGTAACGAGGTGATAATTTGCATGTAAAGGATTTGTCAATCCTTCATTCAATGGATATGTCAAGTATTTGCGGTACTACTTTACATGAAAACTCATCTACATTTTCAAAATATAAAAAATTGTTCCATTTTTTAATGAAACATTGTTCTTGGTTCGCGAACCCTAAAAAACGGGGTAGATCTCATTTTTGTTAAAGTTATTGATTTTTCGACAACTGACGAAGTTCGACATTTTTTTCGGCTACTTACTACAACTACAATATTGAAGACAAGATTTTTTCTTAAAAAAATTTGTTGAAAAAAGAGGTCTTGAAATATGGCCAAATATGTTTTTTCGGAAAATGTGTATAACTTTCATGTAATTTTGCGTAAAATATAAGCAATTTCTAAACAATTATCTCAAAAAAACAAACAAACTATTACTCCGTACGAGGGTACGTAGCAAAGAGAGGTAAAAAATAGTGCGGGAACCGGTGCATATTGCAAAATCAAACTATGTATTTTCGAAAATTGCAATAAATTAACTCTGCAAAGTACAATGTTGTTGAGAGAGATTTTCGTCTCAAATCAGTTCTAAAAATTAGATCTTAAAGTCCATATAATTTTTTTTAACAAACGGTTAGTTTTCATGTAATTTCTGATTGAAGTTACTGCAATTTATAAAAAAGTAATTATCAAAAACCCCAATTTTTTCTTAATTTTTTTCTTCTAAGATATAGTAAAGAATGCTTAAAATGGTGCAAGTGTTATTTTCGTTCAACTTTTTGAATTAAAAAAAAAGTGTCTTGGTCGACGCAACGTGTCTCTGAACTCTTATTGGGCGTTGAGAGCCTGTCATGATTAATGTTATTATTTTTATCAAGTCTCGTCAGGCCGCAGTCTGTCAGTGCCTTTTATTCCTTTGGCCAGGGGCGCGGAGCCGTTGGAGCCCGGAATTCCTAGACATCACCCAACCAGGAACTCGTGAAGTCTCGACTTTGGTTAACCTCCGTGCGTAGTTAAGGAATTGGGACAGCGATGTCGACAAGTGCTAATGTTCGAAAAATGAGTTGCTTTGGCACCACTAGTTTTATCAAAGTTGTTTCACAGCTTAGAGCAGTGGCAGTCGTAGAGACGCACAAGTACGCAATCACTTTCGGACGGGATTTCACTTTCCATTTTTAATTACAATAGCATATCGCACCTCCAATAGAAAAGTGACACAAGTGCAAAATCGTCATTTTTCAGCTAAAAGCTGATAAGAGGTTACCAAGAGGTACTGCTACTGTTCTGAAGTTGATTTTGAATTAGTTCAATTACTGTCCTCTAGAAGGTGCATATTTGGTACTCTCTATAACAAGTATTACAGAACTACGAAATCAGAAATTCGCACTTGTGTCATTTTTCTATTTGAGGAGCGATATGTAAAAATGCAGGGTGATTTCAAATCTGGTCGGGTTTAGTTTGAGACGCCATTAAAGATAGCGGAAAATATATCATTAACACAGAAATGTCCTTACACACTTTTTTATATCTTGAACCATTTCTGAGTAAGGATGCACTGTTTGAACATGTGAAGTAAAAAGTTGCTCTGAAGGTATAAAAATGGTCATTTGAAGGAAATTTTAGAAAAGTATCCCGAGATTCCATCTCAAATTTTCAAAAGATATTATAGGCCGAGTCCCACATCTCAAAGCAATTTCTTTGGAGTTGTAGATTTACAGGTGAAATGGTTTTTGAGATATAGCCTTTTCTTCTACACCATTGTACAATACAGCCATAGGATTTTCGCAGCTTTGGGAGACAAAACTTCATTTTCTCTCATACATCAAGATACAGAAAATGCAATAAATTCATCGAAACACGGACAAAAATATGGGTTATCAATTAGGTTTTTAATCATTTCTAAAAGATTAATTTTTAAAGGTATAACAAAAGCTCGAGTGTAAGATATGAGCAAAGAAATATTAAATAATATACAAATTCTAACTTACGTAGCATCGAACTGCCTGAAATCACAATTTATTTTACGTTCATGAAGCGCAGGAATTTCAAAGCGGGCGACTATGTTTGAGGCCAAATTTCACAAAAAATACCCATATTTTCAAAAAATTCGATATGACCTTATTTGAAGTACTGTTTTTTGATGAACACATTCCATTAAGAAAAAACAGTTATCTTCACAACCGGGAAGACGGCAAACAAATTTTAATATTTTTGGAATTTTCGAAAAATCAGATATTTCAGCGAACGTAATATCTGCACCAGTCTCTTAAGCGTCTTTTACGCTACCTAAGGTCCAAATTTAATTAAAAAATTGTGTACCGGTTTTAACAAAAGTTGTTGAAATAAAATGAAAATCGTTTATTTTTTACACATGTTCGCAAAAAGTACTCATTTTTGAAAAGTTGAAAATGGAATTATTTGATGATATGTTTTTGATGAACACATTACATTAAGAAAAACTATTAATCTTCACAATTTTAGTTGCATTGTAATTGAGGCCGAAAAAAGTTTGAATTTTTCCAATTTTCAAAAATCAGAATTTTTATCGAACATAAGACTTGCACCATTGTCTCAAGCGTCCTGTACACTATCTGAGGTCAGAATTTATTCAACATTATTGGCGCCGTTTTTTAGAGCAAAATTTAAAATTGCCTATTATTCACCCAAAATTACGCAAAAAGTACTCAAATGTTCGAAAAATTGTACATTACTTTATTTCAAAATCTATCTTTAAGGAACAGATTTCATTAAGGGAAAAATCTCCATCTTCATAATTTTTGTAGGAAGATACCGAAAAAGTTTGAACCTATGTAATTTTAGAAAAATCAGTTTTCAACGAACATTAGACTTGTATCTTTTCTTAATTCTCTTAAACGTTCTTTACACTATCCAACAACAAAATTTAATCAAAAACGATAGAGCCATTTTTCAAAAATTTTGAAAATGTCCCAGGAGCTTCATGTAAAGTACCACCAAAAATTAAAATACTAAATTTAATTGGCCGCGACATCAGTCAGATCCATTGGTAAAATTTGTGGGGATACTTTACATGAATATTTTCTGGAATATTTTCAAAATTTTCTCAATATTGGCTAAAAACTTTTTGTTTCAATTTCTTGTCAGAATAGAGTGAAATACAGTTATAAAGGTGGCGTAGGTCCGATTTTCTTGGTTAACTCGGAATTTTCGAAAATTTCAAAAGCTTGCAATTTCTTTTCGACGTCTTCCTACGACTGCAAAATTAAAGATAAAGATTTTTCCTTCAAATGAAATTTGTTGTCCATAATTAGTTCTTTGATTAAGGTCATGTATATTTTATTCAGAGTTTTAATAGTTTTCGCGCAAAATTGCGTCCTTTTTTGCAATTTTAAAAAACAGCAGATACAAGATTTACTCAAAAGCGGCTCAAATTTTATTCTTTAAACTTTTGGTAAGGATAGTGCTAAATGTAATCTATTAGATGACATGAACGCCATTTTGATATATTCTTTTATTTTTTTAATTACGAAAATTAATTTTTATTGAGTTGTCTCCCATGTCATTAATATTTACATTATTAGCGATTTGTTGACATTATTGCATTTATGAGTTTATGCGCTTTAAATGTCTTCTAAAGGTTCTCTAATACTCATCTATTTTCTGTGAAAAAGAGCTCAAAACTTCACATTTTAAAAACGTTCAATCGCAATTTTCTAAAAAAAAACCTTAATTTTTTCTTAAAATTTACTGTACAGATTGTGCTAATTGCACTGTTCAATATGTCATAACGTCATTTTCTGTATTCTTTTGTTGTTTTTTTCAATTACACAAATGACTTTTTTCTTTTCAATATCTCTAATGTAGTTAATATGCACATTTACAGCGATTTGTAAACACTATTGCATTTGGAGGTTAAGGTGCTTCAAATGACTTCTAATGAACACTCAAAATATGATTGCGTAGACTTTCGCGGCCGGAGTTTGTATTATCTGGACTATTCTGGATGAGCCGCGTCACTGTTGTAGTGGCTTCCACGCCAGAGACGTGGCTCATCCCGGGCTGGGTAATACAAGACTTTCGAAAACTCAAATATTTTATGTGAAAAAAGAGCTTTAAATTTCGCATTTGCAGTAACGCTTAAGCGACATTTTCTTTAAAAAAGGCTACAAACTTTTCAACAAAAATTGCCATATAATACGAGGTTTTACTCTTCTTTAATATTCTTAAAGTAATATTTCGGTTCTACTATTAGGAAACCGAAAAAATTGAGGAAATTTCAAAAAATTGTATTTTGGGCGGCGATAGATGGCTGCTGGCAAGGGTATGTAGCAAGTCGTAATACGTAGCTAGCCCATACCAAAGAAAGTAGAAATCTAATACGAGAAAGTCTGTGTCATCCTGTAGCACCACTACTTAATTTTTTGGCTTCTGCTCTAATAACACTCATAACCTACTCATAACAATATTGGGTACGTTAATTGCTATTACATTCAACGTTTGCAGCTGGCAGCAGTGTTCAGCCAAACACCTATCGGACATTCACCTACGCTTCACAGGCGGCATTGATTACGAACAAACAGAATCACAGTCCGACTTCAAACGAACAGTACACGAATGATGTTAGGATTCAATTTTAGTAAAGAAATGTCATAGATGTTCTGTATCTGTTCTTATTTCTTACCAGTTTCGTAAATGCTACAGTCCTGATACAAGATATATAATACGAGAATAGAAAAACTATATTTTATTATTTCGGCAGATTGGAATGCATTTAATTGTCGGAGAAGTGCAATAATTATGAAGTGTTATAAATATTTTCTGTCTTGCGAATGCAGAAAACACACACACAACAGCAACAATATTTAATGTGCATTATAAAAGTGTTGGCAATGCGCCAGAAAGGTAGATTTTGCAACGCATCCTAGCGCACCGCATCAATCGCCACGCGGCGCCGCTTAAAACTCGTCAGATTACGACTCCTGAAACAGATTGATACATGGAACGACGAGGAAACTTTCTCCGCGCACCGTTCACTTCCTCGTCCTTGACGGACAACAAACCTAAATGCGTCACCTCTGACGTTGCATTCTCGGCGAGAGCAGCCAGCAGACCAGCTGATAGTCCTCCCCTTCACTCCCCCCACAGCCAAAACCGCTGACTCGCGACGCGCTGCACTGTGCTAACTTTCCTCATCATCCCCCCTCATATTTACTGGCTAGTCCGCAGGTTTCGATCGTGCGACCACGTGCTCCCTGCAGCGCTCAAAACAACCCTTTGAACGCATTATCTCTGTGTTCTTAGATCTTTTCTTCTATAGGTGTTGTGGTGTGATATCTTTGGCATTTTTAAAATAATTAAAGATGTTGTCATTGCCAACAATATTATTTAATGCAATAGCAGCTTTCGATGGCTTAGCCATCATCATCTTACAAGATGTGAAGTCTGATACAAGAAGAAAAAACAAAAAAACAAAACATTAAAATGTGAATTAACAACAAGATTATGATAAAGGTTACAAATAATTTAAAAAATTTTTGGAAAATATATTTGACAACGGGAGAAAGAAAAATGTGGGGGGGTTAAGCCATTAATACTAAAGAAAAGCGAATGAAAATAGAAATAGGACACGTAAAAATTCTGTATAAAAATAATTTTCCAAAAAATTTGTAAATTATTTGTAACCTTTATCATAATCTTGTTGTTAATTCATGTTTTAATGTTTTTTTTTCTTCTTGTATCACACAAACTGATGATGATGGCTAAGCCATCGAAAGCTGCTATTGCATTAAATAATATTGTTGGCAATGACACCATCTTTAATTATCTTTTCTTCTAGCACGATTGGGTAATGTTACTGTTAAAATTTACAAAGGAAAAATAAAGATGTTATTCTGTAATTATGAACTTTTTTACCGGAGGGTTTTTTTTTCAGCCGACAGCAGGTTACTCTTTACTTAGGGGACGCATATTTGACCATACACTAGAAATTAACAAACTTCGCGGGCTCCTCTGAGCTGGAATAAGTAGAACGCCGAGGTCCTCGTCGACAACACATGAGAATCAAGAGGCAAACAACCATACCCAAGGCGGGACTCTATCCCGCGACCGAAGCGCCGAGTCGGTATACGTTCTTACCCACCTCGGCCATCCAGGCGGTTTAGTGGTTAGTGGTTATAAATGTAATTGACAATTATTAAAGAGTCTCAGATGGCAGGAAAAATAAATTGGTCTCGGACGAATACAGCAAGCATTAAAAACTAATTATATTTTTTGAAATATTGTTTGTTTTTTCTAGCAATCCCTGTGCCAAATTGAACAGATTCCATTCCCCATTCTTAAAATCTTGACGTTTCGATTTTGGTACACCAAACCAATTTCGTCAGGAATGATTTTAAATTATAGATCATCCTATCCAAATTATATGAGAGTGGCTATAGCTTTGGTTGACAGAGCCATAAAATTAGCTGATCGCCAGTTACGCAACGACAATTTAAAAAAAACGTTTTGTTTCCCCCCTCCTTTTGGTAAACAATGACTATCCTTTAAAATTCGTAGAGAGATATGACAAAAATAAGTTAACACGTTGGCTGCTTAATAGTCAAGATAATGACGAACTTTCTGGCCGAGGTAACGTTAACTCATCAAAACTGAGAATCAACTGTTGATGCTCAAAACCATATTGACCAAATCAGTGAGCATCACGTCATGCTTATCAAGGCAGGCAATGTGATCTAAGCAAGGCCCAACGAGGAGGTAACGACTAGAGACATGAAAATATGTAGTATCGAACGTCAAAATATGTACATAAATATGTAATGAAAACAGTGAGAATTTATGTAATAAATATGTAAAATCGGATATAATATGTAATATTAAAATACGTTAATTATAAAACATTTTTATCCAATTTGAAATCACATTATCAAAAATTTCTTAAACACACTTTAAAAAGAATATAAACGTTTAAAAAATAATTTGGATAGCACAAGTTGATGCACATTTTGATCCATACAACTTTCCCGTCAGTAATAAAAGCTTCGTCTATTGCTACCCATGACGATAGTTTAGCAGCCATACTAGACGCAATAGAAGCCCTCTTACAAATTGGCGATATCTACGACCAGCAAACAATCACTTCTACGTTCTGCATTCTTAAAGTGTTACACGTCGGCGATCTCCAAAGTTTTTCGGAAATTAAAGTTAAAGATCACTAAATCCAGCGTCAGTGATACTTTTCACACCTAAAGGTGAAATGATCTCAGTCAGTGACGCCTACTTCCCGCCACTGAGATAACTAAAGCAGGTGCGCCCGACCCTAAGAACATCCGACGGCCTCTTCACGTAGCGCATCTCCATTCGACAGTACTCAGTAATAATATAGGAAAAAATGCTAATTTTCATTCAAAAAATAAGTATAACATCGAAGAAAATGTATGCAAAAAATGTTCTGAAAATATCAAAATATGTCAAATATGTAATATTGTATTAAATATGTAAAAATTTGTAATGGAAAATTGAATATTTTTTTAGGTCGGCGACAATTTGACAAAATAACAGCTTTGAGAACGGTGCGTAGAAAGACAAAAAAAATATGTAATACATAAAAATCCTGTCTCTAGTAACGACACCAAGCACCAAAAGGAAAATTTGGGGGAAGAAAGAGAAAGTAAATTTCTACTATTACCTTATATTCTAAAACTTAAAAAAGAAGGTCAGGAGTGAAAAGTATTTTGACCTTCGGAAGACTAGTAAAAAAGAACGCACTTGAGAAACACGCGGAAGATCAAAGAGAACTAACTGAGGAGTAATGTGGTCTTCTCACTGCGCTGTAAAGACTAATTTGCAATATAGGAGACAGACTAAGAGAAAACGTAAATATAGAATTAATGAGCATAGAAGAAGCATGTTAGAAGAACCCAATAGGTAAAACTTTATTTTCAAGTACAGGTTAGATCTAAACCATCAAATGGCATTCAATGTTCCATAGATTCTAGCAGTGGAATGAAGTTTCAACGATAGAATAATATTGGAAAAGTTCCAGATTAAAATTCGACAGACTATGAATTCAACGACAGAATTAAACTCATTGACAAATAACTATGATTATATAATTAAAGAATAGCAAGAGAAACAAAATCAGAATCAAATACAGGTTTTATTGTATGAAAAGATTTCCCCTTTTCCTGACGTACGTAAGCTCGCGATCACTTCCAATATAGTTCCCGAACATTTTCATAAGAGAAATTTAACTGTAAGACAATATAAAATTGCATACAAAAGAATGTACTACATTCGCGAAATAACCGTAAAGACTTGTAAGAAGGGTGAAAAGTTCCAAAGAATTCTGAATGTGTAGTAATATGTGCTTAATTTTGTGTTCTTTTTTTATTTATTTATTCTAGCCTTTTTCAGCTGCATAAGATAAATACACTAATATGATTTATATAAAGAATCATTTGAGACATTACAAACATAAATTTAGTTTAAGATATAATACAATATATAGTTGTTATATACAGTAGTTTATAATGGGAAAAGACTCATCGGTTTATGTCAATGGGGGATCAAAAAATTCTCTTGGTAACTTTTTAATCGTTTGCGATGAGAATTTTACTTACCTACGTGAAAGTGAATAGCTGAAGGGATCTTTAATATTTTGGGATAGAATTTTACGAATAAGAAATGGACGGGGATTGGTGTAACGCCAAGTTCATTCTGTAACTGCGCGTTCGGAATGTACCAGGGAACTTTAGTGATGGTGCGTAGGAATATATTTTGAAAAAAAAATGGATTTTGTTGATATTTGTTTTGGCTGAGGCAGCCCAGACAGGGAAAGCATAGGAAAGTATGGGTCGTATTATTGCTTTATAGAGGTGAATAGCATCATGTAGTTTGAGGGGAGATGATTTTTTGAAAATAAGATATAATTGATAGACTCTACTAGTCGCTAGCGCTATTCGGTGTTTTATATTTTGCCGCCATGTAAGCCTTTTATCGAAAAGAACTCCAAGATATTTGACAGTTTTTTTTGGGAGGAAGCCAGGTGATGTTTTATGACTGGTATGTGAGATTTGGGGGGACTGGCTTTTATTAGGATTTATTTGAATGCGCCATTTTTTGGCACAGTTGGAAAATAATGTGAGGTGATGCTGCAGATCATACACGGCAGATTGAAGATTGCTATCAGAGGAATACAGTACTGTATTATCATCAAATAGATAAATTGCAGTATTTTGGATGATTGATATATCCGAAGTGTAGACATAAAAAAGTGGGGGAGAGGGTGGATCCTTGAGATACTCCTGCTTTGATAGTGAAAGGTGTGATGAGAGCTCCGGGAAGATGTACAGAAAATGTTCGGTTGGACAGAAAACTTTCAATGATGCATGAAAGATATAGCGAAGTACCTACACTGCGGAGTTTGAAAATTAACACGGAGTACCAGACGGTATCAAAAGCTTTAGCTACATCTAGAAAAACTGGTGCGGTTTGCTTGTGGTCATGAAATCCTTCGATGATATCTTCAGTTAGGCGTAAGATTTGATGATACTTGGACAAAAGGGGTTGGAATCCAAACTGATGAGGTGGTATGGCATTGACTGAGCTGAGATGTGAATTTAGCTTAGAGAGTATACATTTTTCAAATAGCTTTCCCATTGTGAGTAACAAACTAATCGGGCGATAGATAGTTGTATGATTTTGAGCTTTCCCTGGCTTTAAAATGGGAATAATGTGGGCGTTTCCATTTATAAGGGAAGTATATTTGTTTCAAAGCTAAATATTGCTGTAATATGTACGATTACTTTTATGGGAAGGCATTTTAATAAAAAAGTTGATATTAGATCATAGCCATTTGATAATTGTGATAGTGAAAGATATTTGATGATTTCTGATGGTGAAATAAATTTAGGTCATTCAGAAACTGTTATTTTGGGTCATGCAATTTCTTCTTGAATATGATTATCGTGGTGCCCATTTTGAGAAGGGTACGAAGTGAAGGTTGATGCCAAATAATTACCCAACATATCACATTTATCAGAAGGAGAAGATGTGAGAAGAATAAGGGTGGGTAAATAGGTGGGTTTGCTAAAAAAACGTCGGGTTATATCCCACAGTGTATGATCAGATGGGTTTGCCGTTTGAATTTGAAGATGAATCTTTTGCGCTTGGATGGACGCCAACAGTTGTTTCACAATTTTAGTTAGGAGGTTTAAATAATATTTTAGAAGAGGAGATCGATGTCTCAACCAATGATTACAAATACATCGTTCATCAGTTTCTTCACTATAGGTAGTATTGCTGGACTGTGGGGGCCGTTACGCCGCATCTAATATATTACGAGTAAGTGAGTCAATGGCGTTGTCGATTTTCTGCGTAGATCAGAGTAATGGCAGTGGAGGTAGAATATGTGTAACTAGCATCTGATAATATGGCCAGTTGACATTGCGTAAATGATATGGCTGAGCGGTGCGAATTTCTTCTGTGGTGGAGTCGAGTGAGAAAACTACGGGGCGATGATCGGATTGCAAGGCGATATGAGTTTCGACTTCAATGTTACATTTCATGTTGTTAGAAAAGCCGAAATCAAGAACTGACGCGCGGTAGGGATAGTAGTTGGGTGCATCAGGAGCATGCACAGCCAGATCTAATCTTTGTATATCAGCTAGCAACAGACTACCAGCAGGTGAGTTTAGTCTACTTTCCCAAGCAAGTGTTTAGCATTCCAATCACCGATCAGTAATGTGGGTTGACGGGAGGAAAATAAGGCATCAATATCACCTGATCTGTATGGATTATTAGGGGAGCTGTAAATTGAAGTGATTATTAGGGTAGATCCCCTCGGGGATCCTCTACGCTCAGACGATTTTCTCGAAAAGTGATATTTCTCGAATGATTTAACGAAACCCGAGGCGCTGCGATTTTGACACGATTTTTTGATTTTCGGTAATTCTTTACATTGAGACTCAACATTTTCAAAGTTTTCTCCAAAACAACTCCAATTTTTTATTAAACTTTTCCTTAGGATATTGCAATGAACGCTTTAAAAATGAGGCATTCCTACTTTCCTTAAAAGGGCTGAATCTTCAAAATCTTCAAAAAAATATTTCCAGCGTCTACCTACAAATACACTGTTAAAATATGTAGTTTTCTGAATTAAATGTGTTGTTCAAAGATAGATATTCAAATAAGCTCATGTACAATTTTTGGAAAATATAAGTAGTTTCGCGTATATTTGGGTGAAATATGGGCAATTTAAAAAAATTCAGAAAGAAATTTATTACGTTAAAAATATGTTTTGGTCTTAAATATTGGGCGAACTCTCTGTATATTGAAAAATTGAAAAAAAATTACATCGCAAAAGTTCAATGTTGATAATAGAGATTTTTCTCCAAAAAATTTTTTTCTAAAAAAATATGATCTTTAAAAAAGGTTAAGTACTTTTTATTTAAGAAAAAAAACGAATTTTCTCCACGGATAGAGCAAAGAACATTTACAAGCTGATGCAGGTCTCATTTTCATTGAATATCTGATTTATTGAAAAATGCGGGTTAAAAATTAGACCATGAAACCACTTGTTTTTTACACTCTCGCAACAGATAAGAGAGAATGTTATGTAATGCTGCGCGGAAAAAGGACGAATTTTCGGCAGACAAACTCTTGAAAACGAAAAAGTGGATAAATCCAATGGATAAATTTAGACAAAAAATCCTCCTATACATTGTGTAGCCAGAATCCATGTTTTGTGAGTCCTTCGTACCGAAAAATCGAATGACGGAAAAAAGTCTGTCCGTCAATCTATCTGTCTTTGTGTCTGTCTGTCCGTCTGCGAACACCGCTAGCGGCTAAACCGTTCAGCCGATTTTCTCCTAAATTTATATTCCCCTTTCGATGTGGCTGATGTCCGCTCCCTTGAATTTGAAACTGATATTTTAATATTGGGAGTACTGTACATAAAGCCCTAAAATTTTCAAATTTTCAATAAACGGAACCATCAGTTTTGATTAAATGTTTTTGTTGGATAGTGTGAAGTTTAAGAGAATTGTTCAGGTCTAATGTTCATTAAAAACCCTGATTTTTGGAAAATTGCATCGTTTAATTTTTTTTTGGAGTCTTCCTACAACTAAAATATTAAATACAGAGATTTTTATCTTAACGAAATATGTTCCTTAAAGATAGATTTTGAAATAAAGTCAAGTATAATTTTTCGAAAAGTTGAGTTAATTTTCCGTTAAAATAGGACAATACTGTACGTGCTGTTTTAGTACCACTAGTTTTAAGCGTGGAGAATGTTGAGTTCAGCGTCTGAATGATGGTATAGTGGAAATGTGTATGGCGAGTTGACATGAAGGACCTGAGTTTGAAGTCGGCACTGTGAAACAAAATTTGCTGGTTACAAATTTGCAGCATCATGTAGTTGCGTCGCCGATATAAATAATGCGATAAACTATGTGCTCTTCAGTCACTACTAGTTTTATTACGAAACCAATTTGTAATATCTGATATCATACAAAGTGTCTTTTTGTAAGGAATAATCTTTTTATCACCAAAGTCTTCTTCTGTTACTGGTAGGTGATG
Source organism: Gryllus bimaculatus (assembly GCA_017312745.1). Lineage (NCBI taxonomy): Eukaryota > Metazoa > Arthropoda > Insecta > Orthoptera > Gryllidae > Gryllus > Gryllus bimaculatus. Next base: position 8,793,825 of record BOPP01000034.1, read on the forward strand.
GCAGATCATTTACAATCTATAGAAAGAGAACACAACCTAAAATCGAACCCCATGGGACCCCATGTTTATTAGACAATGATGGAAAATATAAGTAAAGTATGGTGTTCCAGTACTTTCCCAGTACATTTCAGTACATTTTATACCATTAATTTCTTATGCGCGCTGATATCGAAAGAAAAAATGTACCCATGTAAAAGTGTCTATGATTTCATTAGATATTCAGGAACTCGGGAAGAATCCAAAAACAAATTAACATCAATTAGATCGCTGTTGAGGTAAATACCTTCTAATAATTAAGTATATTAAATATGGTAAATTAAAGATATTGTCTGGTATAAAACAATTAATTAACTTTGTTTTCGGCCCAGAAACTTCAAGCTCTGAGGATGATCGCTACGTGATCGAAACGATCTTAAGCAAAATATATTTTTTGATACTAGACATCTTTAATTTACCGTATTTAACAAATAAACAGTTTCGATGTTGGATGAGAACTGCAAATATTAGTTAGTGATATTCTGTCTGAGCTTACCTACTGAATTCTCATCCTCAGTGAGTCACTGCTTATGACAGCTGGTCATGCGACAGAAAGTCTCCAAGGAAGATGCCGCGCACCAAATATTTGCGATTCACGTGTCTCCTTCGGCTATTCACGTGCCATCCCTTGGTATGCAAAGAACTGCTGTACTGTGTATCTGTATATTATACTCATATACTAAGTTTTTGCAGTATTTGTGAAGACTGTTTTTGTTAAAATATTTAATTTGTTGCAGTGTTATGCTAGAGTATTTTATTCCTTCTTGAGCAGTGGACTCAAAACCTTTCTTCCTAGTCCTGGCCCTCTCCTCTCCCCTAACACACACACACACACACACACACACACACACAGTAACACGCACTACACTAACACACAACCATATATCAAGAAACAAATCTGGAACTTAGAGCTTGTCCCGGTTGGGGCGGTTCTCTGTTAAAGGAGATAGTCTGCGGGAAAACCCCGCAAGCTGATGTGCTGTACGGCGACGGATCTCATTTCTCGCAGAGGAGGAAAACAGTAACCACGTAAGTTTGTCTAGGAACATCTACTGTGTTATCTAAACTAAAAAAAATAAATTAAATTTAAAAACTCTTTTTTGCTCCAGATTCGATCAGAAAGTAACTTCTACCAATACTATAACCGGTCGATGTGCCTATTCCCGCTGGGAGCGGGATGGACATGAGTTGAATAAACAAACTAGTGACACTACTTCAACAAACACTTGTCACATTACTTCTAAATTTGCAATTTTTCGAAAATTCAGAGAGTACAACGGAAATTAGACCTGCGCCATTCTTTTGGTCGTTCCTTGTTCTATCCATGAGGATTGAAGAAAATATTTCTAGAAGATTTTTGAAAAAACGTTTTTTTCACAATTTGCACTAACTTCAAACACATTGCTCATTTTTAAAAAAAAAAAAAAACGATATTTTCTAAAGAGCTGATTTTTAGAACATTTTTTAAATCTCTACCTTCAATTTTGTAATTTTTAAGTGTTAAAATTATGAAATTCCGTTTTATAAGGTTTTATTTCGCTGTAGGATATTAAAAACCCTTCCGTTTCCGCGTTCCGTTTCGTTTTATGCTGTGCAAAATGCCATTTAACTACTCATATTTTCGAAGTATTGTACATGCCCTTATTTTAAGATGTCTTTAAAGAACAGATTTAATTAAAAGAAAAAAACACTACTTTGAATAATGTAGTGAAGGACGACGCCGAAAAAGCTTTGAACTTTGGCAATTTTGGAAAATCAGGGATTACTAGGTAAACGAGATGACTACCATTTTTTTGAGTATGCTATAAGTCATCCAAGCACCACGTTTAATCGAAAAATTTGGACCTACTTTTGAGAAATTTTGAAAATGTTGAGGCTTTATGTGCAATATAAAAATATCCGTTTCAGATTGAGAAAGCTTCGAGTTCCTTGGAATCGATAGAGGAATATCACTTTTGGAGAAATTCGGCTTCACGGCTTAAGCGCTAGTGTTTACTATAGACAAAGGCATAGGCGGAAGGCCAGGGCCGGATGTTTTTTTTTCTTTTGTCCCCTCCACAGTATCCCTGTGGGGAAGGGGAATTTATTTTCAATTAATTTTTTAATACGCTGCTGCCTTGCGGCTTAAGCAGCTACAGGCG